>CM073505.1:44345000-44927500 GCA_037074495.1 Acacia confusa | reverse complement strand
TTAAAGAGTTAGTTAAAAATAAGGGTATAATTGAAAAAAAGTAATCAATGGGTTGGTTAAAGGTAGTTGATGCTTTATAATAAGGACCAAAATATTTTGGTAGTTTATGCCTTATAATAAGAACCAGATGAAATAGAACTTTGTCGTCGCTACGGTCCTACCCCGGCTTGATTCAGTCTAAGACTCCGGATGCTCCATGTAAATAAAATATATGTTGCGTGCAAGAGTTATGATTTTTTTTTTTTTTTAAAGAAAAAAAGCTTGTTCACGTAATGAAAATAAATACTGATATATAGGGAGGATAAAAAATTGATTAAAATGAAAAGAGGGCGATGGCCTTGAATGCGCCGACAACACGGGGATGCTAATGATCACATTCACAGGAGATCCACCCTCCTAACTAACTTGATTGATTTAGTGGTGGTTGACTCTATTTACTTCTTTTTTCCCCCAATTAGTTTCCAAACATTGGTCTATAGAAAAATAAAATTAATATTATAATGGCTACACAAAAGTGATAAGAAAAGCAGAAAACAAATAGGGGGAAATTTAAAATTAGAATGATTTAAAATTAATAATTTTGGGTATACAGTTCAGCCGCGCAAAATAATTCAAACATAATATATATGATATATTTAAATAATTTATTTAATTTCATTAATCTCTTAAAAAAAATTAATTGGGCGTTATATATATAGGTGGGGAGTAATAAAATTATTAACCTTATTTGTAAACGTGTAGAAGCTAAATATACAAGTAAGTGGGGTATACGAATAGATGGATAGATAAAGAGTGGTGTCTTGTGTGGGTTTAAAAGGGTGCAAAAAAGGGAAGGGCATCATTTGGCAATCAAAGAATTGGTTAGGAAGACGAGGGAGTGATGATATGATTTCAAGATTTTTGTTTTGTTTGTGGCCCCCACACCTCCACGTGTCACCTCTTGTCTCTCCTCTCATTCCAAAGAATTAGAATAATAATCCTCAAAACAACTCAATTATCTTAAAATCGTTGGGGGACTTCCCGGGGATTAAGCTTCAATGTGAAATGACATATCTTAACCCTTCTTAATATAATACAAGACATATTTACTTAATTTGATTAAATTAAACAAGTTAGTTAATATGACATATATTTTCTTAAACATCCTGGTTATCCTTTTTAATTTCCTCATTCCATCTCTTCTTTAATTATAGTTAAGGGAACATCAATAAAGGTGAATTAAAAAAACACTGACAAATATAAAAAAAAAAAATCTCTTATATTTATAATTAAAATCAACTCATGTATAGTTTAAATTTTGAGACACAAAAATAAAATTGTTTATATTAAAGACCAGCCTTATAAGAAATTTAGATTATATATATCTCTGTGTGTGTGGGGGGGAATGTATCATTTAGAGAATAATAAATAATTAAGCTCCGGTGGACATTTATAAATACATGTATAAACGTTTTTTTGAACTTAAAAGCATATCCTTAGTTGTAATAAACTCCTGAGATCTAATTCACTTGAACTGTTTGTTATAAAAAAAATAAGCTTTATGGATTAAGATTTTTGAATAGTGATCTATATTCTATATTAATGCTCGAATGTTTCAATGTACCTAGCTAATCCACTTTTGTCATCTAGTAGTAGTAGTAGTATAGCACTCCTTTTTCTATTAATATAAAATATTACAAGTATAAAAAGTTCCGACATTCATATACCATAAAAACGCGGTAATACATATACATATCGACCTCTTTAGACCTTCATATACCATATATAGATGCTGTGCCACTTCTCATAACAATGAAAAAGTCATATTTTACCACCAACACTTGGTTTATAATTAACAGGTAAAGAGTTATATTAGCTTAACCAGAAGTCCTAAATTCGAGCACTTTCAAATACAACCATGTTGAATACTTAATGGTAGGGCTATATATACTGTAATTAATATAAGATGAGTATCACAAATTCGTAGAACTATGATATACATTGATCATTGGTGAGTCATAAATCAATGAAGGGGGTCACCACTACTCTTGTTTTTAAATACTCCTCTAGTTTTACGGAATGAGATCCTCTCATTATCCCTCATAGACTTATCTGGGCCATTGATTGGGAAGGAGAGAGAAAAGTATTGTGACATTTCAAATTGATTGGACGGATATGATTTAGGGATAGTGAGAAAAACAGGACCCCTAGTTTTACATACAAGGGACTTTTAGCATTTTTTTACACAGGGTAAAGAAACATCCTTAAATTTTATTAACTCTTCTATATAATTCAACATATTTTTTTAACTTTACTCTTATCTAATATACATTATACCCCATAAAAATAAATTCAATACAATAATAAAAAAAATGTAAAATTGTACAATCATATAAATTTTTTCTCTCTATGCCTCATAAATATGACAAAAAAAAAAAAATTCCCCTCTTTTTACCCTATATATAGGACGTACTAGAGGACTATAAGAGTTAAATGACTAATTTTTTTTAAAATAATTAATTTATTATTTTTAATAAATAACTTGTATTAGTTTCTATAAGATACCCTATTTATTTGTCATTAGAAATACTCTGACAAAAAGAATAGCCTCTCACTACTACGTGTAATCAATAAATATACTTTCAGAAAATAATTATAAAAATTCGAAGGACAAAATAAATTGATGCCTTAAAATATTATTGGTACAAGCTCATTTGATCTCTCTCACACACTGACACACATCCAATTTATACATATAATCATAAATTTCTTTGGGAAAATTCTATTTAGGGCCCAAAGTAGAAAAATATTGTCAAAAAAAGGCCCTAAGAAAAGTCAAATGTCAAAAAAAGTCCTATGGCCTTTTCTGATATTATTTCAGAAAACGTTAACAACTATATCAGTAGCGGTTAATAACTATATCAATTCCTGTTAACAACTATATCAATCCCCGTTAACAACTAAAGCAATCTCATTAACAACTATATCAGTAGCTATTAACAACTAAATCCGTACATTTTTTTTTGAAATAATACCAGAAAATGCCCTAGGGTCTTTTTTGACATTTGAATTTTCTTAGGGTCTTTTTTGACAATATTTTTCTACCTTGGGCCTTGAATGGAATTTTCCCAATTTCTTTCAAGAAATTAATTATTCATTATTCAATTGAATAATTTAAACCATTAAAATTTAATATGAAAATATTCCATAATATGTTTTTTCATATTTTGAAAATTTTTCCTATTTTATCAAAGGAAATTGTGAAATCATTTTTTAATCACAACCAATCAACCACCAAAGTAAGATGTAAATTATGAAAAAAAATTAAAAATTAAAAGCTTAAACCACCACTTGAATCCACTTACACTCACGTTCCTCATCCTCTGTCTCTCTCCTGACAAGATCACATGCAGACGCAGACGTATCCAGACCCACAAATACTCATCTCACATGGATTCGTGATATACAGAACCCACAGCCACATTTCTCACCCTCTTCCTCCTTCTCTTCTTCCCCTAAACAATTCCATTTTTTCCCCCTTTAATTATTATTATTATAATCAAGCCAGCTCTCCCCAGATTGGCTACGCATTCTGGTGTTAATAATAATAATAATTCTTCCTTCCATTTGTTCTCTAACCACAACTCCCAGACAATTCTTCTTGGATCTGCAGACATTCGCTTACGCTCTCTGCATTGGTACTATTAACTTCTGTTCCTTCTTTTTTCCTTCTCTCTCCCTCTTTCTGCTTCTCTATGGGGTATTGGGCCCCCTCCCTTTTTTCCTGGTGCCTTGTTTTGTGGTAATTGTCATTTAAGGTATTGTCTGGTTGGTTTTGCGAAACCCATTAATGTCTCCTTTCAAACAGCGATGGGAATGGATTTAGCTTTCGGTGATGCATTATTGTATTTACTGAGATTGGGTAAAATTTTTGTGAGTGCTGAATAAGGGAATGTTCAGTTTCCGTTGGATTACTGCTCCTTCGGCAAATATACTCTTTTGTTTTTTGTTTTGCTTTCTTTGGTTTTGTTTTCAGGGTTCAGAAATGACGAATCAACTCTGTTTTCTTCTGGTTGCCAGGGTTCAGAAACTATGAGTCGTGGCCTCGACTAAAAAAATTGAGGTTGAAGGAAGAGAAGAGGAGGTTCATTTATTTGCCTTTAAGAAGGCTGGATTTTATCTCTAGTTGGAGGTGATCTCCATGAGCTGTTTAAAATTACGCATTCGATTTTGTGTGAATGAAGTCAAAATCCTATCTCAGAAGGGTCTTACTGTGTTGTATGGGTAGTCTTGACAGTAAATGATAAATCTATTACGGAGTGGGAGTAATTCTTTGTGTAGTTGGGGAGGGGTTGAGTATATTTAAGAACAGGTGGGTATGGCCGCAAAACTCCTTCATTCTTTAGCAGATGACAACCCTGATTTACAGAAGCAAATTGGATGCATGACCGGGATTTTCCAAATTTTTGATCGGCATCAAATTATTACTGCTCGACGGATTAACCAGAAGAGGCTTCCTCCGCCTAATCGTCCAAGTATGCCCTACTTAATTTAGTTGTCCACTTGATTTCTTCATTTTTTTTCCCTTTGTCAGTCCCAGAATGATGATCATTTGAGCTGTGTTGACTTATTCATGGAACCGATAAGGGACATTGAGGTTAACCTGTTGCATTTCCAAATTCATTGCAAACAACAGATCCTTTAGGTTTCTAGATCTTCGATCTCTTTTCTTTCTCTTCAAACTCAGTTTTTCCTCGGAGTCTTGTGAATTTTTCTTTGCTTTCAAGGAGAGTGCAACCTGTAGGTATATTATGAAAGATTATTCAACATTGATCATTTTTGAAGTTAATTTTGAGACGTCGGTATGTAGAAGATGTGATCTTCTCCATGAATTGGTCAGCCTATAGTGTTTCCTACCCTTATGTTGCTCCATTTAGTATTGCTTCTTGCTCTTATGCTTTAGACCAGTGTATGACTGTATTCGCAACTAATGCTTCTCTAATTATAGGTGGAAACTCTCACTTTGGTGATGGCATCCTGGGAAAAGATTGTAGTAATGCAAGCCTGCAGCAAACAGCATCTGTACGTATTTTTCTCCCTTTCCTTTGATAGACTAGCTATTGTTTTACTGTTCAACTAGATACGATGTCCTGTGTGTTGCATACTGTTTGACGAATGAGTTTCATTGATCATAACCTGTAAATAGTGTAGATTGTTATAGGTTTTATTACATATAAGTGGAAAAACCTTTTGATAAAGGCTCTTAATTGAGGCACAGACGCTTTTTAAATTATTTTCATATGCTAAACCAGTGATTTCCTACCCACGGCTCATGAATCAATTTGATTACTATCTAATTGGGTGAAAAGTAAAAAAGGTTGAGAACTTTGAAACATCAATATCTTCCTCAGATCATCTTTTGATTAGACTCAAAATCAAGAGATTATCTATGGTTAAACTCTTCACAACTTATCAATGGATATAGCCCTTTTGGTATGAATAGTTTATCAGCTTAGGAGTGGATGTTCTTATTTGGACATCTTGTTTGGGCTACTGGATTTATGTTCTTAATCTCTTGGCGTGGATATTGGCTTTCTTGTTGTGGATGCATCTTTCTTCTTGTTTTGGGCAACTTCTTACTATCTGGAAAAAGAAAAGAGAATTAGCTCTAAACTGAACCTGTGCAACTTGTAGAATTTATTGCAGGATGTGAACTCAAACAAGGGAGTTGGTGAGAAACAAAGGATATCCACCGAGTCATCTAGAGCCTCTTTCTCATCTTCATGTTCATCATCGCTGTCCTCTCTGGATTGCAGAGCTCAAGTGGAGGGTTCCTATGATCGCATTATTTATCCTGAAACTCCCTCAAGGGAACCAGTTATGAACCAAACAACTGTCTCTCCCCATTTAGGAGTGCAATCCCTTGATCTAAGGGATGTGGTGAAGGATTCTATGTATAGGGAGGCCAGAGGACTATCGATGAAGAAGGCTACTGCTGAAGAAGAAGCTGTCTTTCATGCTATGAAGCACAGGGACTCCCCAAGACCACTTCAGCTGTCCAAATCTGTTGATGGATCTTGTGGAGTTGGAATTGATGGGAAGAAAAGTGTGCCTGTTGATGTAAAAGAGTCTCTCAGAGTTCTTGCTAAACTTAGGGAAGCACCATGGTATTATGGTGAAGATAGAGAAATTCCAAGATCGTCAAGTGAAGTAAAGGACGGACACTGGCATTTGATCTCAAAGGATGCTCCTCGGTTTTCTTATGATGGAAGAGAAATAAGTCGTCTATCTTTTGAATCAAGGGATACAATCAAAGGCCCAATGAAGCTAAAAGAGCTGCCTAGACTTTCACTGGACGGTAGGGAAGGCTCATGGTGCGCTTATAGCTCTGATTTGAAACCCAATCACCTATCAAGGGGCCTTGGCAGTGGCAACTCCACATCAGATGCAGCAACCCAGAGGCGGCTCCCTAGTGTTGTAGCAAAATTGATGGGCTTAGAAGCATTGCCGGATTCCTATATGGGTGTTGATACTCCATTGAATCTCTCAGGTCAACATGATACTCAGTTTCCAAAATCATCAAAAACTGGACTGATCAAGCCACTCAAAGTTTTCAATTCCCCTACAAGATCATTGAAAGACCCGACTTCGCCACGACGAAAGAACACTGATTTGGTTATGAAACCTATTTCAAGTTCAAGATTTCCAATTGAACCAGCACCTTGGAAGCAGCAGGACGGAAATCGGAACTCTCAGAAATCAAGTCTGAAGGCCATGAAAGCTCCACCAAGAACACCAGATTCATTTCCTTCAGTTTATAGTGAAATTGAGAAGAGATTGAAGGATCTTGAATTTAAACAATCTGGAAGGGACCTTCGAGCACTCAAACAGATACTGGAAGCAATGCAAGCAAAGGGATTGTTGGAGACCAGAGAAGAAGAACAAGCAGTAGATGATGGATGTCAAAGAGACAATAAAACAAATAATATGAGTCTGATTCAGAACTCTAGATCAGCAAGGCAACAAAACCCACATAACAATAATTTTCCGTCTTCCTCGAGGAGAGTAGCTGACTCTGCAAGGGCTTGTGAATCTCCAATTGTGGTCATGAAACCAGCAAGGCTTGTTGACAAAACTGGAATTTCTGCTTCCTCAGTAATTCCCGTTGGTGGACTTTCTGGTTTCTATAAACTTGAAAGTGTTGCAAATGAAGAAAAGAAAAGAATTTCAGCTTCAAGTCGAATATCAAAAGATCATGCTCCTAAAATCAGTCGCAGGAATACTACTGCCAGTTCCAATGATAGGAAAGCTGGTAGCGGCAGGACTATAAAATCTGCACAATCCCAACCTAGGTCCCAACAATTTTCAAAAGAAAATAGCTCAAGTTCAATAAAGAACTCAGGATCTGTGAGCCCAAGAATGCAACAAAAGAAGCTAGAGTTTGAAAGGCGATCTTGTCCACAAACTCCCTCATCAGATCCAAATAAAGCCAGAAGGAAATACAGCAAACAATTAACAGATTCAGGTTCTCCAGGTGGAAAACTGAGACCGAAATCCCCTTGCTTACAGCACAGTGACAACCCTCTGAGTCTGATTAGAAATGAAACAAGAACATCAAGTTGCCAAAAGGATGAAATATTTGTAGAATCTGACAGTATTACCGTCTCAGAATCAAATATGGATTTGGAAGTCAACAGCAATTTACAGTCTTCTCAGACTAATGATAGCCAGAGCACTTCCATGAAAACTATGAAGCAGCCAATTTCAGGATCAGTGCTGAAGGTAGATGCTTCTTGATCATTCTTTTTATTCAACCTTATGATTAAAATTATCGTGACGAATAATTATTTACTACTAAATCTTCCAATTATCTGAACATGTATATTTTTTATTTTCAGAAATCAATGCCAAGGTTGGATGAGGATGAGCCAGTTGCTGATATTGCAATAAATTCCCAAGAACATCCAAGCCCTGTCTCAGTCCTCGATGGCTCTGTGTACAGGGATGATGAGCCTTCTCCTTTAAAGCAGATTGCTGATACTCCCAAAGGTATAGTTTCTGTATTCGAATTAAGTCTGAAGAGATGGGAAATTAAGAGTCAAGCCATCTTATTACAAGACCTGATTAACTGCAGTGTAACGGTAGACAAAATAATTATTATTTGAAAATCAGGTTGTTATAGAGATGGATTAAAATTTTAAACGTTAGGAATGCTTAATCTCTTTGTTATTAATTATTGACTGAAGGAATGAATTGAGAATCTTCTTTATGCCCTTAAGTCACATACGAAGTGCATATATGTGCAAATATAAACAAAGTTTTACTTGAGATGTTCTGTGTGGCTAATCTTTTTTAACCAGTTTTGAGTCACAAGCATAGTCCATATTTATCAAGAATTTGTTGGTGGCAACAATGTTGACGGCTAGGAACATTCTTTTGATGTCTGCATGTAGAGATAACTCAAGCTGTGATGGGCATGACACTAATGTGCTTGAGCCTCCGTCTGTTCTTCCCTGCTTAGCCTGTGCCTAAATTTTTTTATCTAAAGTAATGGCAAGAAATTTGAATAATTGTCACCTATGAGCTAGTCTAGAAATGATATGATGGTTTGTTCTGTCTACCCTGTTTCTTTGTAATATTAAATGCTACAGCTGATGGTGCTCAAGAGGACAAAGGAAATGAGAATGGAGATTGGTGGAATCCTGTGGATAAATTAGTGTACAGTTCAGGATCCGGGGAGATCAATCGCAAGAAACTGCAGAGCATAGGTCATCTTGTTCAGAAGCTTAGACGTGTGAATTCCAGTCATGATGAATCTAGAATTGATTACATTGCTTCCCTCTGTGAAAACACAAATCCTGACCAAAGATACATATCTGAAATACTGTTAGCTTCAGGCCTTCTACTGAGAGACCTGAGCTCGGAGCTGCTAACATTTCAACTTCATCCTTCAGGTCATCCCATTAACCCTGAGTTATTTTTCGTGTTAGAGCAAACAAAGGCAAGTAGTTTCATTCCAAAAGAAGAATGTGGCACGGGAAAAGTTGCTTGCTTTAAGCTAAATGCAGAGAAATTCCACAGGAAACTCATATTTGATGCTGTGAATGAGATTCTTGGTGTGAAGTTAGCTTTAGTTAGCTCTTCCCCTGAACCTTGGGTGAAGCCTAGCAGGCTTGCGAAGAAAACCCTCAATGCACAAAAGCTTCTTAAAGAACTGTGCTTTGAGATAGAAAACATGCAATCCAAGAAGCCAGAAAGCAGTGTAGAAGATGAAGAAGATGGTCTCAAAAGTTTACTCTTGGAAGATGTGATGAACGGCTCAGAGAGTTGGACAGATTTCCATGGTGAAATATCTGGGGTTGTGTTGGATGCTGAAAGATTGATATTTAAGGACTTAATTGATGAGATTGTGATTGGTGAAGCAGCTACCCTGCGAATCAAGTCTGGTAGGCGCAGGAAGCTGTTTGGGATGTAGTTTGTTTGGTTGATCTGCTCATCTCAGTTCTACCGTTTTCATGTCATTCACAATTCACCCCCCCCCCCCCGGCAAGGTGTAAAAATTTGCAGATTGTAGCTGCGATTACTTCTGCTAAGGTGTAACAAAACTTGACTTACCATGTATTTATAGCATAAAAATACATTTATAAAAAAAATTCAGAAATGTGAAACTCCTTTCTGTTTTCTCTCTTTCTGCAACCAACCAATCAACCTTGCAGTGGCGGAGCCACTTTATGGCCAGCTAGGGCCACGGCCCCAATTGGCCTTCTTTTATTTTATGTATTTATATATATGTATCATATGATATTTTATTTAGGCCAATAATTTGGCCTTAGCTAAGTATTTTATTCTATTTATTTTACTCTTTCTAATGAGGGTAATATTGTGTTGATTAGTGAAAATTTTGAAATAATGATTTTGGCATAGTTGAGTTTTTACAATAGGCGACTATATATATGTAGAGAATGATTAATGACTAATTTTAATCAATTTGGATTTATTATTTGGTTGTCTTATGATTTTATAATGAATTTCTATTTTAAGAAATGGTTTATAAGTTTATATATTTGCTTAGCTGAAATTTAATTAGATCTTTATGTTTTTTTAAAATATTTTTTGGGGTTTATATTATATTTATTTTACTTTTTTCCAATTATTTTGTTTTGAGGTAGGTGGAATATGTATTTAAGTGTTAATTTTATTAAATTTCATTATACATATTATTATTATGATTGTATTTGTAATATCTTTAGGATAATATTTGGTTAATTACTCATTGAGCTGTAAAAGAAAAGTAAAATTCTTGTTTGAGATACTTACTATTATAATCTTATATTTTGTTTTGATTTATAATTGTTGGTTATTATTTATTTATATTTTTAATGTTATGTGATATTATTCAGTAAATAACTTAATATATTTATTTTTGGCCGGGCTAAAAGAATTTTCTGGCTCGGCCACAGCAACCTTGTTTTTGCCTTGGGTCAGGATGTTGTTGTTTTACCTGACATCCACTGATTTGCTGCCCCTTAGAGAAAACAAAAGGCGAATGCCATAGAAATTACTTTGTAGTATCAAGGAAGTAAATGAAGGTTCGCAAACAAATTACGTCATTATTTCTGATACATTCATTCTCTTGTTTAGGAAGTTGAAGCAGGAACTAAATGCTGGTCAACATGTGTCGTCAAACTTATTATGTAGTGGCAAACAGACAAGTTTACCCTACAATTGCACCCATGCAAATGAAGAAGAGCCTAAAAAACAAAAACCCGTTTGCTTTTTTTTGTCTTTTGAACTGCAAAATTTGGAAGGCTCATTTTTCGCCAACAAATGGACATCACAGGAACTTTAAAAGACAAAAGCTATATAAGGAATTCCGGATTCTTCAAACAACCACAAAATTTAAGATCACACCAACTGTAAAACATACCAGACGGCCCAAACTAAACAAAACAAAACATGACCGTTGACCCGGTCCAAGCAAAGGGTTGAAATTGAATTGGAGATATAAGTGGACGTTACATCAACTCTAAGCTTCGAAAGGGATAATGTATTTGTAAAATAAGAAAATATAAAATTTTTATACTGCTATATTTATTTACTTAAATGGAAAAATATTAATTTTTTTTCATGAAATTAGGTTTGTTCTAGTTTTTCATCAATCTCATTGTGATCTAATATGAATATATGATATTACTTTTTTAGGAAAAATTATAATGAAGGATCAATCACACACATTATTTTTTTAACAAAGGACCATAAAAATTTAATTAGATTAAAGGACCAAATTAAATACTAAAAGGGTTGAGTCTAATGAAAGAGGCTAGTTTTTCACAACGAGATTCAAATCATTAACGAGATATGTACCTCTACTTAGTACTCAATAGTACCCAAATATAAAGATCGTGTTTATTTTTCTTAATGAATGGAGGGTGGGAGGGTAATTTAATTATCTTCTATTGTTTATATTGACATAAGCGAGGCAACAAGCCTGTCTCCTAACCAGAATAATAATCTTGGTTTGATCTATCTAAATCCCTTAAAGGATGAAATCAAATAAGTGAAACAAATTTATTATTGATCAATTTATAAAATTACCAATTATTCCATCTTAAGGAGAGTTGTTTTCACAAAAATAGCCCGCAGTCATAAAATAAATAATTCCATGTGATACAATTTCATAAAGACAGATTAAAAAAGAAGGGAAAATAAAAGCTTGGAAAGTAGGTCTGAATTCTCTACCTTTCAAAACTACCAAATATTAATTATTGGAAGCCCTACTGAGTAGCTTGAAAGTTATTTATGTTTATTAGAAAGCAACATGATCGTCTTCCTTTAATTGAAAGTTCTCTTCTTAATTTAAATGTCTATCATACAACTTAATTTTACCATTTGTTTCTAATAAATTAGTTATATGTGGGTGCAGCAGTTAAATTTCTATGGAAATAGTAGAAGAGGTTTTATCCGTTTAAATATGAAGTCTTCAATTTAAGATTATATGAACATAGAAAGTACAATTAAGAGAGCCACTTATTCCGATTGCGTTGGCTCAAGTGCTCAACAATACTTGAATATGACACATTTATATAGATATATATCATTATTAGCTCTTACAGTTTGATCAAATTTTGATTTTAGTTCATATAGTTTCAAATTATTGATTTTGATTCCTATAATTTTATTAAGACTTGATGTGAGATATATAGACTAAAATTTAAGCTTGTTAATAGTATAGGGACTAGTTGTTAAATTAAAATCAAATTCTTACAAAATTATAGAATCAAAACCAATTATTTAAAACTCCAAGACCAGATAAAACCAAAATTTGTTTAAACTATAAAGATTAACAATGTTGTTAACCCAATAATTCTATGAGAATAATTTGGGAGTTCATTTCTGTCTTAAAAAAGAGAAAAGGAGAAAGAAAGAAAGAAAAGAAGAAAGAAGGGTGAAATGTGGTCCCTGTAATGGAAGCACGAGTGAGAGTGAGAGGTGTGTTTGTGACCAAATAATGTGTGTGTGTCTCTCTCTCTCTATATATACATATATAGTGATATATAGAGAGAGAGAGGACCACAAGTCCCATAAATTGGTGAGAGGAGGCCAATGAACAAGTACTCCTCTGCACGCCTACAAAGCGCATGCAACATTACACACACACATATTTTTCTACCTACTAAAATTAATGATTCCTTCAATTCCTTCCTTGCAATATTTTCACTTATTGGCATGATTTTCGAACAACCAAAAAAGAAGAACGAAATGAAATCTTGTACAACTAATTTTAGAATTTATGTGGCTTCACGTACACTTTTATGCCTCTTTAATTTGGGTAATCACTTCACACGTCGACTAAACCAAATTAAGCTTCTAATTAAAGATGTCGGAAGAACATGTCATTATACGGAAAGATTTGTGGTCCGATATATATATATATATATATATATATATATATATATGCCTCATTTATTTGTATATGGACCATTGTGATGTGCCCTCTCCGTTCAAAAAAGTTTTCATGAGACAATACTGTATCAAAACGCCTACAATATTTGCGAAAAACAATAAAGTGTGTGTGTGTGTATTGAGATTTGAAACTAGTAACATTTAGCATTTACGTATAATATTGCAGCCTTGTGTTGCTTTGGTCCCTAACCATTGTCCAACATTCTAAATGTCGTGATGATAGCAAATGGCTTTGTCTCTAAGTTTTTTTGGTTGAAAGCGTGGCAAACTATGTACAAACAAACACCAATACATATGTGGCTATCAATTTTTTTTTTTACCAGTTCTTTTAAATGTATTAAAATTTCATTTTAGTTGAAATACAATTAAGTTTGTTCAAAAGATTACTCAAAATAAAGTAAGAAATCTCTTGAAAATAATAATAATAATAAAAAGTGTGTGTATATATAAATATAAGCGATCACAAATGCTTTCAAAACGTTATAACCTGATTCTAATGTCATTACAACAAGGGACAGTAATAAAGATAAAGGATGAAATTGTAATTTTGAATAAAACAATGTAATCTGTTAGTTATAGAAGCACACATGATGTAATTAATTCCAATTATTGTCATAAAACAAATCAGTTTTTAAGCTTTGATTTGTTAGAAGTAATTTTTCTATAGTGCGCGCGCGCGTATAATTAAGAACCTTTAAGATATTGTACTACTAATTTAAATTAAAGATGAATATTACCACACACTTCAAACTTTGTGCACAACACATAATCTATATCATAGTCATGTTTCATGTATAAAGTTGACCGATGGCTGAGAAAATTAATAATGTACTCTACATTTAATTGCACCAATTATTACAATAATAACAAACATGATCCCACTAAGTAAAGTAGAGTCGGTTACATAAAACATATGACACCATTATGCTCTATCACAATAAAATTTTTGGATAGATGGTTAACCAAAAGATCTTGCAGCTCATAACTTCATTGAGTCTTTTCTTCAGTCTTCCTCTTATAAGACTACTATGTACCATTTGACTTGTTCTCCTCGCTAACACATCTAATGGCCTTCTTTGAATGTATTTGAATCATCTCAAATAATTTTCTACCATTTTCTTTTCACTAGATACAACTCCAACTCTTTCATGTATATATATGTTTACTTTGAATCTTATCTTTTTCTTATATGATTACATGTTCATCTCAATATCCTCATTTCGACTACCCCCATTTTATACTCATGTTGTCACTTTAAAGCCCAAGATTCAATATCATATAATATTACTAGTCTTATGGCATGGTAATGTGATAAAACTTCTCTCTTATCTTATTAATTAAGTACTTTTAATTACAAAAAAATCCAAGTACCCTTTATCCATTTAAATTAAACCATTGAGTTTGAATTCTAGCTATGATAACATCTGCATCAAATTTATAATATTTTTGTACAATTGATCCCAAATACCTAAACTTGACCACCTTGGGGATTATATGATCTCCCAATTTAACCTGCAAATCACTTCTGACATATCTCTTATCAAAATTGTAATGTATATACTCATACTTGGGCAAAATCCCTTACACTCTAGGGTCCTTCTCCTTGATACAAGTTCAGAGTTAATATCTAAAAATAGGATATACTTGGGCAAAATCCCTTACACTCTAGGGTCCTTCTCCTTGATACAAGTTCAGAGTTAATATCTAAAAATAGGATAAGCTCAGCTGGGGATTTGCACTTAGGAATTTCTTCTTGAATAAGCTCAATTAGAACATCTAAAATTAAGTCAAACAAATATAAGAATGAAGATGATCCCTGAGGTCAATCCTCATGAGAAAGACCTTTGTCTCACCTTCATGCTCGTTGTTATCCCTTCATACATATCTTGTATGACTTTGATATATGTAATATAATTAATTAACATGCATTTTTTATGAGACTTTTTAAAATATATCTGTTAAGACACTGTCATAAAGCTTTTTCCAAATTAATGAAAACTATATACGAATATCTTCTTTTGCTGCATTGCTTTGCGATTAATCCCCATATGCAAGTCTCTTCCTTTGCTTCATTATTGTTCTTCCATTAACCCCCTCAATAAATAAATTATTTTTGTTGTGAACCTTCACCAATGAACCAAAATTGGTTCTCATATATACTAAGTTTCAAATTTCAACCTGTGTTCAATCCTTTTTCCCAAATTTTCACCAATTAACGCGGGATTATATATCATTGTAGGCATCATTTTTTTCTGTTCAATTAGTTTTTCTTTGATATACAGTATTGAGCAGCTAGGGTTGCGTGTATATAAAATCAAGGTAATTAAGCTAACTTCACTGCCACTATATAAGAACAGATCATTTTAATATGAATTGTTTAGATGTGATAATATATATATTAGTTTGATGATATGATTATATGGAAGCGTAAATTAAGTAATTAAAGGACCACAGAACTTTTCGGTCGTTTTCTTTGATGCAACTTTAAAGGACTGTTTTAAAAACCCAACTAGCAGAAGCAGAAGCAGAAGCAGAAGCAGCAGAACTGAGTCTCTCCCACCTGCTTTAATTAAATGGTGTTGGATCTTGTGCTATCTGTCTATCTTTTCTTTATTATATTATTGTGTATATAATATTAGCTACACACACAGAGCTTTCGATTTCAGCCTCTGTGTCTGTGATTCTATTATGTTCCTTCCTTTTCCTTCGTCAGAACAACTGTATTACGTGGATTCTCAGCTCTCACATTTATTTTCTCCCTATTATTTTTGTTTGAAATATATGGATGCTGTGTTCCCATGCCAAGGAGACACACCTTGAACATATATACCTACGACTTTTTTTTATTTCTGAGACCTATAAATTTATTGACATCTCATGTCAATCTTAAGTTTTCTCTTGATATTCAAATGAGTATATCGAATTTTAATTTAACTTGTATGTACTTTTTAATCTATAGTATTATTCTTTGTTCTCTTTAAAATAAAAAAAATATAAATGGTCTAAATATATTATTTATACAGCTCAAATTAATTAAAAATTCCGTTTTGGTTGTCTCTTCTCCTTCTCTATTCACGTAGGACACATACATATATACATATATAAATATAAAGAATTGAAAACAAATTATTGAGCATGTGTTGAACAGAAACTTTGTAGAATACGTAGCCCTAGCAGTAAGGATAAGTGACAGTTTTTTCTTTTTGCAAGTCTTGAAGAGATTTTTTTTTTTTTTTGGTCGAAAACAAGTCTTGAAGAGATCACAATGGTCAATTTTGTCATTTCATTAGGGCATAATTAAAAAGTTCCAATTATTTTTTCGCCTTTTTCTTTTTACTGCTAGGATAATGATCATATGTATAAACATATATGCATGTAGGTAGGGTATATATATCTCTTGATGACTAGCTGTCATTCTGAGAATATAGTCGACTCTACTAACAGTTTTAGCTTTTGTACTGTTGGAGGGGCGGGATCTTTAACGGGTATAAGAAAAAGAAATGAAGAAATGAAGAAGAAAGTAGTGTATAATATTGTGGGAAGCAACTTCCTTTAGGTTTAATTCGCCCCATCTATATACCTATTTTATAGAGTGTAATTTAGATTGACAGGAGGATTTCTCATAGGATATAATGAAAACCTTTGAGTATGTATTGCACTTTTAACACTTAAGCTAAGACAACAATAACTTTTATAAAGTGATAATTTGACTTTATCTTTGTGTATACTCAAAGACAAAGGTAATGAATTTGATCTCTTGGTTATTATGTGATTTCTAATGTTGTATTGTATGTCAAATAAAGTATTGAAGTGATGACGTAGGGTATTTATAGATTATAAAGTGATATCTTGAAGTGGTGCTTCTTGAAGTAACGTACACCTTTTCAATTAAAAGTAATAACTATATGTTAAATTCATGAATCTTTATAAACCAATATAACTTTATAATTCACGCATTTTAAATAACTTTACCATGAAGAGTTACACCTTTATAATATATAGGGTTTTTTAAAAAACTAATACAACCTTTCACCAAACACTTTTAGTCGCTTCATATGTGTCTTTAAGAGCCAAAGAAATATAATCTTGGTAACCCTTAGTGTTATAACTTCCTATATAACCCTTCACATATAAATTCCTTAATTTATAATAAGAACATGGCATTTCAGCAAACATGCACATCTTTTAATTTTAAAATATTGCAGTACAATTGCCTCTTTAGGTCGGCTTGCTTATTTCTAGCTGCATGCATGCACGACACACACTTATATGTAACAAACAGTAATGTTAATAAAGCTTGTTTCAACTTTTATATCCGTACGTACGTGCTTTATTTTGAATTTGAATTTTACAATTATGTTATGCGGGTTTGAGGGTATTTGATCGATGAATGCTTTTGTGTATCAAGTTATATATATATGTGTGCAATTAATTACTCCTCGCTCATCTTTTTCCCCTTCTCTATCAGAATATAATGCATTATATATATGCGATTGTTGCTGTGATTTTTTGTGGGCGGGGATTTAATTAGACTTTAATTTAATTTGTTTGACTTTAATTATCATCATAGGGTTGTTTTGATTGGATGAGAAATTAAGTAGAATCAGCTTATGTGTATTGATTTGAAACTCAAATGCTTTAATCATACACTTTGAAAGGTCTGAAGTGATGATGGGAACCCTAAAACAGATTTATGACAAAAGCTTCATACCATATATATGTTGTAAGACAAAAACGTGGGTGGATCATTTGCCAGAATATCTATATATAAGATTCCAAGAACTTAAGCCTCAGAAACAATCGTCTGAGTCAAAACAAGAAGCAGATTAATCGATAAACAATCTAGCTACTCTACGTGCATCGATCTGCCATAGAATTTTCTCATGATTATGTCCACATTGTTTTTCTAAATATATACTTCTAAACACACCGCTCTCAGGACACACGTACGTCACATTTGAATCATTTTTAAAACACACACACATATAGAATTACATAATTACTTAAAAATTTCCTTTGTTTTTTTTATCAAAAGATATTTAAATTTATTGAACAATGCAATTATAACAAATGACTATAAAGGACTAGCTAGATTTAAAATTAACTATATATATCTTGAACTTGATAACTAATCACGGCGAAACATCAAACTGGCACGCATAATTAATAAGGATTCAATTACTACGTACTGTCATACTTACAGAGACGTGAACGAATTCAAGACTTTGTAGTAGTTTAGCTTCTGAGAAAATGCATACAAGTAAATCAAAAGGCATTCAGCTGCAAGGCTTTATATATATGTGCTCATTAGCTTCTTGATCCATCAACAATTAATTACACCATGAAGAATATCTTATGAAGTGAAGCTAGCGAGCACGTACGTACACCCCCATCAATATATCCTTCAAGACGGAGCAGTATCCTTATCATTTGAATCAAGAAGCCTGGAACTAAAAGGAGGTGTGGGAATTAGGGGTTTCAGAGATGGAAGAACAAGAGGATGAGGATGAGAATTATTGGATGAGGTCATGAACTGAATATGGTTCATCATTATTCTTGGGTCTGTTTCAAGTGACACTGAGGAATGAGAAGAAGGAGCATAATAAGGAGCAGCAAAAAGTGAAGAAGGTGTTGTTGCAGGAGATGCATTTGGACAGAACAAAAGTTGCGAGGAAGATGGAAACTGCACACTAATATGGCCATTAGGATCTACCTGGTGGTGATTATTGTTATTATTATTACTAGGGAACACACTATTACCATGGCTTCCAAATAAAGAGAGAAAATTTGAAGGCTCAGAATGGAAGGGATTATTATAATACTGAGAAGAAGAAGAAGAATTCCCAGATGGGAAAAGATTGTGAGCAGAACCAACAATAATTCCATCATCTTCATTGCTTGTTTTCATCACCCACTTCCCTTTATCCATGAAACTATTATTATTATTATTATTAGCATCAAAGAAATTAGCTCCAAAATTATGATGAGAGGAAGAACTTGATTGATGATCATGAAGTAGGGTTTGGTTGGTTTGATGATGAAATTGGGGGAAACCAAGAGGGATGGGAAGAGGAGGGAGCTTATCAATGTCTTGTTTAGTGGCTTCAATGAGCCAATCAATGACCTTGCTGGGCTGGTTAAGGCCAAGCCTATCTTGAAGCTCATATAGCTGAATTGCTGTGGGCACAGATAGCCTGATCCTTCTGTCTCTTAGCCCTCTTATGGTGCACACCTTGCTATGCCTATCTTTGCCTCCAAAAGTTCGAGACACGCGCACGATCCTCGGGTTTCTCAGACCAGAAGTAGATGAGCCTACCTTGCTGTACAGCTTCTCAATACTGTTACTAATCATGTGGTGTTGTTGACGATGATGAAGATGAGCAGTGCTATTATCCTCATCATCTTCTTGCTTCCCTTGGTAGCCTTTTCTTGAATTCCCAATCATCATCTTTAAATAATCAATTGCTACAATAATAATACTCTTCTCATGGATCGATCGCCTGCAAGCAATGTCAATTAATTGACATAATAATCATCTTCTCTTATATATGCATCTTCATTTTCAGTTACTTTTAAAGATTACGCACAGAATCGTCAGGAAGGGATGTTAAAAAAGTATAGATTTTGGGTCATAAAATTAAGAAATCTCTCCAAGGAATAGAAATTATGCACTTTTGAAATCAGTTTTTCATCAAATCCGTGTGAGAATTCTTCAACTTTAATTTATGTAGCTTCAGAGAATAGGGCAAAACACAATTAATGGTTGAAACCAAGACCTAGCTGTATACCTCATAATTGAACGGAAATTTCACTGGTTTTTGTTGGAAACAGATGAAGATATGTATATGTAGGGCTTATATTGTTGGAAATCAGAACATAAGAGACTAACAAAAATTAAACTTACGTGAGTGAGAGAATTCTGAGTGAGCTGTATCTTCAAGCTTCCACCACAGACAAGGAAACAAAGAGGACAAGGAGGAAGTAGTGCAAGAAGAAGAAGAAGGATCGGAGGAGAAGGAAATTGAAGCAGCAAAGTTAAGGTCTTTCTCCAAAAGGATCTCTTGGATGCCAATAAGTAGAGAAGATGAGACCTCTCTCAAGTTTAGTCTCAACTTTTTCTTTTTTAGAGAGAAGATGTGTAGAAATGAAAGCTTTGGTAAAGAAAATTTTGGAATTTTAACAGCACACCACAATGTGACCGGAATTGAGTTGTTTCCATGTGTCACCATGTGAATGAAACACGTATGTCTTCCATGCTTCAACTTGTAATCCCTGCGTTTCTGCATATCCCACTTTACTGGCTGGACAATCACTTTCTTCATGATTAACCATTATTCTCACACAATTATATTCAAATTATTTACTTATTAGACCATGATATATATATATATATATATATATATATATATATATATATATATATGTATGTATGTATGTATGTATGTATGTATATATTATTGATTGTTAAAAAAGCAAACAAATTAACGGTGGTTTGCTCTAAAAAATGCAGATTCACATGATAGATTTCACTATATATATGCTGATAAAAACCAGATTAAATAGTACGATGAGCATTTTAATTTATGTGATTTATCACTTGGTGAAGAAAGTTACTAATACATATCATCATCATCAACAACAACAACAATAAAGTCTTATTCAACTAGATGGAGTTAGTTACATGGATCATATAATATCATTGTGCTCTATCAAAAACCAGATCTTTGGATAGATTATTAATCAAAAGATTCTACTCTATAACCTCATTGAGTATTTGCATTAGTCTTGATCTACATCTTTTTAGAGGACTACATACTTCTTATAAAAGATTACTTAGGCGAGAGTCACAGGTTTTGTGATGGAACATAATGAATTAAAAGGAGCTAGCTAGAGGAAGGAGATTAAATAGTGATTAAAGGGAAAAATTGAGGAGAAATGAAGAAGATAAGTGTAAAAAACGGATGTTCCAAAAGGTGTGGTGGATGGTATTGGAGTCGAATAGAAGACGATATGATAGATAGGTAGCTGCACTATATAGAGGAGGGACCAAATTAGGTTCTTTAAAGCATCGATCCGCTATACTCAACTTATAGAGGCAAAAATTAAACAAAGGACCACATGCAGATATGGCAGTGAGATTTGCCCGGCACAACTTGGACTTTCTCTAAATATATATCTTTCATTCTACACCAGTTATTAATAATAATAATAATTAATGTTTCTTTAATTATTCCCTCTAATTTCTCTCCAATAAGTGCTTTATCCACCTCATTCTTCAAATTTACACTTGATAACTTTTATGCACAATTTGATATGTGCTTTTATTCTTATAATTAATATGATCATGAAAACAATTAACTTAAAATTGTGTGTGAATCTAGGAGTTGCTTTTACCTCTCTCAGCTTTTGTTGACCTTAACAGCCCTGCAGTAATACGCCACCATAGTCCAAAAATGGAAAAAATTAATTTTGGATGCTAATATATGGTCTTCTGACTAAAAGAAATCCGTATACTCCCTCTGGCCGGTTCTTAAATATGACATATTTGAAAAGCTGATCTTAATCCTAAATATAAAACATATTTTTCATATTTATCAATCTTGTACTAATTTACTTTTATTGATGCTCTCTCGACAATAAATGAGGAGGAGAGGGAAGAAGGGAAATAAGGAAAATGACTAATATGTTTTATAAAATACATGTCATATTAATTAACTTTCTTAATCTAAACATATTAGATAAATATGTCATATATTAAAAATTAGAAGGAGTGATAACTAAATATAAATGCACCAAATTATTGTTGTGTACCTGTTGGTTAGTTATCATGTCATATCTAATATTTATATATGATAAGCTGGTTTCATATACCAGCTTCAGAAGGAATATATATGTATGTATGTAAATATTTGGGGTTTCAACAGAAAAAGCTCAAGAGCAAATATGTCAAGTGAGTTAGTGAAGAAAGAAAGAACCCAGCAGGGCTCAATATTCTTCAGTTTTGCTGCTACGGTAGCAAGAAAAGCAAAAAACTGACGGTGATGAAAACTTTACTGCTTCTTGATTGTTTCATCACTTACCATAAAAAGTTAAGCATCAGATGAATTTATATACATAAGAACTAAACAGCACTGTACGTCTAGTTAGCTTTTTTGAAGAGGCAGAGAAACCTGAAAATGCCTATACTTTGAGTTTGAGTACAAGGAGAGAGGGAGAATAATTAAAAAGCATTTATCTATGATGAGTAAGAGAGGGCACAGTGCAGCCTTTTTTCCCCCCTTCAAGAGTGAAATAAGACTAGTCACTCAGCAATTTCTAGAAAATGGGAATCTTTCACCAAAATAATTGAGAGAGACTTCATGACACCGCAACAATTTAACGCTTACTGCAGCAGCATGCACCTGCATCAACTTGTTTCACCATACTGGTCAAAAGCTGAGCCCTACTTTTGGCACAGATCCTCTGAAAACCCTAATTGGATGTTCATTATTCAACCCCTTCAACAACAATAATTCAATAATGTCTCTCATGCTTCATATATATTTTCCCCGCCAAATTCCCTCCTTTTTTTTATATTATCATTTGGTATCCGACGTCGCGGCTTGGGATTCGCGATTGCCTCTTCCAACACAATTGAACTCAAATTCAAGACCTAGAGGGATTTAGTAGGGCCAACACTATTAGACCAACTTATGCCCTGTTTATATCACCTATATATATATATATATATATATATATATATATATATATATATTCAACAATAACCCTAAAAAGAGTACAGACAATCTATGTAGTGTATATTTACTTTGGAACGTTGAATGATCAGTAAAAAAAAAAAAAAACCTTTTTACTGCGTCTCAGATATAGAGAGAGTTTATGCAGTTTGGTACAAATTGACATGGCAAAGTCATCAATGTTTTATAGATGTATCTTCTGCTATTGAAAAGAACGTAAAGGTTGTGGATTGGGCAAGGGTAGTGTTTTTGTTTTATTATATGTCTGGGCGTTATTATCTTTCAATATCAAGTTTGTTATTGCAGAGAAAAGTGGTGTACTTAACGAGATCATAAGAAGAGAAGGTTTCGTAAAGTTATGAGTTATTGTTTGTCAAACCACATTGATCCTTCGTCGCCTATATACATTAACCCTCACACAACTCTAAGCCAACAAAATTTGGTCAAATTAATAAGGAGTTGACTCATAATCCATAAGATTATGAGTTGTAAGTATAACTCTTTAAACATTGAGGCTTGCCCTAGCCCTGATGAGCCTCTAAATCCAATTGTGTATTAAAAAAAAAAGGAGTAAAGAAAACCCTCAACAACTATGAACAATCTAGCCTGAACCATGTTGTTTTTCTTAATTGATTGAGCCAACAACACCACCACCACTACAACAACAACAAACCCTTATCATATCATATGAGGTGGGGTCAACTACATAAATTGTACGATGTCATTGTATTTTATCAAAAACCAGCTCTTTAGATATATTATAATCAATAGATTAACTTCATTGAGTGTTCTCTTTGGTCTTTTTCTATCTTTTGAATGACCCACACTACTTAGTTGACTCTACTCCTTAATGCACCCAATGGTCTTCTTTAAATGTGTCCAAACCACCTCAAACGGTTTTCTATCATTTTCTTAATAGGTGCTGCTCCAACTCATTTAGGTGGTCATTACAGATATTGTCTTTTCTTGTATGACCATTAATCTATCACAGTATCTTCATCTTGGATACTCTCTCACTTTATGTTCATATTATTCCTTTGTAGCTCAACATTCACGTATAGCATTGTTGGTCTTTAAGTAGTGGGATAAAACTTTTTCTTTTACCTTATTAAGTACTTTACAGTCACAAATAACTCATATAGCTTTTAAACCATTATTAACAATTGGTGATTAGTTAATAAACCTTTGCAGAGATTGAATTATATGCACTTTGAAGATCCAAAAACCAAATGGTGAAGCACCATAAATACCTTTCCCCTGGTGGCATATATATATATATATGAAGCTAATATATAACTCACTGGGATGCAGAAATAATATAATAATATTGGTTTGAAAGGGTGCATGCAGCAGAACATTTAAGGGGAACAGAGGGGAAAAGAAGGGTAAGAAAACATAAATTTTGGTTTATATGAAGAGAGAGAGGAGATGAAAAGGACATATCATAAGAAATAAGTGCGAAGGGGTCGTGAATACAATCAGCGTCATCTGAGCTATACTTATAAACATGAAGGCCCCATTTTCATTTAATGTCTTTTTTTTTTGTAAGGGTTGGAAATAAAATCAATTTAGATTTGAAAATACCACAATTATCTCCCATTGATCATAATAATCCCTGATTCATGCTTCACTGTTTAGGAAATAATCTCTGATTGCATTCTTTTTATTTACTCATTTGATTACTCTCTTCAGCCTATATCCTTCCTAGTTGAATATTTCCCATCATCCTAAATATAAGATATAATTGACTTTTATTGGAAAAATTAACGAAGCTAAATATGTTACTTAATTATATCATATGTTATGTATCATTATATTATATATTAATTAGTTTATATGTTAGGCAAAATAGTTTGGGGAAAAAAGATGAATATAAATTTTTAAAGTAATTTGATTAGCTTCCTTGATATTTCCAAAAAAATCAACTTTATTTTATATTTAATTAGGACCAAAAGGAGTAAGATAATATATTCAAAGTGAAATTTGTCTATGATTTAAACATGGCATCAGAGCCTTTGAGTTCCACCTTGACTCATATATATATATAGACTCGAGTCAATGCGTCATGACTCGAGTTTGAACCCAAACTCGAGGCTGCAAATGAAACTCGAGTCAAGGCACTTAAGCAATATTGTCAAATTAGCTATATTGACTCTAGACAACATATTTTGACTCAAGTCTAGAACAAAACTCGAGTCTAAGATCATGACTCGAGTTTGAATGCTTAGCGAATGTCAAATGAACTGACTCGGGGCTAGGGTAGGAAACTCGAGTTTTATACAAAACTCGAGTAAGGATCCATTGACTTGAGCCAGAAGCAGTTTTCTAGATAACCTCATTTGACCATTATTTTTGAATTAACTTATACTTACTCGAGCCAACAGATTGTACCTCAAGTTTGTACCAAGACTTGAGTCTGGTAAACGTAACCTAAGCTAGAAGAAATAATTGTTCTTCATTGCTGATTTGAAATCCCATCTTTTAACTCGAGTCTGTATTCTGTGACTCGAGTTTGTGTTGAAACTCGAGGCAAATAATGTGACTCGAGTCTAATTGAGTCACAGACCAGATATGCTTTGTCATCGTTGATTGAGCCATAAATGATTCTAAGTATGTATGATTGGGTTAGTTTCTGTTGTTTCATATTTCTGTTTCTAACCATACTTAATGAGCTTATGAAGATAAGATTAATAACAAACTGGGATAAAGCAGAAAGCCAATGATGTCAGCAGCATTTAATGAAATGCTTCATATCAGCAAGGAAGCCTTTGATCATCATAAAGGAATCGTATGTTCTTTCTGCTTCCTACTGCAACGGTCGAATCAACAACAAAAACTAGGAACATTCCTACAGAAGCAATGAAATATTCTTTAAAGCCTGGTTATTTTTCCAAGGCCAACCACTAGCATTTGATGAACCAACGGTCATAATACCAACGCCAGAACTACCGAAATACAAACCAGAGACAACAGCTAGATTATAACGGCATTAATGGGCAAAGCTATAAATTAAAGAAGCATTCATTAGCGCCAATTACCAAGTTACCGAAACGTTGCGAAATTTAATAGCATTTATTGTAACTCTGTTTCTGTAGCTTTTCACTCAATTATGCTTCAGTGATTATTACCTTATCTACTCATTAGGAGTTTAGAAATTTTTACTTGACTATTTTGTAAAGTCTTGAGGTTGGGACCTCAAGTGATTAGGCAAACAATTACAGCTTGTAAGGGGGAGTGATCAGTGAGAGGATCATCCAAGTACAAAGTGTAATTGTGTTGAGATTATTAGTGGAAATCCCAGGTGTTCTGGGGACTGGATGTAGGTTAAATTTAAGACTGAACCAGGATATATCATTTGTGTTTATCTCTTCTCTTATCTGTCTCATCTTGCCCAAAAAGATTATCAAAGTTTAACGATATCACCTATTCATCCCCCTCTAGGTGATTTACATATCATACTTCCAAGAACTGTTCATTTTTAGAGATATTGTCTTCTATGAAGAAGAAGCTTATTATCCTACATGCCCATTAAGGGAAGTATACTAATGTTGAATGGCTAATTTCGGAAAAATCTCACTCCAAAGTGCCACCAAACACATCATTACCATCACAATCTAACCTAATTGCCGACCTTGACTCTTTTGTCCCTATCAATTAGCCAAATCCTACCCAACCTAATCATGAATCTAAACTAAAACCTAATGAACTAGAAATATATAAATGTTGATATTAATTCAAGGGTAGATGCTAAAACAAGGTGAGAAGGAGAGTCTAGCCAACAACTTTAAGAACAACCAAACATTGGTAGAAACATCTCTCTCATTCAAAAGAACGACCATGACTCTAATCCGAGATTAAATCTTGAAGAAGTGGGTTGGCCTATTGCTTTGAGAAAAGGGGTAAGATCTTGTGCTCAGCATCCAATTCAACGGTTTGTCTCATTCAATAATTTTTCTATGGAAATGGAAAGCTTTGTTGTACACAAATAAAACTTCTAAACACATTTCAGCAAGCCTTAACTAATCCTAAATGGAAACAAGCTGCAAAAGAAGAGTTGAAAGTACTCAAGGAAAATAAAATGTGGGAGATTACAACACTTCCCAAACAAGAGAAACCATTACGATGTAAATGGATCTTTACCCTGAAATTCAATCTAAATGGTAGTATCAACAAATACAAGAAAAGACTTGTTGCAAAAGGATATGCCTAAACATATATGATTGATTATTAGGAGACATTTGCTCTAGTAGCTAAGTTCAATACCATCCAAGTGATGTTATCAATTATAGCCAACTTGGATTAGTCGTTACACCAATTGGATGTGAAGAATGCATTCCTAAATGGAAATTTAGATGAAGAGGTATACATGGAAATCCCATATGGAGTTCTAGTTCCTAAAAACTCTGTATGTAAACTCAATAAGTCTTAAGTACACCCAAGGACAAGTAGATAACACTTTTTTTTTTATCAAACACACTAATGGGAACGTTACTATCTTGATTGTCTATGTTGATGACATTGTCATTACAAAAAATGATGAAGAGTTTATAGCTCAACTAAAACAGGATTTGTCTACTGAATTCGAGGTGATGAAACATCTTGGACAAATGAGGCATTTTCTGAAACACCTTCTGGGAATGATGTGGATACAAAAAGTAAATACTATATAAATAAATAGGTGAGAATGACTTTTAAGTCCCAATTAAAAAAATAATAATAATAATATCATAAAAGTCCTCATTGACAAGTAAATAAGGAAAATTCACAAGTAAATTAGTTATCATTAATAACTTATAGGACTTGTCAATAAATTAAATTCCTTGAGTGAGACCTATTTGTCATTCTCCCAATAAATAGTGCTACTACGAGGAAGAAACTAGCTAAAAAGCAGTACAATGATAAAAGAATGATGAAGAGAGGGAGAGGGAAATTTGATGGGAAGTGTGTAAATGTGGTGCCACCATATGGTGAGGCAGTTACTGCTCTGTGCCGCAAGCCCATCAAAAGCGACCTCTCGAAATAAACACAATGCATGCCAAACCCAAAACCTTTACTCTTCGTCTTTCTTCTTACTACATCTCAAACTCAAAGGAACCTGCTTTAATTTGTTTCATGTGTAATCTTTGGTTTAACTCCCAAGGAAAGAAAGATTTCAGGGATATATATGTATATGATTGTGTAGAAAGAGATGGGTAGGTATATAAATGATGCAAGTAAAAAGGAGAGGAACAAGTGGTCCACCAAAGAGGGAAGGAGGCATGCAAAGCATTTTGCAAAAAGAAGAAGCAAAGATGAAGGAAGTTCCTTTCATTCCTACTTCCACTAACCCTACACCTATCTTTTCATCAGCTCCAACGTACATTTTAATCATATCTATCCTCTTCTCCTTCCATGTTCATCATCCCCTTTCCACATTTTCCCTTGTCTTCTACAATTTGAATAAAATTAAATTGGGAAAATTGGTTTAAAGTACCTGTTTAGATATTTTATTATCTAAAAAGACTTGAATTTGAACATGTGCAACTAATCTTCAACTGGGCAGAATTTTTCTTCATTTGTATAAGACATATTCAGCTATGTTTAAATGATGACTTTAGTTCCGAAGACTGCACATGATTAAGGATAAATTGCATGCAACTAGAGAAGAATTGCATCAAATCCCTTTGGCCAACAAAACTTCTTAACTGGTACTTCTGTTAACCAAGTTTCCCAATTTAATTTACTTATTATGCCCATAAAGTAGTACAAGTCATCTTTTTTCCTTTAAACATGGATATTCCTTATTTTAGGCAATCTTATTTAAAATATTATCAAACACTAAATGTGAACACTCATCCCAATGATGATTCAAACATTATTAAAAAATGTCATCTTATCACTTCAAGTGTGAAATGTACATTATTGAAAACAATTCTTTCCAGCCATTTAGCCTAAGATTACATCATATGTCATGTAATTATCTTTGCTTTTAGCTCCTTTGGCAGCATAAATTACCATCAAAATAGTGACTCAATTTTGAGAGCTTTTTTTTTTTAATACATAAAAGTTTTGGAGGGGTTCGACATCAGTTCCCACCAAGGCTAGAGCATAGCCCCAGACTTTTTGAGCACTTAATGGAGATTTACGAGATCACCCACCGAAAGAATCCCAACGACGGTAGCGGAAATGAACACACATTCCTTTAGGACTTGACCAAATCCCTTACTATCTATGTCAATTTCCTATAGCCAATTTTGAGAGCTAATTTAGGCAGGCATGTTGCATAATTATCGCTCTCAGTTCAGCACCCACGCGTTAACCAAAACTCATTTGACTGTGACTTCCATTCCATTCTCATAGCTCATCACAAACACGCTGAACAGAGCCAAAGAAGACAAGAGACAGAATTAACATCAACTGGTATCCAATACAAGACTGACACTAATGCTCTGCCACTTTTGAGTCGTCCCATGACCAAATCATTGCTGTTCTCTTTCGTGTTTACATCCTCTGCTTTCTACGGATTGTGAAACCACTTTATCCGCAAGTTCTAAACAAGGTAGGAGAAAAGAATAGAGGCCAGCCCAGAAAGAGAAAAGCACGCAAGTCCCAAAATGGTTTTAGGCTCATCCTAGCAACTTTATAGGGGAAAAGGTTATGCAGACACTAGATTCCATACTCATGGTCTGCAAGGCGACATGCCACGAAACAGTTTGTACTAAATCAGGTCTCACTACCTTATGCCCACAGAGAATGTTAAAAAATATGTACATGCCACGGACATGGGCCACATGGAAAGCTAAGACCCAACAGGGAATTCGCAATTCTGCAGATCTATGCAGAAAAATTGCTCCCACGACACCAACTAAATAGCCTATTAGAAATGGTATAGAACTACAGAGTATATATCCAACCATATTGCTTCTCCTGGCATCACATTTTACTAATACTAGCCTGAACATCAGCTCCTAACCTTGAATCAGGAGTTCCATATCTCCTCCACTAGAAGAAAACCGGTACCATAGGAACTTCATATGCAGCTAAATAATAAACACAACCAATAATGGAGCAGCAAACAACATGAGACAAGTAAATCACCACTTGAGATTAACTGAGAGACACTAATAAGTAATCAAAATGAGAGAAATTAGACTCAGTTTCAGAAATATAAAATGTTGAGAGTCGATATGTATGCTAAACGCATTGTTGCAATCACAGTGCGAAGAATAACCACAAAAACAAAAAAACTTCAGTTATCATTCAATTTCTGCATTTTCAATTCACCAAAGTAATTGACTTTTGATCAACATTCAGAGAGAAGTACATAAGTCAAACTTCACTGCAGCCACCTATGCTTTATTGACGTACGGTAGTTACAATTTGAAAAATGGACATCAATCTCAAACCACACTAAGCAGACTTTTCACTGACTAAAACAGAAAGGTGATTGAACTGCGTCCACCAATCCAAGATTGCACACACCTGGTGACATGCAAAACAAAATTAGCCAACAGTCACTCCAACCCAAATAAAGAACGGTAATAATATCACCAACAACTCTAAAGCCTAATCTTACTAGATGGGGTTAGCTACATGAATCGTATAATACCATTATGCTCTATCAACAACCAAATCTTTGAATAGATTATTAAAGAACAGTAATAATATCATAACTCATAAATAATTCTATTCACACCACAACAGTTAAGAACAGTAATAATATCAGACCACAGCATGACTACGTAAAATGCAAAGTCAATGAACAAGAAGAGAAGAAAATAAGCTAATCCAAGGCAGTGAATTGTCCAGCAATTTCTGAGTCCCATTTGCTCCACAAGGTTCTAAATAACTTTTGGGTGCGAGTAGTCTTCATGATTGTAACCACTTCCAGAAATCAGGATGCCATATTGACACTGATGGAAAAACTGACATTCTAGCACAAATGCAATCCAAACATAACCTCCCTTCTATAGCTTGAAAGGCACACCGGATAACCAAATGTCTGGTGAATATTAAGAGAAAACTAATCATGCACCTTTACTAAACTTCAGTTGTTGGGTTGAATGGCTCTTGATATAATATCTTTAAGTGCAGGGGCACACGAGAAATTATAATATTATTCATTATTCACAAGCTTTTGCTTAACAGTTTGAGCCTACAGGCAAAATGGTCCTTGACCACATAAATTCAAAGAGATACAACAGAATTGAGGTTTCTACGGGAAATTATAATATTATTCATTATTCACAAGCTTTTGCTTAACAGTTTGAGCCTACGGGCAAAATGGTCCTTGACCACATAAATTCAAAGAGATACAACAGAATTGAGGTTTCTACAAAGATAACCTTTCGCAGAGGGTTTTATAATTAGCTATGTGAACAACTAACATGTGTTATAATAGTTAATTTATAATCTTCCAGTTAAAGAATTAACATTTGAAAGAAAAATATTTTGAACAAAAAATATCAATCGGTTGTTATTCTGTCATTGACAGCATGATCAAAAGGGCAAAATTTCTTGTGCAATTTTCAATTGACAGGGTAATCCCATAACATGATAACACCAATCACTGGATGAATGAAGCTTTGAATGGAATCACCACTTAAATCATGCAATTTGTGCCAAAGAAAACCCGCATAGCATAATCCAACAATTTATTAAATTCAATCTCTGTCAATTTCACGTAGGTTCTTTTTTGCAGCTTGCAGTGTATGAATTTCATGAACTGATTGTGGAAATAGAAATATTTCCACATTAAATGCAATGTATGGATTTCTGCCAAAAAGCAGTGCTCTGTGTTAAAATTTTCTTCACAAACTCTTAAATTCCATTAAATGATCCAATTTGTGCTAACAATAAGTGATGTTTTACACTGCCATTTCATTCTCAAAATTTTTTAAACCAAGAAACTTCTCAATCCGCATTCCCAACTCTTCCTCTAATTCTGTCTCTGGTGGAGAAACTTGAGTTGCTTCCTCCTAATTTTCAGAATCCAGCCTCTAATATGAGCCTGTGAGGTGTAATAAGCATTGTGACTGTAGAGTTGCTTTACTACTGCTGTGGTGATTATACAGCATCAGAAAAAAGCAGTTTAGACTGGGTTAAGATGACCTGTCACTTGTGATTGTGAGTTAAAGCTTGTTTGGATCACATTTGAGACCACCAAAAGTGCTTATTCACGTAAATAGAGATAAGACTCATTTCACATACTTACCTCATATATCGTAAATAACAATTGAAAAGCCGTTTTTGAAGGCTCAAATCGCTATTCCAAACAAGCACAGATAGATTATAGATATAAGCATCATTTATAAATATATTTCAAGCTATTTATAAAGGTGTTTCAGAATCTTACCATTTTATACTATTCGTGATTCACAATTACAAAATGTGCTTTCCAATTCATGATACGCATCATGATTTGACAACTATACTGTCAAAGTATTAATGTTTCTACATGCCAAAAAGCACAAAATGCTACCTTTGTGATTCACTGGATTATATTTTGTAGGTTTGATGGCTAAATCAGACAACTATCTATAGGATTTCAAAGTTGCCTAGTCTAGCACATTATGTTCTCCATCAAGTACCTCCGCTGCAATGGAGAAATGACCATAAGAGTAAAACAGGGCACTGACCAGAACTACCTGGCAGAATGGCATTAATCCTGCCTCAAATCCAAACTATAAATATCAGATTTTCCCCAAACTTACCCCAAATCCCAATGAAATGTCAGCTTGCCCAACCCAATCAGAACACAACACGTTGAGTACCCATAGGTTGGATCTAAATCACCATCTCTAACGACTAACCACGTTTGAAAATAATCTTTTGAATTATACAAGTCAACCAATATACAACAGCTGTAAAGACAGCACTAAATGGATTTCTTGGGGTAAAAATATTAGGCAGGGTCCCAAAAGAGACGGGTAAAACAAGAATCAAGTCAAAACACAGAATGACCTTCAATCACATTATATTCCTGCATTTAAATTTGTCGTCACTCTCCAGCAAACAGCTCTAATTCTTAACTAATCCCCCATCCCTGTAATATTCATATCCTCATCACAACCAGAATTGTTTTCAGAAAAAGCCATTCAATGAACCATTACCACACATAAGATGTCAAAAAAGTAAAACCAAATGCAAAATCAACCTGCTGACAGCATAGCAAAATAGTACTCTTTCAGTCCTAAATATTCGACATATTCAGCTAATTTGATTAGATAAAAGAAATTGGTTAAGTTAGTTAACATGACATGTATTTTCTAAAACATTCTAATCATCTTCCTCAATTCCTTCATTCTCTCTCTTCCTTGATTATTGTTGAGGGGGCATTGATAGGGGGTAAATTGGGAAAAGAATGACAAATATGAAAACCATGTCTTACATTTAGCATCAAAATCAACTCCCAAATATGTCTTATATTTAGGACCAATGAGAGTATATTATATGTCTGTGTACAATTTACGCATACAGCAAAACTTACATCTAAAGGAAATAAAAGGAGTATCGAGGCTGTGTTTGAAAAAACTGAAAAATCTAGAAACTCGAGAGAAAACCAACAAAAGAGAAGGGTAAACTGACATTTTAGTCTTCAAAAAATTTATTTTTATTCTCCCCATCTCGTATTTAAGAAATTCAAAAGTTCCTAGACAGCACTCCAACAACGAGCCCATACGAAGCAACCAAAGGAGCCCACGCTTACTCTATAGACTATGAAACTTGTCAATTCAATGCTTGCACTCTCAAAAGTCAAGCATTGTCAAATATCAGCTCAAGAGAAAGGGTTCATGGTCAATGGATAATGTCGATGCCAGTGCCATTACGTTCTCAAAAGAAAGGACTTTCTGTTGTAAGAGTTATATCCAAAAGCTGCTACTTTTAAACACACGAGAAGGAATTTCTGAAGCATAACTATGGAATCTACTAGCTTTGATGCATATTCAAGTAAAGTAATAAGAAGCAAGCAAAATCTAAAATGCTGAATCCCCAATTTTCAATGAGCGTAGCTTCAGTCGCCAAATTGCGTAAAACAGGCGAACACTCCCAAGTACAATTCTAGTCTACCGTAGCATTAAGCACGCAAACTTAACAAACCCATGCCAGAACAAATGGAACCCCAAATCGATTTTTAGATGCTTATTCACCATAACCTACGAGAAACGTAACATTTTCTCACACAAATTCATACAGAGGATGAATTGCAGAGCTCACCTATTTCTGGTAGCCTCCACCTCGAGCATTAACGTCTTCTTCAACCGTGGAATTCACATAAACTGGGGGAAAGTCTGAGACGTCAAAGGTCTTCTCCTTTATCATTTTCTCCACATCGGCCTTCTTCAAGATGGTGTGGCGGATCGGAGGACGATTCCGCCGCTGATCGCGAGCGTAGTACTTGATGTCGTAAACGGTTTCAGGATTAGATGTGGGCACAATGGCCTTCTCCCTGGCAGTGGCCGGACAGAAGACTCGGTACTCGAGCGCGCCCGGCAATGCCGACTTGTATTCCGGGTCGGCACACGGACCCGTGATCTCCCATGGCTTTTTGAAGAAACGCTTCAGATTCTGGAAGAGGGAAGTGGAGGCGGACTTAGACATGGCAAGCGAGCGAGATAGAACAAGCAAATGGGATGGGAAAGATCGGCCTTTCGAAACAGAACAATCCAATTTCTCCAGGCTTATGCAATTCCTTGCTTTCTGAATCGGACGCGGGCTGGCCTCTCGAACTCTCGATAAGCGAAAATGAATAATTGAAATTTTCCATCGACGATGAAATTATTTTACATCGGTTATAAAACTAATAAGAATAAAAGAAGAGATTATAGAAAGAGAAAATAGAGAGAGAAAGTCTTATTTCAACTATATCATGAATAGTTACAGAAGACCTTTATAGAAGGAAAATGGGTCTTTAGTGTAATTTACACCTCAGGGTCATTTGGTGTAGTTTTCCCCTAAAACATAAACTGTACACTCACGGATTTCCTTCTGTGCGGGTCCCACCAAATAATAAATCACTATGAATAGTACTATGCGTAGGTCCCATGTCATCTTGTAGTATTTAGAGACTGGGAGTCAATGGACATCCACATAATAAGTATATTCATAACACTCCCCTTTGGATGTCCATTTATGAATGTGCCTCGTTAAAAACTTTAACTAGGAAAAACCCAGTGGGATAAAAACCTAGCCAAAGGAAAGAGTACATCATTCATTGATACACTATCCAGTGCTGCCTCATTAAAAACTTTTCTAAGAAAACCTAGTGGGACAAAACTTAGATAAGGGAAAAAGAGTACAGCTTGTATCATCTCCCCCTCTTGATTACATCAGACTTGCTCCTCCTGATGACCACATTACTTCAATAGCATTCTGAGCATATCATCCTTTCTATCATCAAGTATTCTGTTATTCGTTGTGGAATAATAGAAACGTCCGATCTAATTGTTCATTGTATACCTGCAAGATCTAAATCTTTCAAGTAAAATCATAATAATCTTTTCATAAATATACATGTGCATATAGAACTTTAATAAATGTTTATCCAGATAATGATGCTATATGCACTATATGAATTTATTTAATTGATTATTCTCGAGAATTTGATGCTCCCAACATCTTGAGTCCTTTTGGGACATATGTGTTTTTGGCGCCTTACATCCTTCAAGGACATGTGCTTTTGGCACACATTAATATATTGTGGCTCATGATCCTCATTATCATTCATTACAGCATATGCTATCATATCAACATAAATGTCGTCAACGTTGACTTTATTTTTCGGTCCCATCGGATTTCATTCATAATTTATTGAGATCTCATTATATTCACATATATTAGGTACCTAGGCCTCTTTTTGGACTACAACACACTCTTCTGGAGCTTTTCTTAATTATCCTCGACTTGATCATCTATATATTTTTATAGCTCCTTTTCTCTTTCGAGGATTTTTATCTTTAAAACCGATAGATCTGCAACGCTTCAGGCGTGCTTTATAACAATTCATATAGGAGCATTTGCAGTTGGGACTTGTGACTTTGTCACTTTCTTTAGGTCAATAAATGCTTCTAGCATTCGATTAACTAAACTCTGCAACTGAATTATCATTTTGAACTCTTAGTGCACATTTCTTTGTACGAGGATTAAAATGAGCTAATGATAATTCATTTTACTTTATCTCTTTACCCAATCTGCTTATTTTTTTCTCCCCCCCCATCTAATCATGTAGTGTATATCCATCTGTGTGCATTATAGTGGATCATTGCACATTCAAAACTGTTAAAATGGAATTTATCTGGCTCCTGACCAAAAGCCAATTTTACAGGGAGAATTTTGTTGGCTTATATAATTGCTGCAAATATATATAAACAATGTTCTCATAATCATTGATCTACTCATATATGATTTCTAAATCATTCAATATGGAAAATTGCGCGCATAATATATTGCAAATTTCTAGTTGCAAACATCACTGCAAACTTTGCAGACTTATAATCTCACATCTAATCTTTCAATTTGATATATTTCCAGAGATCCATTTCCAATAATTATTTCTATTTGAGAACAAGCAACACATAATATATGACTCGGATGATCAAACAAGTCATGCCAACTTTCCATATGATTTATCTACAAATCTAATATTCATTTTGGGAGAATCAACACAGAAACATTCACAAAGAATTATCACATAAATATTCACACTTGATATATATCATTCTCCCCCTCAAATGTGAGACCTTAAAAATTAATTCATGGAATTTCCATACAATATTCCATAATAATAGCATATATGATATCTATTTCATTAAAATTCTACAGATTTCTTAATGCATTATCAATGCATAATTTTGTTACTTCTGGTAACAAAATTTTCATTTTCCAGAATCCACAAACAAATATATATTAAATACAAAATCATCAAATGGATCACTGTAGATTCACGAGCGCAATACTGTGTAATCATAGATGCATCACTGTGGAATCACAGGTGCAACAACTCGAATTGTCGTATGTATTTAAAGTCAAAAAGGTTATAAGCTCGTACTTTATAGGGAGCAGATCTGCAGAGATTTAACAGGACTGCGCAAATCTGCAGAGATTCAATAGGATTTAATTCGGCTATAAATAGAAGAAGGTAAATGAACATGCCTCACAAACACACAAGCATCTGATAATATCAATTACCAGATACTCACATATTTCTCTAAATTCTATTGTCATGGCAGGACCTAGTAATTTTATCTCAGTTTCTGATACATCTGAAACAGCATTACTTGATGCTTTGTTGTATGATGATCAGCCCAACATGCCATTTACTTCTTTGTTATCTCCTAATCCTTTTGAGATGTTTATTCCTCCTTCTACTATTCCTCTTTCTGCTTCAAATGTACCTACTTCTCCCCCAAGAACAAGTGTTCTTCCTCAATCTACAAGAATTGAAGGTACAACTGAAGCAGGTTCATCAAGAAAGCCTGTTAAAAGGTGTAAAACTATGGCCGAACTGATGGAGTCTACTAGTCAAGTTCAACCAATAGTCACAACAATCAATGAGCCAGCACTCACAAACCAGCAAACAACCACCAGCCAGTCATCAACAACCAGCCAGCCAGCAACAATTATCCAACCAACAACTACAAGCCAATTAGCAACTACTAGCTTATTGGAATGTAGTTGCTGTCATGTTTTACAGGAAATTATATATACCAACGGACTTCAATATCATAGACTTGAAGTTCACGGGAGGAGGATAGGTATGATTTCTCATGCTGTTTTATATGAAAATGTACAGGATAAATCTTACAATACTGACAGGCTTCCAATGTTTGATTTTAGTAATAAAAGTTTTGGAGAAATTAAACATTTTATGACACAGTATTGTATAGATTTACAAGCATCAGGATATAACTTGATGCGTGATCCTGTATTGGACTATCATGAGGTCCTTTATGTTGGTTCGGAATGGGCTAAAAATCCAAATGAACTACCGCGGAGTTCATTTCAAACCAACATTGAAAATCCATTAGATAAAGGAGAACAGCCCGCGGTTAATATTCCATATGATATATCATCCCTTAATCAGGGTGAATTATATAGATTAACAATGGAGCAACGGGAAAGAATAAAGAAAACAACGCACCATGATTTAAGTGATTATTTTCACTTAACCCTAGATGATGCAAGTAAACAATTAAATATGTCTACTCACACCATACAAAAGATCTATCAAAAAGGAGGGTTAACTGAGTGGCCACACAAAAAGCTTAAGAAACTTATGATGCAAATCTCGATATTACGAAGAGCTTTGCCTCATCTAGATCCCATCTTAAGAGAAGCAAAAAAAGAAGACATTAAATATCTTCAAAATGAGATGATTAAGGTTTGTAATGGAGTTGTGCCACTCGCTATTAAACTTTGTTGAAATAATATTGTCTTTTGTTTAATTGTTTTATTTATAAATATTCTTTCTCTTATATTCACAAAAATTGTTATAATTATCTAAACACAAAATAATAGTAAAATAACCATAATCACAATTTATTTATTGCTTCATTCACTTCTGGGAATGAAGTTGGATAAAATTCATGATCCATAATTCATAGATTTGTTTGATCATGACAAAAAATTAATCCACAATATTTCTTGACTTAATCACAATTTTGCTACTGCAATAGCAAATTGGATATATTTATTTATAATATCAATCATGATCATACAATCCCTTGTCTCATAATTTAAGGGAATATTTAATGCCAAATATACAATTTTGAAGCCTTTATACAACTAATGGCATACAAAATTTATGGATCAAGTCTTGTTTCATAATTTGTCTCTTGGCTTCAAGCCAACTTGCCTCTTGGCATCAGGCTAATTTATGCCTCCTCATGTTCTTAGGCCAATTTATGCATTCTCATATCTCAATGGCATATTGATCTCATATGGCCTTTAACAATTTATCATCAGGATAAATATATAAAATAAAAGCAGTAAATAATAAAACAGATGGAATCCACTAATATACTTGTATATAATAGTGTCGTTGCCATAAATAATAAAAAGGGTAGGGGAATATATAAATTGTAAATAAATAAATAAAAATAAAAGGGAAAGGGGATATAATGCAGTAAATAAATAAAATAAATGACTGGAAATAAACGTGCTAAATAAATAAAAAGAAGATGAAATAGGAATGGTAGTAAACTCACAGCGAGACCTATCTCATCCAAAGGTAAGAAAAAGGATGCATATGCAAATGCAAATATATATATATAATATATAGAAAGAAGTAAATAAAATAAATTAAAATGGAGCCCAATAATACTAGTGTCGCTACCATGAAAAGTAAATAAAGCAGTAAAGAATTAAATTAAATAAATGGAGCCCACTAATAGATACTAGTATGCCACCATGAAATATAAAATATAAGCATAATAAAATAAACAAATGGAGCCCACTAATAAATACGAGTGGGTCTCCATAAAAAATAAATAAAGCAATAAATAATTAAATTAAACAAATAAATGTTAGTAAAGTTAGTAAATTAAAACAATTAAAAAAAATATTAAATCTAGACTTCTAATATGGAGTCAAATTAATAACAATAAAAATAAAATGTAAATAAGAAAGTTGAAAAACCTTACTAACCTGGATTGTCGACCGTCATATTTGTGGTACAGAAATATTAATAGTATAATATTAGAATAATAAATATTATTATAATAATAAATAATATAATATGTGATACATATTATAATATAATAATATTATAACATGCCCACGAAACAACTCACCTCCACGTCTTTGTTTTCATGTATATTGTGAATTACTGTATTCAGCACTTTATTGGTTGAGTCACATGAGTGTTCGGTCTGAATTATGAAGGCTATGGACAAAAATAATAAAGTAGTAGGCCATATATGATTCCATTTTACGTGGGTATATGGTTTGAATTATGATATAAAACAAACAAAATTAACATATATGCTCAATATATATTCAATCATATCATTTTGTTGGACCCACGTAAAAATTTTCACCTTTTCTTTCTTTCCTCTCTCTGTCGGTAGCTTTAGTTTTTTTTTTTAATAATAAAGTAATAAGACCCATGGGCAACTAATTGAATGACTTACCTCCTCCTCCAATTCACGGCATTCTCTGCACATCAAATTGAAAAAGAAGGTCGAGATTGTGAACTGAAAAAGGAGAGTAGAGAAGTAGATGATGGAGTAGAGAAATCGTAAAAACATGAAATTATCGATTTCTCAAATTTTCTTGAAGATTCGTCTATTCTTCATTCACTGATGCTTCTATTTCTTCTCCTTCTCGCTCTGTCCAAGTTTTTCTGCCAACATATCGGAAATATTTATGGATTTTTCAGAAACAGAGGTTAAGAGGTGGTGGATCTTGAAAGAGATAGAAGATAAGAAGGAAGCAAGACGCCACATGCGGCATGATCAGAGAGAAAGGGAACAAGTTAGGAAGAGATGAGAAGCATACGATTGAGAAGCAATCGTGCTGATAACGTGTTATAAAACTAATAAGAATAAGAGAAGAGATTATAGCGAGAGAAAGTCTTATTTCAACTATATCATGAATAGTTACAGAAGACCTCTATTTATAGAAGGAAAATGGGTCTTTAGTGTAATTTACACCTCAAGGTCATTTGGTGTAGTTTTCCCCTAAAATATAAATTGTACACTCACAGATTTCCTTCCCGTGGGTGTGTGTATAATTGTGTGCGGGTCCCACCAAATAGTAAATCACTATGCATAGTACTATGCGTGGGTCCCATGTCATCTTGTAGTATTTGGAGACTGGAAGTCAATGGACATCCACATAATAAGTATATTCATAACAACATCCAATATATTTCCAATTTTTATGATTTTCTTTTGGCCTCTCAAAATTTTTATGATTAAGTAATGCATGAGGAATAAAACAATGTTAGTTTATGGCATCTTTAGGCATAATATTGAATAGTTATTTTATTAAGGGCTATTTGGTGTTGAGATAATTTTATTCTTTTTTAAGATGCTTAACAACAATTGGAATGGATCTTTATATAGAAAAGAAAAATGAATTTTTATAAATAGTAAGTCAGCTAAGATTATGGATTCCTTGTGCTACATTATATTATAATATCACCTACTATGTAGGTATAATATTTATTATTCGGACATTTTAATCTATTAATATCAAATAGCTTTTACAAACCTATTTTAGATCTGAGGTTGAGTTTAAATGTCATAATATATTTATCTTTTTTTTTATAAATGAGACTTAAGTATTGACAAAAAAAAAAAACAAAGATATTAGAGGAGATCCAAATTCATCATGCTTGTGTTTGTTTTAATCAAAGTAATGTGAGAACCACTTGTTAAAATATGGGTTTGGTTAAGACCAACACAACCAATTACGCATAACATTAGGAGGATATCGTGTATGTTTGAGTTGATGATAGAAAAACACATTTACATGAGTTGAAATAAAACTTTTTTAAGAGACTTACCTCGTAAAACCATAAATTCTGTTAAAAAAATAGTTTCTAATGCTAACCCAAACAAACACAACATTTGACCACATTTTCAATCTTTTGTGGCAATACTAGGTCAATCTTGTGTCACAAATAGTTGGATAACATCGTTCAAGAATGAAACATACAGAGATTGAGAGTCATCTCAAAAGGAATAGTGGGCAACAAGGACAGGATATATCATAAAATGTCAGCCACATTCAAATTGAACACCAACTTGTTCACATTTTCGCCAAATCTCTCTGGTACAACCTTTGGCAAGAAATGGGTTGGGTTTCTCTCATCATCCCTCCTAATCTTTAAATCATATATGTTCAATCAATATAATACTACTTTAATTTTTTTCTCATTTTCCCAATCAATAGCCCAAATAGGCTAACAAGAGAAAATGAGAAAAAATCTGAGAGAATCTCCTTCCGGCAAGAAATAGGTTTGACTAATAAAATACCATGAATGAACTTCTATGATACTGTGATTAAGATGTAGGAAATCTGTGTTTTTAAAATGCATTTTTTGGGCCAGCTTTGGTATATTCGTGTGTCTCTTGGATTGCTTGCTTCTCAAGGCATGAAATAAACTAAATGAGCTAATCAAGGATAAGCAGAAGTCAAATGCTTCTGTTACCAATGAAATCAAATTGGAGATGTATCACACCATACACTTAGCACTTATTTGTCTAGTGTGTGTCTGAAGTCTTTTTTCAGTGGAATGAATAACTCTTCAAACAATGTTGTACTGCATTGTGTAACTTGGTTAACTAGTTCTCACTTTTACTAAACCTACTTTTGTTACTAAAATGAACCAACTCTTTGCTTAAACTGAAATCAGTTCATCGTCTACACACTCGCACACCTCTTGATCTATCATGACACCCCTATCTTGCATACATGTATTTTTCTATTCCCTTCATATTAAGATGGTGTTGGTAGTAGTTTGTATTCTGTAGATTGTAATGATCACTTTGTGATAGCTTGGCCTTTCACATTTCCACATACCAATGGTATAAACCAACAGGGAAATTCGCAGATATAAACAAAAAAAAAATCAAAATAGACCGGTAGGCAAAAAATTTTCAAATCTAACCTAGTTGGTGGCGCCACATCAACGGGCGCCACACGTGGCGCCACTTTGTGCGTGGCGTGCCACGTGAGCACGCCACAAAGTGGCACCACCACTTGTGTTGGCACGCCACACAAGAGGCGCTAGCACTGCTTGCGCCTCTTTAAAAAAAATAAAAATAAAAATAAAAAGGCTGCCTCAAGGGTAGCTTTTCTAAAAGTTGCCCCGAGGCAGCGTAAATTGGGTGGGTGGGGGGTGTGAGTAATTCACACCCCCCACAGTAATTTTTATAAAAAAAAAATTAAAAATTTAAATTTTGCTGCAATTTGCAAATTGCAGCATGAGGCAGGGGCGCAGTGCACGCCCCTACCTATTTAAAAAAAATAAAAATAAATAAATTTCTTCCCCTATTTAACACCTAACACACACTTCACACTTCAAAGACTTACACACATTTCCTTTTTCATCCGAGAGAGGTTAGGAGCAGCAGGTGAAAAAGGAATGAAATGAGAAGAAACATCTTGGTAGCTACTTTAAGGTATGCTATGTATTTTATAAGATTATTTAGGTAGCTAAACTAGAATATATTTAACAAGTATTCTGCATTACATGATTTGTGTATATTTTTGTCTCTGCAATGATGGTAGTATTTTGTCGGTTAGAAAAAATGTTAGAGTTATAATTTTTTAGAAGTTGTAAGTTCTGACAATAGAAGACTGTATTTATATAGTAAATGAGTAATAATAAATTTAAGTCGATTTATATGTATTTTTTGTTTGTTTTACAAATTTAAAACTAATTCTTAAATTTAAGAAATTCAAGATTGTTGTATTATAAAATATTTTGCCCGATTAAATGTTGTGCAAATAGTATATTTGGGTTCATAGAGATATTATGGAAATTTTAATCGGTTTAGTTTTCAAACATTAGAAGAAAAAACCAAAGTAGGATGAGAAAATTAAATTACAAATAATAATTCAATATATAATCATATATATATATATATATATATATATATATATATATATATATATATATTATGGATTCTAATTTGTCTTTTAATTATCCTTCTTATTGGTTAATTTTGATTTATTCTACTTAGTTGAATTTGTATTTGTTGAACCATTGTCATTATCATAATAGAATTTTTATTATTTTCGTTATCATTTTATGTTATGAATTTTAATATATTAATTAATTATTGTTGTTAGTATTATATTATTTTCGTTATTACTAAATAATTTTAAAAAATTTTACTAATTATGAAATTTGATTTATTTTATTAATTTTTATGATTATTAAATAAATTTCATTTTTTTATTATTATTATTATATAAACTTTGTTATTTTTATTACTAAAATATACTATGAATTGTAATGTTTAGATTAATTTTTGTTACATTATATTATATATGTTATTTTGATTAAAATTATTATATATTATGAGTTTTCAAATGTTTTCTTTAATTTTTGTTCATATTAAATAATTTTCATTTAAATTTTTTCTTTACATATTATGAAATTTGATTTTTTTTTTTTAATTTGATTTATTATTATATTTAAATTTGATGAGTATAATATATTATATATTTTAATTTTTAGATTAATTTTTGTAATATTATATACATTACATTATATATAATATATTTTGCTTATTATTTTTTCATATTATGAGTTTTCATTTTTTTTATTAATTTTCTTTACTATTATAAAATTCTGATAATTGAACTTATGAATAATTTTGAATTTTTTTAATTTATTTTCATTGTTATTATATAAATTTCATTAATATAATTATTATTACTAAAGATTACGAATTTTGATTTTGTCATTAATTTTTTTCACATTATATGATATATGTTATTTTTATTATTAGTATTTATTATGAATTTTAATTTTTTGATTAATTTCTGTATTTATTATTATCATTATTATATATTATGAATTTGCACTTTCCATTAATTTCTGTTATTATTACACAATTTTGATTTGTTCTTATTCATGTATTTTGTAGAGAATACATAATTATTCATCAGTTGAAGCAAACGGAGAAATGAGAGGAAATCAATTTCCATAATTTTCATCTCCATCCACTTCTTGCACTTTCATTTGGTCTTTTTAATCACATTTCGTTTCTTCATTTCTTTGTCTCATTGCTTATATACATTGAGTTTCTTCTTCTTTTGATTAGTTGCAATTCGTGGTGTGTTTTGATTTATCTGTAATTTTGATTTATCCACACATGCCCGAGGCGCGCAACCTGCCTATCATAAACCTTCAGGTATGGGTGAAGTACCACGTCATGTACTCCACGTTCGAGGACATCGGCCCCTCCTGTGGATCTGTAGTGCAGATGTGATCATGCCTTATGTTCCAATGCTGAATGTAGCAGTCTAGCTTCACAACCCAATCTTCAGTGGACTTACCGCGTAGGGTTAGATCGTGAGCACCTCTAAGCTGTGTGGCCGCGTCGAGGATGGGTTGCCGCATGCCAAACTGCCACATGCACCGATCGGGCTGGTGCATCTCGACCACGTGGAAAGCAATTATGGGTGTCACCGCCCTCCACATGTCCTGTGTGTCAACATCTGCACCCATAAACTCATACCCGGCATCTAAATATGGCTCCCATGTAACCTGCACATGTAAACGGGGTGGTAACATATATAACACGAATTAGTTTAATCTTTATGCTTTTTCGTAAGCTCAAATTTATTATACATACATTGTCGCACCCCATCTGGTCAAACTCTATGTGGTATGTCTTTAGATCATGGTGCACCGATCGCACGGATACACCATTGAACCTGCGTCCATAATGACCACCATCGAGACTGGGCTCTGGAATGGGAAATAATATGGACCAAGCCCATATCTGCAGCAACAAAAAACAACCCCCAATGTCGTGCGCTGAAGCTACCGTGGCCTGGCATAGCTCGCGAAATAGAGTAGCGAGTACCGCAGACCCCCAGCTGTATTCTGCAGTCTTCGAGAGGTCACCGCCCAGTAATTGTATATATCGGCAAGGCACCTCGTGGCTAGACTTGTCACACAACAAAAATCCACCGAATAGGCGCATGAGGTAGGCACGTATGTACAAGAGCTGGCCCTCTATAGTATCTGAGTGATCATCCCATCGGCCCCAATGGGCAGCAAACCATCTCATCTTGATGTTTCTGCCAATCAAGTGCTCTTCACGAGGAATTCGACCCATGTATTCAAGCATGACTGCTCCCTAGTTGGCATGCGTCCTATCGGAAACTACTCGACCCTCAGTGGACAGACCTAAAACGGCCTCTACATCTAGTAGAGTAATGGTCATCTCACCAACTGGCATATGGAAGGTGTAAGTCTCCGGCCTCCACCTCTCAACCAAAGTAGTAATAAGGTCTTTGTCAATCTGCACCAACATAAAAGTAGAGATCAAATATGTAATTGCATTCATTATCCGTAACATGTACAAACAACTAGAGGAATATAATTAATTATATTAAGAATAAAGCATACATTGAGTCTCTTCATGCGAGACACGTGCCAAAACCCTGCCTGGTGAAGGTGCTGCTGCAACTCATGTGGGATGTCATCTGAGTCATGGACATCTCCAAGCCCTTGTGCGGCTCGCCTCACCCTCAAGGGAGCACAATCTCCTTCGTTCCACACAACTTGTGATCGGTGTGACCGTTGCACCTCCTCATCAAGAACTCCCCATTCTTTGGGGCCGGGATGAATTGTAAGGTCGGATTGATAAGCCATTTGACTAACACAAATTTACGCTCACATTATTATTAAGTTACTAATTATTTATTATGTAAATACTTTAATCAAGCAATGAAAATTCGTAATATATAATAATAATAATAATAATAATAATAATCAAAATATATAAGATAATGTAACGGAAATATGGTCACAACATAAAAATCTTAATATTTAATAATAATAATAACATTCAAAAAATTTATGTAACAATAATGAAAACAAATTGAAAAAATTCAAAATTCTTCATAAGTACAATTATTCAAAATTATATAATCTAACAAAAAATAATCTAAACATTGCAATTCATAGTATATTTTAATAATAGAGATAACACATTTTAATTAATCATAATAAAACTTCATAAAAAAATAAAAATTCATAATATGTAAGATTATTAAAAATTATTTAATATCAACGAAAAATAATAAAAAATTGAAAACTCATAATATATATCAATTTTAATGAAAATAACATATATAATATAATCTAACAAAAATTAGTCTAAACATTACAATTCATAGTATATTTTATTAAAAATAACAAAGTTAATATAATAATAAAAATTAAATTTCATAAAAAAATAAAAATTCAGAATATGTAAGATTATTAAAAATTATTCAATAATAACGAAAATTAATAAACAAATGAAACTACTAATATGTAATAATAATAATCAAAATAACATATTTAATATAATCTAACAAAAATTAATCAAAGAATTAAAATTCATTATATTTAATAATAAAAATAAAAATAATGAAATTTATATACAAAACATGAAAATTAATAAAAGAAAATCAAATTTCATAATTAATAAAATTATTCAAAGTTATTTATTAATACCGAAAATACTATAATGCTAAGAACAAAAAATTAATTTAAATATTAAAATTCGTAACATCTAATAATAATAAAAAAAATATTATATTATAATAATGAAAATTATTCAACAAATACAAATTTATTTAAGTAAAATAAATCAAAATCAACAAATAAGAACAAAAATTAAACGAAAAAATAAAATTCATAATATATTGAATAATCATTTTTAATTTAAGTTTCTCGTCATACTTTGGTATTTTCTTTAATGTACTACTAAATAATTTCAAAACTTACCCGATTAAAATTTCCATAATATCTCTATTAACTCAAATATATTATTTGCATAACATTTAATCGGTAAAAATATCCTATAATACAAGGATGTTAAACTTTTTAAATGTAAAAATTAGTTTCACATCTCTGAAACAACAAAAAATGCATCTAAACCGATTAAAATTTATTATTAATCAATTACTACACAAATACAGTCTTCTATTGTTAAAACTTACAACTTCTAAAAAATTCTAACTTTAGCATTTTTCTAAACGACACAAGACTACCATCATTGCAGAGACAAATAAAGATACAAAACATTTTATGAAGAACATTTATCAAAAGATTCTAATTTAACTACCTAAATAATCTTATACAATAAATAATATACCTTAAAATAACTTTCAACCGATGTATTCTCCTCTTCTTCTTTCTTCAAGCAAGCTCCCAACGTCTCTCCCTCCCCCCTCCCTCCCCCTGCAGATGCAATGTGTGAATGTGTGTGTGGTTGTTTAAATATTAAATGGAAGAGGAAGAAGAATTTATTTATATTTTTTTTATAAAAATCACTGTGGGGGGCCACCCACCCAATTTACGCTGCCTCGGGGTAGTTTTTAGAAAAGCTGCCCCTGAGGCAGCCTTTTTCTTTTTATTTTTTTTAAAGAGACGGTTGGCACCACTTTGTGGCGTGCCCACGTGGCACGCCACACACAAAGTGATGCCAAGTCACGTGGCGTCACATGTGGCACTCGCTGACATGACACCACTAACTAGGTTAGATTTAAAAAATTTTTGCCTATCAGTCTATTTTGATAAATTTTTTTTTGCTTATATCTGTGAATTTCCCAAACCATCATAATAAAATTGCTAACCTAATTTCCAGCGTCGCACATCACAGTTAGTTATAAACAAACGATCATTGAGCATAAGAGAAGTACTGCTCGATGTGATCTGATATATTTTCATTATCTTTTACCCATATATTTAGCTACGCATATATCCCATTAGCCATTGGAATTAAACTTAAACTGATTATGCTTTTTCATATTCAAACTTATTCAGTTAGGGGTAGTAGTGTGAGAGAGAGGGGTATGCTTTCAGGAGAGGTTGTCTTCCCATGAATGAACAGAGTCATGACTCATGAAAGAAGAGAAATCAGAATCCCCAGGAAGTTTGAGACGGCTCTCGGATTTTAGTCCTCTGCACTTAACAAGTAAAGAATTAAATTATTCATTCGGGTAAACTTGGGGGCATAGAGGATCTCCATAGAACAATTTAAATATGTATATATATGTCTGAACACTTCATACTTAGAAACCATAATGATAAATTTATCTCAGTTTCTGCAAGTTGGTTACAAAATTTGAAGCAGCAAAAGCGGCAGAACCACCAACTACAGAGAGCACAGCAACTGCAATTTGCAAGCCCACTTCTCCAAGGTTGTCCTCAGGCACCACATAAACACACAATGGTCCCAAAAGCAGTAACACCAGGCTAAGGGTCAACAATGAACCTGGGGTTCCTGGATCTGTGGCTGCAGATAACACCCCAAGTTCTTCGGCTTTTGAGAGGAGTCCCAGCCTCTCTATGGTTGAAAGGGAAAACCCAAACTTCTCTGCTGCTGATAGCAATCCAGCTTTCTCTGCTTTACTTAATAGCTTCAGTTGCTCCATTCTTGTAAGCAGCTTAACAGGAGGTGTATTTGTTATAGGGCTACTCCGAGGGCCTTCTCCCAGTGGGTACACAGTTGAACTCTGCATTGTAAACATGGTGTGGTACTTAGAATCATTTGAAGATGAAATAATGTTCTGCATTGCCATTACTGGTTACAGCTGAGCATCTCCATGTAACAATAATAATGACAATAACAAGCGTAAAATCCCATACATTTATGTCTACATCGGTATCTATACTAAAGGGACAGTCAAATTATTGGTGTTTGTTTGGAGTTGTTCATCAAAAACAAGTTTACCAAGTTCAGACAAAACTCCTCATAGTTATCTCTTACGTCTAAATCACAATTGAAAAAGCTATTTTAAATGTTCCAATCACCATTTCAAACACCCACTTATAAGATATAATGTGTGCTTGCTCAAAACGTATGCAATATGAAAGTAGCTTTGCCTTGAAAGTAGCAAAAACCGGTTTCAATAGGTTTCCATACATAGACATAAAAAATGTCAATCTAACACTACATGATGCACTTACCTAAACCTAGGCCAGGGTGCCTTTTTCCCTTCAACAAAGAAATATGTCAGACATCCATATAAGGGATAAACTTATGCGCAATTATTTGTTGGTAAATCCTTTTAACAAACTCATGTCATGTGAGTGCTTATTTTACCGTTCTAACACTGTCATTGAATCTTTGAAACGACTTTTTTTCACGCGTCATAATTTCACTATCAAAGATCATGATAGTAAATGCCTATGAAATGAATAAAATATTTCACTAATGCTTCAAGATACTTCAGCAAATCATACTCTAACCCTAAACACCTACATAACTCTAGCATAAAGCAAACGCCTAATGATTCTATAGAAACGAACTTTTTTCCTTTCTAACAATACTCGCATCCTGTTCCACTAGTGAAATCACAGAGCAACCAGCTACTTCAACAGCCTCCTTCATCATGACAATACCAAACAAATTGTAATCAACGATTGAACATCACTTAAGCAGGTTCAGGAAGAAGAAGAAGAGGGGAACAATATTATCCAATTTGATGGAGGCCAAATTTAGCGAAGTCAGTGACGGACCTTTTTAGAGCTTACAGTTCTGGAAACGGATGGAAGGGGTTTCTGAGTAGCCATGGATTTGACGAGTAGAGGAGAGGTACGGATGAAGAGTAGCCCTCTGCTGGTGCTACAGATGGAGGCTGTAGTGGCTTCCATAACCATAATCGAAAGCTTTTTCCCTCCTTCGCCTAGAAAGCATGCATCTAAGCTGAGTGGACGGTGGTGAATCACATTAATCAGAATGAAGGAGGAAGAGGATAATGTATTACTCCTATTGGTTTCCATTGTTTGGATGTCCACGTGTCACCAAATAGTTGATTCTTTCTTCCTCCTTTCTTCTTGCTTTTTCTGAACATTTCGTGGTTCTTAGACGGGAATAAAAGAGGGATTTTTTTTAAAAAAAAAAATCTTAACAAATAAAAGAACTGTTTATGAATTAAATTAGACACCACATCATTGTACATAATTGTGCTTCTGGGTTACGTTATTTATTATTTGTAACTAATTTATTTTCTTATTAATTTTATTAAATATATCGATCCAAAAAGACCAATATTATGACAGTTTTTTTCTCTCAAAAGGTTAGTTGGACTCACTTGGCCTAGGCACACATGGGCGCTCAAGGAATGCTTATAAAACCATAGAGATATTTTACAATTTTAAAATTTAAACTCACAATTTTATTGTTATAATACAACTCATTTACTAACAGCGAACTAACATTTGTTGACATTATGATATATAATTTAACAAAATACAATGAAATATTTGTACTTTGTTCACTAGCAAAATACACACTATTCTTTTATGAAAATTTTAATGATAAATATTTTAAGTAGCTAACACATACTTAAATCTTAATTCCTTTTTGCTTTAATAGTCTTTATTTTATTTTGTGAAGCAAATAACAACTTAGTTATTTTTTTAATTAAGAAGACAATATTTTAATATATGAGGTTATAAATGGAATCTAACCCGACCTTTCACTTAAAGAGCAACTTTCATGACATTCCGTTACAATGTCATTAGCTAATGATTTAGTTGATGTCTAATTGTTTCAGTGATAACATCGCTCGCCCCACTATTTTGAGTCCCAAATTTAAACTTAGTATTGATATGAGTGTGTTTAAATTGACCTTAAATAAAAAATAATAATTAACATTTAACATTCAAATCTTTTGTCAATAACAGAATAAAAGATGAAGTGAGGAAGTATTATGGATTCATTTAGTTTAATTCACAACTTTCCTATTAAAGCCAGCAACTTCTTAATATTTAATTGGCGACTAGTTTTAATAAAGTAGTTTTCACTCTAACAACTCAAGAAATGAAAGCTTTGATGTAGAAAATTCACATGTTCTCTTAAAAAGTTTGCTAGTCATTTTACAAATGAAGATGAGTTATGTTCCTATAAAATTAACAACTTATTTAAAGATAGCTTTAACTAATTATAATAAGGCTATTGTCAACTAAACAACCCTATTAATAATTTACACCTAACAAGAATTGACAATTTCAATATGATAGATTTATAATTACAATATAGTGAATTTAACAACTGCTAACAAAACAATTTTTTTTACTTGATAACTCATACTAAATGTGAAAGACCAATTTTAATATAGTGTGTGTAATTTGCATTATGCTTTCAACGAGACCAAGTAGCTCAATAGTGATTAATTTTTGGGACAATCAAGAGGTCTTCAATTCCCATTAAAACCACTTTATCAATATTTAAAGGTTAGGACCATAGTCGGGAGGGGAGGGCATCTTTTTTATTACCTCTGATCCTGATTATAAGATAAAATTGATTTTTTTTCTGAGGAATTGAGAAAGCTAAATAAGTTATTTAATCATTTCATATGTTGTGAATTCTTAAATTATATATATTAGTTTATTAGTTAAACTAATTAGTTTGAAGAAAAAAATAAAAATAAAAATATTCTAAAATAATTTAATTAACTTCCTTAATCTCTCTAAAAAAGTTAACTATATCTTATAATTAGGATTGGAAGCAGTAATAATTAAAGGCATTTTAATAAATTTAATTAAAATATTAATAAATAAAAGATAGAAACTGAGCGGAGTATATTTTCATTGTTTCAATTTTTTTTTTAATAATTTAACTTATTGTGTGGGCGTGATAGTGATTTTATTTTGAAGACCTTACCAGGGGCTTTGAACATCACTTCACCCATATAAAACCCAGGACCCTAACCCTGAGCCACCCTCACTTTCTCTCTAGTCATCTCCTCTTTCATCAATGGCGGACTCTGTGTTTACGATCCAGTACCTGAAGGATTTCGTGAACTCTCAAATATACGACGAAGAGAAGTGGGCCTTCAACATGGTAATCTCCCCATTATATCCCTTCATTTAGTCTCTTATACGCTGGTTCACCAATCCGTTATTTTCCCTCCCCATCCATTTAATAGATATGATACAACTCTTTTGTTGCCAAAGCTTGTTGTCTGTTCTGCGGAAAAATAGTGAGATAGTTTAGAAATGGCTTCTAATTTCTTCTTGACCACATTTCTTTTAATCTGCACGAATTGACCACGTGGTTTGCTATTTGCATTAATGCGAATCTGGAAAACCTCGAAATGTTTCTTAGTTAATATCTGGCTGCCTTTGATTTGGTACATGCATCACTAACGAATTGTCCATTTTCATTTCAAAGCATTAACGTAGCTTCATAACCAACTAATGGTATATGCTTTGGTTTATGCGTTTGAGAGCCCCTGAACGCGTCCGTGGAGGATTTTCAGTTCTTAACCAAACGTTGATAATGTTTTGATTGGTTTGGGTACATGGGGTGATTGTTCTCTTTCCTGTCATGGTTAGAGTCTTACAAGTCTCGGACATGTATCTTATGAATTCTTTATTTCATCGTTTTGACTTTACTGGAAGAGTAAACTAACAATTAATTAAGTATCTAAATTTACATATCCATTGGCGTTTAGCTTTAGTCCTTGAATATTTGGGAGGAGGAATCCATTGCAAGTTACATGTCTTTGTGAACTAAACTGTGCAGTTCCATCACTTTGAGGTTTAAAGCTGAGTGAGTTGACAATTCAGTGACTAATTTGCTAGTATACTCATATTTTGATTTTGCTTTGAACGTTTTCTGTTATTTCCATATTTTAGGTTCATGCCAACTCAAATTGATCTAGGTATCCAAGTTAACAGTGACTTAATACTTGTTTGGTTCGCACTTCTCTTTTTCCTTGTGCAGTAGTAAAGTGGGCATGATCATTGTCTCACAATAATACCTGGGGTAAATTAGCCAGTTAATATGCATGTGTATCATGTCTTTTTGATGTGTTGAGATTTTGAACCATTGGCTTATTGCCGGCATCCAAGTGACCTTGCTGTTGGTCATTAATATGATAATGGATCTTGACATTCTTCTGTGTTAAAAGCTCTTGATTGAAGCCAATTTTGGTTAGAAACCTATAATAGATTGTTCATTGTTTGTGGTTAATTGGTTATTCAAGAAGCTACAACACAGCTGAATGAACACAAGAAATTGCTCATCTGATGTTAGGAAATAGGCTTCATAAGTATACTTTAGTGCATGATTGCAATAAAAGAGGGCATGACTTGATAGGATTGCTTCTATAGTTTTTATTTTTATTCTGTTGAATATACAGTAGAGTAACTGATGCGAGCCTGTGGTTTGGGCCAGCAAACTATAAAAACAAAGGTAACTATTCCAACGAGCAGCACATGTATGTCATTTGATAAAAGGCTTGAATGCCCTCGGCCAAAAGTATACTGATTGCTATTAAGCAATCTGAATGTCTTGTTAATTGAACCCTAAACTTATCTGGAAGTGATCGTGACATGAAGGCATGGTGGTACACTGGTACCCTAGTCCAATTCTTCCAAGTCATTACCGCATATTACCATTTGTTCTCAGGATGGTAGGTGCCTTGTCCTGGGCCCAAAGCACTCACCTTTTGTTTTGATTGCTTGAGGCTTCACAAGCTTTTTATGCTTCCCATATCTCAAGGCACTGAGCACCCACCTTTTGCACTTTCTTTGGGAGTCATTGAAAGAGCATGTTACTTTGAGTTAGGGCTTGAATGAGATGGAAATGGGTCATGTGGTATTATATATTGAATGTGTCGTTTAAAATTAATGCATTTCTTCCTGATTATATATATCCAGGAGCTTCACATTATTTAGAATAAATGTGTTAACTCTTTTTCCACTTACAGAAATTGCTGCGTGCTGCTGGGTTGTTTGGAGGATCTATACTCCTTATGCGGAATTATGGTGATCTTATGGCTGTTTGAAGGTAGAATGAAGTACCTGCAGCGAGCTGCTATCTTCATCAGTAATTTGTAGTTTCTCTTTCAGTATTTTATAATGAGCCCTCGTGGATCAGTTCCAGTCCTTCAGTGAGAAATGAGATCGCAGTTTCCATGGGCATCGAATATGTAGATGTTAAAATACGTCCATTGGGTGTATGCACTTATTCAGATCAAGTTTTATTTTTCATATCCTGAATTTATTTTGTTACTGAATAATTTTGCTCGAACCCTACAAAATGAGATTATAAAGTGAAATCTAAATTAAATTGAGTTAGAATTGAGATTAAGTGACAAAATGCCCCAGGTGTGTTAGTGTGTGTATGAGTTCGATCAGTTGAATAATCAATTAGTCCAATCACCAACCGTAATATATTATTCTTAAAAAATATTTGATTCTTAAACTTTTAAAATCGTGCAAAAAGGTTAATTTTGCTACATAAGATTATTATTAAATGTAAGGTATGCGTATTTCGTAAATACCAAATGTAAAATTAAGGGATGGACGCTGAGTGCTGCGTTGTGGACGGTCTATCAAACCGATGATGGGAGGATTGGAGACACAGAGACCAACGAAGCTGGACGGGGAACCAAATAAAATCTTCCACATTTTGACCTTAATACCCCTAACAGTTTGATCAATTGCACGACAGATTTAGAGGTAGCGCTACCGCAGAGACGATGGGACCCACATTCCTCTGTCTTCACTCATCATGAAATGCGTTTTCTTGAAAGAAGAAAGGTCGCAGCCCAGTCCTTCACCCTCTGGTGACTTGTCTCCCTTACCCACATAACGTTGTGAGCTTCTCTTCTCTTCCTCCATAATTTTTTTTCCTCCTTCTTTACTGTAAATTTGAATTTGAAGTGGCATACATATCTAGCTTTACTCCCTTTGAGGTATACGAGTGAGTATTGTGCATTTGTGCTCAACATCCAAGGGGGTTTTGCTCACAGAAGTTCCACCTTTCTTTTGATTTCAAAGGAGATAAAACATGAAAGCCACTAGTCCTTTTTCATGCAAAACGTTATTATTGCTTTAGTGGTGTTTGCGGAGGTTTTCTCATAAGGAAGAAGACGATAGGACCCAATACGACCAAAATGCTCACCGATTCCGAGGAGATAGACCTTGCTCTTAAGCTTTCTCTGGATAAGCCTCACACAGAAAACGCAGAAAAGTTTCTGACAACACCATCATCATCAATCAGTGAGGACATAAGAAAGAGTCTCGTCGGTAATGGGGCTCGTGAGGGTTCCTCTGTTTCTTCTCTGTATAAGCCTTGCTCGCTGCCGTTGAAGGCTCAGAAGATTGAGTTTCATGACTTGCAGTCGATGGGAAGACCAAAAGATGGGAGCGTGAAGAGATTGGAGAAGATAAAGAGATTGATGCTGCAAAAGCAGAATAAGGTGGAAGTGGCAAAGATAAAGAAAGAGATATCTCCGACGGAGTCTCTGCATTTGATCGGCGAGAGTTGCCTTCTGAAGTGGTTTCCCGGGCTGCTGCATCTGTTTCCAACAACCCTGCATTCATTCGTGCCATTGCTCAAATCAAAGAGGACTTGAAACATTTGCAGGATTTGAAGCATAAAAGTAAGTTTGCTTAATAAGACACTCCTTTTTATTTTTTTGCTGAAATCACTTTAAAATATCTCAGTATTACTTGATTTTTTCAAGATTTCTTAGTCCTTATGTGGTTCTGTTCAACTTGAAATTAATCCTTGTGATATTTATGACTGTTGCTTGATAAGAAAATGAAATAGGGGATATAACACTGTGGTTTGTTTTGACAAAACTGCTGCTTGAATCTGGATACCCCTCTCTGCATTGTTTTGCCCAGAAACAGAACAAAAATTCCAAACATTGACATATTTTCTCGCTATAATTATGTCTCGGACAATAGGATTCCCAAAAATTTACAACTATCCTTAATCTTAGAAAACCACTGCCTTTCTGTTATGCTTGATTTTCAGCCCTGACTCTTTCGTTCTCTAGTTATTCACACAGACAACAAAAGAAGTATTGACACACAAGAATGTGATTGTGGTAGGGAACTCACTTTTCTTTTATATACTCATGATCTCTTTTGTCTCTCTCTTTTTCCGAATGAATTATATAAAACCACTTTCTAAATTGTAGAGGATCTAGATTGGTTTGTATTCCAAATAATTGAATTATCCAAGTTGATCCATCAGGATGCATTATGATGTTATTTTGTTGTCTTACCTGTTTCTCTGAACCTAAATCCATTTGCATACAGGTGCAAGAGGTTTGGCCAAAGGTGGGGCTTCTTCCAGATTCCTGAGATCTCCCAAGAAGGAGAAAGATCTGATGAAACCCTCCGAGTGGACGGTCAAGGAGGAAATGCCAGCAAAGCCTGCTGAAACCATGTCAGTAAATCCTCTTAAGAAGAAGGTGAAGCTAGAGACAGATACCGACTGTGACAAATACTGGGACTGGTCCCGATAAGTTTACATACAACAAAAATGTTATTGACCTTCACAGACGATATAAATGAGTTATGGTTGATATTTTCTTAAATTCATAGATCATAAAACTACAATCTGAGCTTTCCAATGTTCCAAGGATGTTTTGGATTTGTTATTAACTTTGGACGAAATCACATTTATGAAATCGAGAACACCAGGTTGTACTTTTAGGCAGCATCACTGGTGATATAGTTTTATGGTCTTCAGAAGAAATTTGAGTTTTGAAGTACTTAAAAAGTGTTAATACTTTGAGTTATAGATAGGTCACTTTCCCACTTCTTTACTGGCGTCGCAAAAGCCAAATCTGCATTATATGTACCTGGCATGGAAGCTTTGGAAGCTTCTGAGGGGGTGCATTCCCATGAAGCACATCTTTAGTCTGTTTTTTGTCAGATTTGTCTCTTCAGCCAAGAGGAAACAAAAAGAAGTCATATTAGCTTCTGTAGAAGATGGAGTCTCTTCTTTCTGCTAATTTCTGCATTAAATTGTTCCTTGCAGTGTATAGAGTAGCTTGTGATTTTTGTGTTCCTTCGTTTACGACTTTCCATATTCTTTACCATATCATGAGAGGGCGAGTTCAAGAAATCCAGTACTACTCCAGTGTAATCGGGCTAATCGTTAGGCGAGGGAGTTATGGCAGATTTACAATTTCAAGGAGACCCCAAAATAATTTTTAAAATAATGAATAATATAACTTTGAGAAAAAATTAATTATCAATGGTGCTTTTCACAATTATCACTCACGTTAGTTTCTTTTTTTCTGAAAAAATTAGTTTTTTTCTAGCTTTTACAACTTGTTCTTTAAGCTTGGTAATTTGGATTTGTGATCCCTTTTAAAAGAAGCATGAAAATTTGTTATTAAATGATAATAATGTTCTAGGATTTTATTTTAAACCTAGTGATAAATGAATCGTTCCCTGGGTATTGAAACCAAATGATTTTTACAGTTATTGATGTGTTAGAAGTCAACACACAAAACACTTACACTAGACACATTTATTATTGAAAAATACTTATATTAAGTTTTTATATATATTTCGTCAAGTTTTCCAATCATATGTGACCATATGTCTTATTTTTAAATTATTATCATTTATCTATAAACATGTATTAAAACAATATATGGCACATGATCATATGTAATTGGAAGACTTGATATAATGAAATTAAAGATCTTGGTGTATGTATGATCTTTTATTATTTTTTATGTTAACATGATGAACACGTTAAGATATGTACAATTTTACTTTGAAAATAACACCTAATTGGCCCCAATCATTAAAAAACCTAACGCCATTGACTATTAACATTTTTTTAAGGGCAAGGATCAAAATTACTACATTTCAGTTACTGCATAAAATTGCTCTTAGGAACTTTAAGGCACCCATTACTTATGAGTAAATACTTCCTAGAAAAATTGTAATTTTACCGTCTCCTTTTTGCCCTTTGCAAATCACTTTATCACTGATTTCTTTTATTAATAATTTAATATTCCTAACACTAGCCTAGGCTTGCCATGCACCGGGTGAGAAGCGGGGTATTTATTAATATGTTGTTTTATAAAAAATCACTTATATTTAAAATAATATTTTATAGTATGAAATACACTATGACCCATATAAAGATATATATGATTGGAGAAATGATGACTTTCATTTCTGAATATGTACATAAAATACTCAAAACTACTCCATATAAAAAGTCGTAACTAATTTATTGGAATTCTTGTTTTTTCAATTGATTAGTTCCCCTAAATCGAAACATTTGCACATATTTCATTTATAAATATAGTACTATATTCATTCCATTTAAATATTTTAAATGGAATAATCAAAATATTAAATTAAATATTTATTTAATGTATTGTATCTACCTCCCCCATTATTAATTTATAAAATATTGTGTACTATCTTTCCTATTATTATTTTTTTATTTTAGTGTTTTGAGCCTATCATTTTAGTGATGTATGGACAAGGAAATACATATTGCTCTACTTTATAAAAAGGCGTAATCAATTTATTAGAATTCCTAGCTTTTCTATTGATTAGTTCTTCCAAATTTGAACATATGTATAATTATAATTAAAGTACGATATTTGTTCATTCATTTTAAAGATCTAAAGGGATAATCAAAATATTAAATTTAATATTTTGTATCTATCTTCCTCATTATTAATTTACAAAATATTGTATAACTACTTTCTATATTATTCATATTTCACAACTGTCTCTCACTATTACTTTTTATTTTTTATTTTTAATTTTTTGAGCTGTTATTCTGTTAAGATTCTGATTCTTTCCATTTGGACAAGCCCTACGGCGAGAATAACGATTTTAATATTTGGATGCTCTAGTATTAAGATTTTGCTAACTACCTTCTATATTATTCATATTTCATAACATTCTCTTATTATTATCTTTTTTATTTTATTTTAATGTTTTGAGCCGTTATTAAAACTTCAAAGCCGTCCCTCTACTATATAAAACGTAAGATTAACGCCAATTGAATCCTTCTCAAGACAGACCAATCCTTACTTCGCGCGCCTCCGTCCTCTTTGAATCTCATAGGTATTTGCAGATTACCATCTGTCACTCTGAATTCTTTATCCTCTTTGATTCCGAATATTCGAGTTGACGAACGCTCACGACTTAGACGGTCCCATTTATTGCTCCAATTATTTTGAAGTGTTCACACTCTACATTCATATAATATCGATAGTATATTTCTGTGGTCAGCGATCTCACACTCACGCCACGTTGCTATCTCTTTCAGAAACGTGAGGAAGTAGGAGGACCGAGGACGAAGGCCAGCTCCCATGGCTTCTTCAACCAGTAAGTCCCATTCGAATTTGAGGAGTTGTAGTTTTAATTGTCTGGAATCGGATTCTGCGAAACATTGAGCTTTCTTTTTTACGTTGGTATTACCGATTGCCTCTTCATTTCCCTATACTCTCTTTGTTTCTCCCACCTGCGACTATGAATTGTTTCTTGATTAAGAAATCTCTTATTTTTAATTGCTTAAGAGAGATAATTGGAAACTAACTGGAATTGTGGGCATTTGACTGGTTGATGACTCAGAATGTTAGGTGGTATAAGAATTTCCTCTATTCTGTTTGTTTCTCTCGGATATGTGGTCTGGGACTATTGTTTATTTCTTAATGAAATTTCCTTTCTATTGGTGATACGATCATTGGAAATTAACGTTTTGGTAAATGACCGGTTGGAGACTCAATGTTAGATGGTACAGTCTGCCCAGGTACTAGACTTTCATACTCAACAATTAATTGAAACTGCAGCTTTTAAACGGAAAAAATTTTCTTTTTATTACTCTCTGTTTCAATTTTTTTTTTTTTTATTTGAAGAATGGTGTCTTTACTGGTTTGTTGGTTTAGACTCTCGCTAGTGTATTTGTTTTTATGCTTAATTTATCCTGCGTTTATGGGGGGAGGAGAGGGTGGGACCAATTTTATTGCAACTGAGACTGGCATAGATAATCCTTACATGATTCTGTATGTAAGAATTATGAACCTCAAACCTTTTCATACTTTTATAAGTATTTCAGCACGACTCGTCTAGATTCTATATTATTAATATTCATGATGACTTATGCATAGCCTTACTTGAACTCGACTCCATGTTTGATCTTCATGTTTCCAAATGTTGATTTTTCTATGGAATCTATGCTTCTCTGTGTAGTTAGCAAGAAAATTCTTAGGAACTTCCCACTTCTACATGCTTCCATTCTAATTTAATCATGGTTTATCAGTTTTTGGAGTTTACCAAAAAGTTTTGCTAGGGTATCAATACAATTCTTTTCCTTCTTTTCTCCTCTTTTTTTTTTTTTGACTCATTTGTACGAGTATCTGCCTTGCTGAGATGTAACTTAACATCATATCCTTAGATAAATCGCTTTCTGCCTGCTTGTTAGGAACCCAGGGCGCATGGAAATCAGAGATATATTCTAATGTGTCATTAAAAAATATTTATTCTATTAAGATTTCATCTGATAAATATCTCAACTTGGTCTTAAAATTCTATACTCGCAGGTTTTCTACTCTTTATTTATCTATTTCTCATCGCTGGGTGCACTGCGAGGCCTCTCTATCCGCCTCCCAGTAAAGTTGCTGAGAAAAATAGACAGCCCCTGCAAACTTTTCGCCCATATAACATTGCACACCGAGGTTCCAGTGGGGAGCTTCCAGAAGAGACTTCTCCTGCATATATGGTGAATTGGCGAAATCTCTCCTTCTATTGTTTGCATCTCTGATTTTTAAATTTATCAAAATCATGTACCCAAGATTATTTGAGATGCCTCGACTTACTGTCCCATCACTTATGGTAATCTTTTTATGTCTGTTATACACTGCATGGCATAATGCTTTGTTTTAATCATGCAGTTCTAGTTATTTCTAAACACTTAGCACATTGAATTTGTTCTCAAATCCCAGAGTCTACAATTATTATGCAAAAATTATAGGTGTTACTGAAAATGAGTAATGCAGGTAACAAATAAGACTATATATTTCATCATATTGACTTTCATGCTATTTTCAACACCTAGTGTTATGAAAATAACATTAAACTTATAGCAAGTTGAATTAGTTATGGGCTAGTTATGTTCAAGGGAGTTTATGACCATTAGTCCTAGGATAGTGCAAATAAGGGACCTATCTCATAAAATGTGTTTTGTTGTCGCTTACCCGGATTAATGCAATTCTGATCTCTCTTCTCTTCCCTCTTCGTACCTCTTTCATACATCATTAGCGTATTGACTTTCATGCTATTTCCATTGCATTTCTGAAAAACGGAGAGCTTTTTAAAAAAAAAAAAAAATCTTTTTTTTTTTTTGGGGGGGGGTGTTGGTGTTAAGATTTAACATGGGCGAACTTGTAAAACTTATGGACTTTATGAGGACTGAATCTTATGGCAGTAATCTCTTTGGGAACAGAACGAGAATCATTTGTTTAATGAATATATCTGCCTAAAATGAGTCTCCTTGCAGAGAGCTATTGAAGAAGGAGCTGACTTCATTGAAACTGATATCCTAGCTTCCAAAGATGGTGTTCTTATTTGTTTCCATGATTTTAGACTTGATAATACTACTGACATTGCAAAGCACAAAGAATTTGCACACCGCAAAAGGACATATGAAGTACAAGGGGTCAATGTTACTGGCTTCTTTACTGGTATTATAGCCATACTTTATGCAGCTTTCTGACAAATATTCTTACTAAAATACTACTGGTATTTACTGCTTATTACGCAAATGTACAATCAAGCAATAATATCCCAAGTTTCGAAGTTTTTTAAGTGTATTTGTTCTTTATATGTAGCATTTAGAAGTTTGTTATTCTTTGAAATAATTTAATTTTGATCAAATAACTATATTGATGAAATATGCGCAGTTGATTTCACATTAAAGGAATTGAAATCGTTGAGGGTGAATCAGAGGTACAAGTTCCGGGATCAACAATATAATGGTTAGTTTCTTTTTACCACTAAAATCTTCTCATTCAGTTATGGATTCCCCCGGGTTACGTTTGACTTGTTCATTTAAAAATTCTAAATTATTCTGTGATCGGAGTTCATTTTATGGTGCTACTAATACCATTATAACGAGAATTCTTTATTTAAGACATAGTTTCATACTCATTAATAGCATATCATAAGGGTTCATTTGTGAGCGTGAGGAGATTTTGATCATTTAAGCATATACAATAATAGTTAACAATATCTTTTTTACTTTCAATATCTTTCAGGAAAATTTCAAATCATTACTTTTGAAGAGTACATCTCCATTGCACTAGATGCACCGAGAGTTGTTGGAATATATCCAGAGATAAAGAATCCAGTACTTATCAATCAACGTGTGAGTATTTCCTTGAATATGACCGATGAATTTATGTTCAGAGAGCTAATCTAGTTTTCATCTAAGAGATGAATATATCAGGATCCCCTAGGGTTCTATATTGTTTATTTGAACCAATGGTTTGCGTTGGCGGCATCGTGTATAATCAATGAAAAGCTATCTCATATGTATTTAAAGAAAGGACTTACAAGTAATAAGTTGCATTTGACAAGAAATATTATATAGTCGGAAATTTCTGAGGATTCAACAGCATTAATAACAAGATTGTTATTGTCATTGCAAAACTTTATGGAAAATGTTACTATTAGTAGTTTGGCATTCAACTTTCAAAATGTTCTCTTAGATAAACTCTACCAGCTGCTCACTAAGTGGATAAAATTTGCAGGTGAAATGGCCAGATAATAAAAGATTTGAAGACAAATTTGTGGAGACCCTTCAGAAATATGGATACAAGGGTTCATACTTGACAAAAGATTGGTTGAAAAAACCTGCATTCATTCAGTCTCTTGCTCCAACTTCACTTATATACGTATCAAATCTGACAGACTTGCCCAAAATTTTCTTAATCGATGATATCACTGTCCCGACACAAGACACTAATCAGGTAAATCATATCCTTGGTGGAGCTCCTTGTTTAGGTAATATTAAAATTATCTTCCTTTCTGCTAACTTTATGAATGCATGTTACGTTGGACTAGTCAACGAAGTTTGTTGGTATATCATACAACAATACTTATTTATATTATTACAAGATTAGACAACAAATGGTAGAGAATTGTTTGTGGTTGTTTAAACTTGTCCAGAGAATGTCATTGGATGTGCTAGTGAGGAGGGTAGATCAAATTGTTTGGATCCCAATAAAAGGGCTAGAGGAAAATGAAAAGAACATTCAATGAGTTTATTGAGCAAGGCCTTTTAGTAATAATTTATAGAGATTTGGTTTTTGATCGAGCTCAATGACATTGTGTGATCCATTTAGCTAACCTCACCTAGTGAAATAAGGCTTTCTTGTCGTTGTTGTTGTTAGACAACAGAACAATAAGCTTTTACAAGAAGGTAAAGGAAATGAAGTTGGTCTATTCTACAGTGGTGTCAAGTTTTTTAAGCACTGAAGCCACAGGTCTTCACATTGCTTCAGCTTAATGTGATAGTCTCGGCTTAATCTAATTGCTAGTTAGCAATTAGATTTATGATTTACTTGGTGGTTAAAATCTTCAGATGTCTTCAAGCAATTCATGTTGTCCGGAAATATTTGCAGAAGTCTGCTGCTTAGAATAAGTTCTGATATTTTTTTTTTATTATTTGCAATCCCGTATTTGATTTAACATGTTAATGTCTTAAAATTGTGGGTGTAGTTAAGGGAGTTACTGGTATAGGTTGGAGGAGGGAAAATGTAGGAATAAAATAATGTATATAAATCCAGACTCTTTGCGTCCAAAAATCATGCCAGTTTTCCCTTCTTTTTTTGCCTTGCTATTCATAAAACTACCTGGCACTGTCTATGTCGGAAAAAGGTTAGACATAGGGGATTTACTACACCTGTTGCATGATTATATATTCATTTATGCTCCCTTGATTGTAGTTACTATATCTCCATTTTATGTTGTGGCATATTGTTTTTCTAGAAGATAATTTATCTATTTAAAGCCTAACAAAATGGTACCATATTGATCATCTGCAGTCATATTGGGAGATCACATCTGATGAATACTTGGACTATATAAAGCAATATGTTGTGGGAATTGGACCTTGGAAGGATACAGTGGTTCCGGCCGTAGGGAATTATTTGCAAACGCCTACTGATCTTGTTGCCAGGGCACATGCCCATGACCTGCAGGTATTCTTTTTGTTTAAAGCTTGAATCATGCGTTCCATGGAAGTATTTACACATATTTGAGTCTCAATGCACTTGGGGCAAGAATCATTACAAAAATAATACTGGGATTTGACTTTGACTTTGCTTATTTAATCATTTCTTCATAAAGTTTTATGGGTGTGTTTTGAGGGCCTTGCATATTTCAGCCTTCAATTTGAACTGTTACTTCCTATAAATAATTTAATGTGCACTGCTATTTTCAACACTGGCAGGTACATCCATATACTTACCAAAATGAGAACCAATTTTTGCATTTCAATTTCCATCAAGACCCATATGTGGAGTATGATTACTGGATCAACACAATAGGAGTGGATGGTGTTTTCACAGACTTCACAGGTACCTTTCACAACTTTCAGGAATGGACCTCTTCGGATGACAAAAGTGCATCAAAGTTGCTGCATGAAATTGCAAAGCTGGTCTCCCCCTATACAAAGTTATAAGTTGGAAGCTAGAAACCACGTGCATCAATCTCTGAGACAGTAGCAAATTTGTTTTCATTTTATTAATCAGGATTTAAGGGCTCTTCTTACTGATGCATCAGAAGAGATGTGTTTTTGATACTCTGTTAATAATTTTATGAAAGAAGCTATGCTGTTATTCTGTCTGCGTTATTTATGAAATGTGAAAGCCAGAACTTCCAAGCCCCTATCTGCTTCTGAAATTACCAGCTAAATATGTAGTTACTAATGCGGCAATCTGACAGGGCACAAAGCCCAAAGAAAATAAACTAAGCTAAAACCCTCTAGATTAAAAGTACTATGTTGCATCCAACAGAGACATTGAACTAAGAAAGAAATGCAATCCTAGATTTGATGACCCAGCGAGAGTGGTAAATTATGGTTAGCTAGAGAATATGCGACTAGCTATTTCAGGGTAAGAGGTGAGGTTCTAAACTTCCCAATCCTTGATGAAGCTAACTCACAAGTTTTACGAGCTGATTACAAATACAAGGAAGTTGATTGCCAATACCCAGCAAAGTGTGATAACGTTGCATAAGGGTGGTGGCGGATTTTTATATGGAAAGAAGTGCTAATCAGGGAGTGAGGATGTGTTGAAACTCACCCTCAAAGTGATATTTAAACTAAAAATAATCTGGCAAAGCGTAAGTCTAACTAGATAATAGAGAGAAAATAACAAAGAAACGCACGTTCCTAGCAATTCGAGTGCCACGCTCAGGCTTTCCCACTACCAAAAACACCAAGTTTTCCATCTTACAATGGCAACATTGGATTCCGTTGCATATGCGTAAAAACTCATTAATGATGGAGGCAAATGGAAGAAATCTCTGATAGATATTGGAATGAATTATTATGCTTAGCTAATTTGGGTTCATCAGTCCAATAATCAAGATGAAATTGGAAAATAGCAAATCTAGTGATCATCAAGATTCAATGAAGGGAGGATCCTAGTTACAATCAACCTCAAGCCAGTATACAGTGGTTGTGACGACTGACAAGGGATAATCCAATACATGAGTGACATTGGCCTTAAGTTACCATCTCTTGCGCAAGGCTGTAATAAAACCTTATCATCATGTAGGATTCAATAAATGCGGCTTTACATTGAAGCTCAGCTACTACAGTCTATAGGCGTAAATGTCAGCAAAGTATCAATCACCTAGTGGCCTGATGTGTGTGTGTGTGTGTTTGTGTCTATATATTTATATTACAAGGAAAAAAAAACGAGAATGAACGGCTACAAACAATGAAGAAAGAAGGAACTATAATTAGCAAGTGCATCTTATTGTGAAGCTCTCATCTTTGATATCTCTTCCAAGAGAAATCTTGATTCAGCAGCAAAGTCCATCGGTACAACTGCCCGGGCTGTTATCCTCTGCCTTTTCTCATTATTGTATTCATTTTGAGAAACACTGACCCGGAAAAGATATCGAGTCCATGTTGCTTGTTTCAGTTTCAACTGATATGGATCATCTTCCCCTTCCTAGCATCAACACAGAGTAAAATTATTTAGGGGTAAAAATCAGATGATCACGTAGATCGTGTGGTGATCCCAATACCAGTTGGTTATGTATGACCTACCTGTGACTTCAGGTTATCAAGTTCTTCAGCAGAGCACACAACAATCTTCTCAGCTTCTTCGTTGAAGACTGAGACAAAGGCTTCCCCGCTTCTATCAGCAACTCTTACAATCATAACGTATCTGAAAAGGGGAACGAAATGAAAACTTGCAGACTTGCAGCAAAGTATATTATAGCAACATCACCCTATATATATATATATTAAAAGGCTCCTACTGTTAAACTGACCGCTTGTTACCTTAAACTGCACTCTTCATAATTTTTCTGGCAGCCTTCACACCAATACCCAGCGCCGATGGATTCGGTGACTTTCTTGTTGCAAGTTTTACAAGCTCGGTACCACATTGTCTGGTCAGGCTTGATGTAGCTTATATGTGCCCTAATGCTGAAAAATGCAGGCTGCCAAGAGCAACAAAATAGATTATGGATTAACCTCATAATTCAAATGATTCCATGTGCCCTACTGAATTTTGCAAACCAATTGTATTGATAATTTCAATGAACAATTGTTTCAAATAATAATCAGGTGGGAAAATGTAAACATTTGAAACTCTGCAAAATTTTCTTGAGTCTACATGGAAGATATTCATATTCTCACACTATAAAAAAGGCAAGAAATAAGCCAAAACATTTGGATGGATTGGAAGATTAGGAAGAACACCACTTGCAACAAGGAGCAGAAAATAGTACCTTGTCCTCCCCTAAGGATGGGTTTGAGGTAATATGAGAAAGTGAAACACGGTCTGAATACACTGATCTCATTCCATTCATGGATACCGAGCTTGTGCCCGTGCTTATGGGTGCCAATGATACATCTTTACCTTCAGAATCGTACCTGTTACGAAAGCATGATCAAGAGTATCATGAGAACATCATGAGAAAATAATAGGTATGGCAATCTGATCTTGAACTATGATATACCAGCATCTAAGCTTCTTTGCTTCAGGTATGTCTGGATTTACCAGCACTAGACTTTTACTTATAGTCGACAAGGAAACACCTGAAATAGAAGATATTCAAGCATGTTAAAAACGGATTCTCTTGCATTCCTGCTATTCATAAAATATAGAAGCTTAAGCTTTATGTACCTTGAAAGTCCCCAACCTTGAGCGATTTGATTGCTACTATAGGAGAATAACCAACAAGATCCAACAATTCCTCCCCTACTTTAGTCGCATTCTCATTCCACAAAGACACTATAACTGTTTTCTTTCTGTAATGGCAGATTTCGATATTTAAATTTTTAGTATAACAGCAAAAGCACAAATCCTAACACGTGAGAAATGGTCTGTACTCACGTCTCATCAGCAATAGTAATATCACGCTTTGGGACAGTTTCATTGTGATATGTGATACATATTATAATAATAAATAATATAATATGTGATACATATTATAATATAATAATATTATAACATGCCCACGAAACAACTCACCTCCACGTCTTTGTTTTCATGTATATTGTGAATTACTGTATTCAGCACTTTATTGGTTGAGTCACATGAGTGTTCGGTCTGAATTATGAAGGCTATGGACAAAAATAATAAAGTAGTAGGCCATATATGATTCCATTTTACGTGGGTATATGGTTTGAATTATGATATAAAACAAACAAAATTAACATATATGCTCAATATATATTCAATCATATCATTTTGTTGGACCCACGTAAAAATTTTCACCTTTTCTTTCTTTCCTCTCTCTGTCGGTAGCTTTAGTTTTTTTTTTTAATAATAAAGTAATAAGACCCATGGGCAACTAATTGAATGACTTACCTCCTCCTCCAATTCACGGCATTCTCTGCACATCAAATTGAAAAAGAAGGTCGAGATTGTGAACTGAAAAAGGAGAGTAGAGAAGTAGATGATGGAGTAGAGAAATCGTAAAAACATGAAATTATCGATTTCTCAAATTTTCTTGAAGATTCGTCTATTCTTCATTCACTGATGCTTCTATTTCTTCTCCTTCTCGCTCTGTCCAAGTTTTTCCGCCAACATATCGGAAATATTTATGGATTTTTCAGAAACAGAGGTTAAGAGGTGGTGGATCTTGAAAGAGATAGAAGATAAGAAGGAAGCAAGACGCCACATGCGGCATGATCAGAGAGAAAGGGAACAAGTTAGGAAGAGATGAGAAGCATACGATTGAGAAGCAATCGTGCTGATAACGTGTTATAAAACTAATAAGAATAAGAGAAGAGATTATAGAAAGAGAAAGTAGCGAGAGAAAGTCTTATTTCAACTATATCATGAATAGTTACAGAAGACCTCTATTTATAGAAGGAAAATGGGTCTTTAGTGTAATTTACACCTCAAGGTCATTTGGTGTAGTTTTCCCCTAAAATATAAACTGTACACTCACAGATTTCCTTCCCGTGGGTGTGTGTATAATTGTGTGCGGGTCCCACCAAATAGTAAATCACTATGCATAGTACTATGCGTGGGTCCCATGTCATCTTGTAGTATTTGGAGACTGGAAGTCAATGGACATCCACATAATAAGTATATTCATAACAACATCCAATATATTTCCAATTTTTATGATTTTCTTTTGGCCTCTCAAAATTTTTATGATTAAGTAATGCATGAGGAATAAAACAATGTTAGTTTATGGCATCTTTAGGCATAATATTGAATAGTTATTTTATTAAGGGCTATTTGGTGTTGAGATAATTTTATTCTTTTTTAAGATGCTTAACAACAATTGGAATGGATCTTTATATAGAAAAGAAAAATGAATTTTTATAAATAGTAAGTCAGCTAAGATTATGGATTCCTTGTGCTACATTATATTATAATATCACCTACTATGTAGGTATAATATTTATTATTCGGACATTTTAATCTATTAATATCAAATAGCTTTTACAAACCTATTTTAGATCTGAGGTTGAGTTTAAATGTCATAATATATTTATCTTTTTTTTTTATAAATGAGACTTAAGTATTGACAAAAAAAAAAACAAAGATATTAGAGGAGATCCAAATTCATCATGCTTGTGTTTGTTTTAATCAAAGTAATGTGAGAACCACTTGTTAAAATATGGGTTTGGTTAAGACCAACACAACCAATTACGCATAACATTAGGAGGATATCGTGTATGTTTGAGTTGATGATAGAAAAACACATTTACATGAGTTGAAATAAAACTTTTTTAAGAGACTTACCTCGTAAAACCATAAATTCTGTTAAAAAAATAGTTTCTAATGCTAACCCAAACAAACACAACATTTGACCACATTTTCAATCTTTTGTGGCAATACTAGGTCAATCTTGTGTCACAAATAGTTGGATAACATCGTTCAAGAATGAAACATACAGAGATTGAGAGTCATCTCAAAAGGAATAGTGGGCAACAAGGACAGGATATATCATAAAATGTCAGCCACATTCAAATTGAACACCAACTTGTTCACATTTTCGCCAAATCTCTCTGGTACAACCTTTGGCAAGAAATGGGTTGGGTTTCTCTCATCATCCCTCCTAATCTTTAAATCATATATGTTCAATCAATATAATACTACTTTAATTTTTTTCTCATTTTCCCAATCAATAGCCCAAATAGGCTAACAAGAGAAAATGAGAAAAAATCTGAGAGAATCTCCTTCCGGCAAGAAATAGGTTTGACTAATAAAATACCATGAATGAACTTCTATGATACTGTGATTAAGATGTAGGAAATCTGTGTTTTTAAAATGCATTTTTTGGGCCAGCTTTGGTATATTCGTGTGTCTCTTGGATTGCTTGCTTCTCAAGGCATGAAATAAACTAAATGAGCTAATCAAGGATAAGCAGAAGTCAAATGCTTCTGTTACCAATGAAATCAAATTGGAGATGTATCACACCATACACTTAGCACTTATTTGTCTAGTGTGTGTCTGAAGTCTTTTTTCAGTGGAATGAATAACTCTTCAAACAATGTTGTACTGCATTGTGTAACTTGGTTAACTAGTTCTCACTTTTACTAAACCTACTTTTGTTACTAAAATGAACCAACTCTTTGCTTAAACTGAAATCAGTTCATCGTCTACACACTCGCACACCTCTTGATCTATCATGACACCCCTATCTTGCATACATGTATTTTTCTATTCCCTTCATATTAAGATGGTGTTGGTAGTAGTTTGTATTCTGTAGATTGTAATGATCACTTTGTGATAGCTTGGCCTTTCACATTTCCACATACCAATGGTATAAACCAACAGGGAAATTCGCAGATATAAACAAAAAAAAAATCAAAATAGACCGGTAGGCAAAAAATTTTCAAATCTAACCTAGTTGGTGGCGCCACATCAACGGGCGCCACACGTGGCGCCACTTTGTGCGTGGCGTGCCACGTGAGCACGCCACAAAGTGGCACCACCACTTGTGTTGGCACGCCACACAAGAGGCGCTAGCACTGCTTGCGCCTCTTTAAAAAAAATAAAAATAAAAATAAAAAGGCTGCCTCAAGGGTAGCTTTTCTAAAAGTTGCCCCGAGGCAGCGTAAATTGGGTGGGTGGGGGGTGTGAGTAATTCACACCCCCCACAGTAATTTTTATAAAAAAAAAATTAAAAATTTAAATTTTGCTGCAATTTGCAAATTGCAGCATGAGGCAGGGGCGCAGTGCACGCCCCTACCTATTTAAAAAAAATAAAAATAAATAAATTTCTTCCCCTATTTAACACCTAACACACACTTCACACTTCAAAGACTTACACACATTTCCTTTTTCATCCGAGAGAGGTTAGGAGCAGCAGGTGAAAAAGGAATGAAATGAGAAGAAACATCTTGGTAGCTACTTTAAGGTATGCTATGTATTTTATAAGATTATTTAGGTAGCTAAACTAGAATATATTTAACAAGTATTCTGCATTACATGATTTGTGTATATTTTTGTCTCTGCAATGATGGTAGTATTTTGTCGGTTAGAAAAAATGTTAGAGTTATAATTTTTTAGAAGTTGTAAGTTCTGACAATAGAAGACTGTATTTATATAGTAAATGAGTAATAATAAATTTAAGTCGATTTATATGTATTTTTTGTTTGTTTTACAAATTTAAAACTAATTCTTAAATTTAAGAAATTCAAGATTGTTGTATTATAAAATATTTTGCCCGATTAAATGTTGTGCAAATAGTATATTTGGGTTCATAGAGATATTATGGAAATTTTAATCGGTTTAGTTTTCAAACATTAGAAGAAAAAACCAAAGTAGGATGAGAAAATTAAATTACAAATAATAATTCAATATATAATCTATATATATATATATATATATATATATATATATATATATATATATATTATGGATTCTAATTTGTCTTTTAATTATCCTTCTTATTGGTTAATTTTGATTTATTCTACTTAGTTGAATTTGTATTTGTTGAACCATTGTCATTATCATAATAGAATTTTTATTATTTTCGTTATCATTTTATGTTATGAATTTTAATATATTAATTAATTATTGTTGTTAGTATTATATTATTTTCGTTATTACTAAATAATTTTAAAAAATTTTACTAATTATGAAATTTGATTTATTTTATTAATTTTTATGATTATTAAATAAATTTCATTTTTTTATTATTATTATTATATAAACTTTGTTATTTTTATTACTAAAATATACTATGAATTGTAATGTTTAGATTAATTTTTGTTACATTATATTATATATGTTATTTTGATTAAAATTATTATATATTATGAGTTTTCAAATGTTTTCTTTAATTTTTGTTCATATTAAATAATTTTCATTTAAATTTTTTCTTTACATATTATGAAATTTGATTTTTTTTTTTAATTTGATTTATTATTATATTTAAATTTGATGAGTATAATATATTATATATTTTAATTTTTAGATTAATTTTTGTAATATTATATACATTACATTATATATAATATATTTTGCTTATTATTTTTTCATATTATGAGTTTTCATTTTTTTTATTAATTTTCTTTACTATTATAAAATTCTGATAATTGAACTTATGAATAATTTTGAATTTTTTTAATTTATTTTCATTGTTATTATATAAATTTCATTAATATAATTATTATTACTAAAGATTACGAATTTTGATTTTGTCATTAATTTTTTTCACATTATATGATATATGTTATTTTTATTATTAGTATTTATTATGAATTTTAATTTTTTGATTAATTTCTGTATTTATTATTATCATTATTATATATTATGAATTTGCACTTTCCATTAATTTCTGTTATTATTACACAATTTTGATTTGTTCTTATTCATGTATTTTGTAGAGAATACATAATTATTCATCAGTTGAAGCAAACGGAGAAATGAGAGGAAATCAATTTCCATAATTTTCATCTCCATCCACTTCTTGCACTTTCATTTGGTCTTTTTAATCACATTTCGTTTCTTCATTTCTTTGTCTCATTGCTTATATACATTGAGTTTCTTCTTCTTTTGATTAGTTGCAATTCGTGGTGTGTTTTGATTTATCTGTAATTTTGATTTATCCACACATGCCCGAGGCGCGCAACCTGCCTATCATAAACCTTCAGGTATGGGTGAAGTACCACGTCATGTACTCCACGTTCGAGGACATCGGCCCCTCCTGTGGATCTGTAGTGCAGATGTGATCATGCCTTATGTTCCAATGCTGAATGTAGCAGTCTAGCTTCACAACCCAATCTTCAGTGGACTTACCGCGTAGGGTTAGATCGTGAGCACCTCTAAGCTGTGTGGCCGCGTCGAGGATGGGTTGCCGCATGCCAAACTGCCACATGCACCGATCGGGCTGGTGCATCTCGACCACGTGGAAAGCAATTATGGGTGTCACCGCCCTCCACATGTCCTGTGTGTCAACATCTGCACCCATAAACTCATACCCGGCATCTAAATATGGCTCCCATGTAACCTGCACATGTAAACGGGGTGGTAACATATATAACACGAATTAGTTTAATCTTTATGCTTTTTCGTAAGCTCAAATTTATTATACATACATTGTCGCACCCCATCTGGTCAAACTCTATGTGGTATGTCTTTAGATCATGGTGCACCGATCGCACGGATACACCATTGAACCTGCGTCCATAATGACCACCATCGAGACTGGGCTCTGGAATGGGAAATAATATGGACCAAGCCCATATCTGCAGCAACAAAAAACAACCCCCAATGTCGTGCGCTGAAGCTACCGTGGCCTGGCATAGCTCGCGAAATAGAGTAGCGAGTACCGCAGACCCCCAGCTGTATTCTGCAGTCTTCGAGAGGTCACCGCCCAGTAATTGTATATATCGGCAAGGCACCTCGTGGCTAGACTTGTCACACAACAAAAATCCACCGAATAGGCGCATGAGGTAGGCACGTATGTACAAGAGCTGGCCCTCTATAGTATCTGAGTGATCATCCCATCGGCCCCAATGGGCAGCAAACCATCTCATCTTGATGTTTCTGCCAATCAAGTGCTCTTCACGGGGAATTCGACCCATGTATTCAAGCATGACTGCTCCCTAGTTGGCATGCGTCCTATCGGAAACTACTCGACCCTCAGTGGACAGACCTAAAATGGCCTCTACATCTAGTAGAGTAATGGTCATCTCACCAACTGGCATATGGAAGGTGTAAGTCTCCGGCCTCCACCTCTCAACCAAAGTAGTAATAAGGTCTTTGTCAATCTGCACCAACATAAAAGTAGAGATCAAATATGTAATTGCATTCATTATCCGTAACATGTACAAACAACTAGAGGAATATAATTAATTATATTAAGAATAAAGCATACATTGAGTCTCTTCATGCGAGACACGTGCCAAAACCCTGCCTGGTGAAGGTGCTGCTGCAACTCATGTGGGATGTCATCTGAGTCATGGACATCTCCAAGCCCTTGTGCGGCTCGCCTCACCCTCAAGGGAGCACAATCTCCTTCGTTCCACACAACTTGTGATCGGTGTGACCGTTGCACCTCCTCATCAAGAACTCCCCATTCTTTGGGGCCGGGATGAATTGTAAGGTCGGATTGATAAGCCATTTGACTAACACAAATTTACGCTCACATTATTATTAAGTTACTAATTATTTATTATGTAAATACTTTAATCAAGCAATGAAAATTCGTAATATATAATAATAATAATAATAATAATAATCAAAATATATAAGATAATGTAACGGAAATATGGTCACAACATAAAAATCTTAATATTTAATAATAATAATAACATTCAAAAAATTTATGTAACAATAATGAAAACAAATTGAAAAAATTCAAAATTCTTCATAAGTACAATTATTCAAAATTATATAATCTAACAAAAAATAATCTAAACATTGCAATTCATAGTATATTTTAATAATAGAGATAACACATTTTAATTAATCATAATAAAACTTCATAAAAAAATAAAAATTCATAATATGTAAGATTATTAAAAATTATTTAATATCAACGAAAAATAATAAAAAATTGAAAACTCATAATATATATCAATTTTAATGAAAATAACATATATAATATAATCTAACAAAAATTAGTCTAAACATTACAATTCATAGTATATTTTATTAAAAATAACAAAGTTAATATAATAATAAAAATTAAATTTCATAAAAAAATAAAAATTCAGAATATGTAAGATTATTAAAAATTATTCAATAATAACGAAAATTAATAAACAAATGAAACTACTAATATGTAATAATAATAATCAAAATAACATATTTAATATAATCTAACAAAAATTAATCAAAGAATTAAAATTCATTATATTTAATAATAAAAATAAAAATAATGAAATTTATATACAAAACATGAAAATTAATAAAAGAAAATCAAATTTCATAATTAATAAAATTATTCAAAGTTATTTATTAATACCGAAAATACTATAATGCTAAGAACAAAAAATTAATTTAAATATTAAAATTCGTAACATCTAATAATAATAAAAAAAATATTATATTATAATAATGAAAATTATTCAACAAATACAAATTTATTTAAGTAAAATAAATCAAAATCAACAAATAAGAACAAAAATTAAACGAAAAAATAAAATTCATAATATATTGAATAATCATTTTTAATTTAAGTTTCTCGTCATACTTTGGTATTTTCTTTAATGTACTACTAAATAATTTCAAAACTTACCCGATTAAAATTTCCATAATATCTCTATTAACTCAAATATATTATTTGCATAACATTTAATCGGTAAAAATATCCTATAATACAAGGATGTTAAACTTTTTAAATGTAAAAATTAGTTTCACATCTCTGAAACAACAAAAAATGCATCTAAACCGATTAAAATTTATTATTAATCAATTACTACACAAATACAGTCTTCTATTGTTAAAACTTACAACTTCTAAAAAATTCTAACTTTAGCATTTTTCTAAACGACACAAGACTACCATCATTGCAGAGACAAATAAAGATACAAAACATTTTATGAAGAACATTTATCAAAAGATTCTAATTTAACTACCTAAATAATCTTATACAATAAATAATATACCTTAAAATAACTTTCAACCGATGTATTCTCCTCTTCTTCTTTCTTCAAGCAAGCTCCCAACGTCTCTCCCTCCCCCCTCCCTCCCCCTGCAGATGCAATGTGTGAATGTGTGTGTGGTTGTTTAAATATTAAATGGAAGAGGAAGAAGAATTTATTTATATTTTTTTTATAAAAATCACTGTGGGGGGCCACCCACCCAATTTACGCTGCCTCGGGGTAGTTTTTAGAAAAGCTGCCCCTGAGGCAGCCTTTTTCTTTTTATTTTTTTTAAAGAGACGGTTGGCACCACTTTGTGGCGTGCCCACGTGGCACGCCACACACAAAGTGATGCCAAGTCACGTGGCGTCACATGTGGCACTCGCTGACATGACACCACTAACTAGGTTAGATTTAAAAAATTTTTGCCTATCAGTCTATTTTGATAAATTTTTTTTTGCTTATATCTGTGAATTTCCCAAACCATCATAATAAAATTGCTAACCTAATTTCCAGCGTCGCACATCACAGTTAGTTATAAACAAACGATCATTGAGCATAAGAGAAGTACTGCTCGATGTGATCTGATATATTTTCATTATCTTTTACCCATATATTTAGCTACGCATATATCCCATTAGCCATTGGAATTAAACTTAAACTGATTATGCTTTTTCATATTCAAACTTATTCAGTTAGGGGTAGTAGTGTGAGAGAGAGGGGTATGCTTTCAGGAGAGGTTGTCTTCCCATGAATGAACAGAGTCATGACTCATGAAAGAAGAGAAATCAGAATCCCCAGGAAGTTTGAGACGGCTCTCGGATTTTAGTCCTCTGCACTTAACAAGTAAAGAATTAAATTATTCATTCGGGTAAACTTGGGGGCATAGAGGATCTCCATAGAACAATTTAAATATGTATATATATGTCTGAACACTTCATACTTAGAAACCATAATGATAAATTTATCTCAGTTTCTGCAAGTTGGTTACAAAATTTGAAGCAGCAAAAGCGGCAGAACCACCAACTACAGAGAGCACAGCAACTGCAATTTGCAAGCCCACTTCTCCAAGGTTGTCCTCAGGCACCACATAAACACACAATGGTCCCAAAAGCAGTAACACCAGGCTAAGGGTCAACAATGAACCTGGGGTTCCTGGATCTGTGGCTGCAGATAACACCCCAAGTTCTTCGGCTTTTGAGAGGAGTCCCAGCCTCTCTATGGTTGAAAGGGAAAACCCAAACTTCTCTGCTGCTGATAGCAATCCAGCTTTCTCTGCTTTACTTAATAGCTTCAGTTGCTCCATTCTTGTAAGCAGCTTAACAGGAGGTGTATTTGTTATAGGGCTACTCCGAGGGCCTTCTCCCAGTGGGTACACAGTTGAACTCTGCATTGTAAACATGGTGTGGTACTTAGAATCATTTGAAGATGAAATAATGTTCTGCATTGCCATTACTGGTTACAGCTGAGCATCTCCATGTAACAATAATAATGACAATAACAAGCGTAAAATCCCATACATTTATGTCTACATCGGTATCTATACTAAAGGGACAGTCAAATTATTGGTGTTTGTTTGGAGTTGTTCATCAAAAACAAGTTTACCAAGTTCAGACAAAACTCCTCATAGTTATCTCTTACGTCTAAATCACAATTGAAAAAGCTATTTTAAATGTTCCAATCACCATTTCAAACACCCACTTATAAGATATAATGTGTGCTTGCTCAAAACGTATGCAATATGAAAGTAGCTTTGCCTTGAAAGTAGCAAAAACCGGTTTCAATAGGTTTCCATACATAGACATAAAAAATGTCAATCTAACACTACATGATGCACTTACCTAAACCTAGGCCAGGGTGCCTTTTTCCCTTCAACAAAGAAATATGTCAGACATCCATATAAGGGATAAACTTATGCGCAATTATTTGTTGGTAAATCCTTTTAACAAACTCATGTCATGTGAGTGCTTATTTTACCGTTCTAACACTGTCATTGAATCTTTGAAACGACTTTTTTTCACGCGTCATAATTTCACTATCAAAGATCATGATAGTAAATGCCTATGAAATGAATAAAATATTTCACTAATGCTTCAAGATACTTCAGCAAATCATACTCTAACCCTAAACACCTACATAACTCTAGCATAAAGCAAACGCCTAATGATTCTATAGAAACGAACTTTTTTCCTTTCTAACAATACTCGCATCCTGTTCCACTAGTGAAATCACAGAGCAACCAGCTACTTCAACAGCCTCCTTCATCATGACAATACCAAACAAATTGTAATCAACGATTGAACATCACTTAAGCAGGTTCAGGAAGAAGAAGAAGAGGGGAACAATATTATCCAATTTGATGGAGGCCAAATTTAGCGAAGTCAGTGACGGACCTTTTTAGAGCTTACAGTTCTGGAAACGGATGGAAGGGGTTTCTGAGTAGCCATGGATTTGACGAGTAGAGGAGAGGTACGGATGAAGAGTAGCCCTCTGCTGGTGCTACAGATGGAGGCTGTAGTGGCTTCCATAACCATAATCGAAAGCTTTTTCCCTCCTTCGCCTAGAAAGCATGCATCTAAGCTGAGTGGACGGTGGTGAATCACATTAATCAGAATGAAGGAGGAAGAGGATAATGTATTACTCCTATTGGTTTCCATTGTTTGGATGTCCACGTGTCACCAAATAGTTGATTCTTTCTTCCTCCTTTCTTCTTGCTTTTTCTGAACATTTCGTGGTTCTTAGACGGGAATAAAAGAGGGATTTTTTTAAAAAAAAAAAATCTTAACAAATAAAAGAACTGTTTATGAATTAAATTAGACACCACATCATTGTACATAATTGTGCTTCTGGGTTACGTTATTTATTATTTGTAACTAATTTATTTTCTTATTAATTTTATTAAATATATCGATCCAAAAAGACCAATATTATGACAGTTTTTTTCTCTCAAAAGGTTAGTTGGACTCACTTGGCCTAGGCACACATGGGCGCTCAAGGAATGCTTATAAAACCATAGAGATATTTTACAATTTTAAAATTTAAACTCACAATTTTATTGTTATAATACAACTCATTTACTAACAGCGAACTAACATTTGTTGACATTATGATATATAATTTAACAAAATACAATGAAATATTTGTACTTTGTTCACTAGCAAAATACACACTATTCTTTTATGAAAATTTTAATGATAAATATTTTAAGTAGCTAACACATACTTAAATCTTAATTCCTTTTTGCTTTAATAGTCTTTATTTTATTTTGTGAAGCAAATAACAACTTAGTTATTTTTTTAATTAAGAAGACAATATTTTAATATATGAGGTTATAAATGGAATCTAACCCGACCTTTCACTTAAAGAGCAACTTTCATGACATTCCGTTACAATGTCATTAGCTAATGATTTAGTTGATGTCTAATTGTTTCAGTGATAACATCGCTCGCCCCACTATTTTGAGTCCCAAATTTAAACTTAGTATTGATATGAGTGTGTTTAAATTGACCTTAAATAAAAAATAATAATTAACATTTAACATTCAAATCTTTTGTCAATAACAGAATAAAAGATGAAGTGAGGAAGTATTATGGATTCATTTAGTTTAATTCACAACTTTCCTATTAAAGCCAGCAACTTCTTAATATTTAATTGGCGACTAGTTTTAATAAAGTAGTTTTCACTCTAACAACTCAAGAAATGAAAGCTTTGATGTAGAAAATTCACATGTTCTCTTAAAAAGTTTGCTAGTCATTTTACAAATGAAGATGAGTTATGTTCCTATAAAATTAACAACTTATTTAAAGATAGCTTTAACTAATTATAATAAGGCTATTGTCAACTAAACAACCCTATTAATAATTTACACCTAACAAGAATTGACAATTTCAATATGATAGATTTATAATTACAATATAGTGAATTTAACAACTGCTAACAAAACAATTTTTTTTACTTGATAACTCATACTAAATGTGAAAGACCAATTTTAATATAGTGTGTGTAATTTGCATTATGCTTTCAACGAGACCAAGTAGCTCAATAGTGATTAATTTTTGGGACAATCAAGAGGTCTTCAATTCCCATTAAAACCACTTTATCAATATTTAAAGGTTAGGACCATAGTCGGGAGGGGAGGGCATCTTTTTTATTACCTCTGATCCTGATTATAAGATAAAATTGATTTTTTTTCTGAGGAATTGAGAAAGCTAAATAAGTTATTTAATCATTTCATATGTTGTGAATTCTTAAATTATATATATTAGTTTATTAGTTAAACTAATTAGTTTGAAGAAAAAAATAAAAATAAAAATATTCTAAAATAATTTAATTAACTTCCTTAATCTCTCTAAAAAAGTTAACTATATCTTATAATTAGGATTGGAAGCAGTAATAATTAAAGGCATTTTAATAAATTTAATTAAAATATTAATAAATAAAAGATAGAAACTGAGCGGAGTATATTTTCATTGTTTCAATTTTTTTTTTAATAATTTAACTTATTGTGTGGGCGTGATAGTGATTTTATTTTGAAGACCTTACCAGGGGCTTTGAACATCACTTCACCCATATAAAACCCAGGACCCTAACCCTGAGCCACCCTCACTTTCTCTCTAGTCATCTCCTCTTTCATCAATGGCGGACTCTGTGTTTACGATCCAGTACCTGAAGGATTTCGTGAACTCTCAAATATACGACGAAGAGAAGTGGGCCTTCAACATGGTAATCTCCCCATTATATCCCTTCATTTAGTCTCTTATACGCTGGTTCACCAATCCGTTATTTTCCCTCCCCATCCATTTAATAGATATGATACAACTCTTTTGTTGCCAAAGCTTGTTGTCTGTTCTGCGGAAAAATAGTGAGATAGTTTAGAAATGGCTTCTAATTTCTTCTTGACCACATTTCTTTTAATCTGCACGAATTGACCACGTGGTTTGCTATTTGCATTAATGCGAATCTGGAAAACCTCGAAATGTTTCTTAGTTAATATCTGGCTGCCTTTGATTTGGTACATGCATCACTAACGAATTGTCCATTTTCATTTCAAAGCATTAACGTAGCTTCATAACCAACTAATGGTATATGCTTTGGTTTATGCGTTTGAGAGCCCCTGAACGCGTCCGTGGAGGATTTTCAGTTCTTAACCAAACGTTGATAATGTTTTGATTGGTTTGGGTACATGGGGTGATTGTTCTCTTTCCTGTCATGGTTAGAGTCTTACAAGTCTCGGACATGTATCTTATGAATTCTTTATTTCATCGTTTTGACTTTACTGGAAGAGTAAACTAACAATTAATTAAGTATCTAAATTTACATATCCATTGGCGTTTAGCTTTAGTCCTTGAATATTTGGGAGGAGGAATCCATTGCAAGTTACATGTCTTTGTGAACTAAACTGTGCAGTTCCATCACTTTGAGGTTTAAAGCTGAGTGAGTTGACAATTCAGTGACTAATTTGCTAGTATACTCATATTTTGATTTTGCTTTGAACGTTTTCTGTTATTTCCATATTTTAGGTTCATGCCAACTCAAATTGATCTAGGTATCCAAGTTAACAGTGACTTAATACTTGTTTGGTTCGCACTTCTCTTTTTCCTTGTGCAGTAGTAAAGTGGGCATGATCATTGTCTCACAATAATACCTGGGGTAAATTAGCCAGTTAATATGCATGTGTATCATGTCTTTTTGATGTGTTGAGATTTTGAACCATTGGCTTATTGCCGGCATCCAAGTGACCTTGCTGTTGGTCATTAATATGATAATGGATCTTGACATTCTTCTGTGTTAAAAGCTCTTGATTGAAGCCAATTTTGGTTAGAAACCTATAATAGATTGTTCATTGTTTGTGGTTAATTGGTTATTCAAGAAGCTACAACACAGCTGAATGAACACAAGAAATTGCTCATCTGATGTTAGGAAATAGGCTTCATAAGTATACTTTAGTGCATGATTGCAATAAAAGAGGGCATGACTTGATAGGATTGCTTCTATAGTTTTTATTTTTATTCTGTTGAATATACAGTAGAGTAACTGATGCGAGCCTGTGGTTTGGGCCAGCAAACTATAAAAACAAAGGTAACTATTCCAACGAGCAGCACATGTATGTCATTTGATAAAAGGCTTGAATGCCCTCGGCCAAAAGTATACTGATTGCTATTAAGCAATCTGAATGTCTTGTTAATTGAACCCTAAACTTATCTGGAAGTGATCGTGACATGAAGGCATGGTGGTACACTGGTACCCTAGTCCAATTCTTCCAAGTCATTACCGCATATTACCATTTGTTCTCAGGATGGTAGGTGCCTTGTCCTGGGCCCAAAGCACTCACCTTTTGTTTTGATTGCTTGAGGCTTCACAAGCTTTTTATGCTTCCCATATCTCAAGGCACTGAGCACCCACCTTTTGCACTTTCTTTGGGAGTCATTGAAAGAGCATGTTACTTTGAGTTAGGGCTTGAATGAGATGGAAATGGGTCATGTGGTATTATATATTGAATGTGTCGTTTAAAATTAATGCATTTCTTCCTGATTATATATATCCAGGAGCTTCACATTATTTAGAATAAATGTGTTAACTCTTTTTCCACTTACAGAAATTGCTGCGTGCTGCTGGGTTGTTTGGAGGATCTATACTCCTTATGCGGAATTATGGTGATCTTATGGCTGTTTGAAGGTAGAATGAAGTACCTGCAGCGAGCTGCTATCTTCATCAGTAATTTGTAGTTTCTCTTTCAGTATTTTATAATGAGCCCTCGTGGATCAGTTCCAGTCCTTCAGTGAGAAATGAGATCGCAGTTTCCATGGGCATCGAATATGTAGATGTTAAAATACGTCCATTGGGTGTATGCACTTATTCAGATCAAGTTTTATTTTTCATATCCTGAATTTATTTTGTTACTGAATAATTTTGCTCGAACCCTACAAAATGAGATTATAAAGTGAAATCTAAATTAAATTGAGTTAGAATTGAGATTAAGTGACAAAATGCCCCAGGTGTGTTAGTGTGTGTATGAGTTCGATCAGTTGAATAATCAATTAGTCCAATCACCAACCGTAATATATTATTCTTAAAAAATATTTGATTCTTAAACTTTTAAAATCGTGCAAAAAGGTTAATTTTGCTACATAAGATTATTATTAAATGTAAGGTATGCGTATTTCGTAAATACCAAATGTAAAATTAAGGGATGGACGCTGAGTGCTGCGTTGTGGACGGTCTATCAAACCGATGATGGGAGGATTGGAGACACAGAGACCAACGAAGCTGGACGGGGAACCAAATAAAATCTTCCACATTTTGACCTTAATACCCCTAACAGTTTGATCAATTGCACGACAGATTTAGAGGTAGCGCTACCGCAGAGACGATGGGACCCACATTCCTCTGTCTTCACTCATCATGAAATGCGTTTTCTTGAAAGAAGAAAGGTCGCAGCCCAGTCCTTCACCCTCTGGTGACTTGTCTCCCTTACCCACATAACGTTGTGAGCTTCTCTTCTCTTCCTCCATAATTTTTTTTCCTCCTTCTTTACTGTAAATTTGAATTTGAAGTGGCATACATATCTAGCTTTACTCCCTTTGAGGTATACGAGTGAGTATTGTGCATTTGTGCTCAACATCCAAGGGGGTTTTGCTCACAGAAGTTCCACCTTTCTTTTGATTTCAAAGGAGATAAAACATGAAAGCCACTAGTCCTTTTTCATGCAAAACGTTATTATTGCTTTAGTGGTGTTTGCGGAGGTTTTCTCATAAGGAAGAAGACGATAGGACCCAATACGACCAAAATGCTCACCGATTCCGAGGAGATAGACCTTGCTCTTAAGCTTTCTCTGGATAAGCCTCACACAGAAAACGCAGAAAAGTTTCTGACAACACCATCATCATCAATCAGTGAGGACATAAGAAAGAGTCTCGTCGGTAATGGGGCTCGTGAGGGTTCCTCTGTTTCTTCTCTGTATAAGCCTTGCTCGCTGCCGTTGAAGGCTCAGAAGATTGAGTTTCATGACTTGCAGTCGATGGGAAGACCAAAAGATGGGAGCGTGAAGAGATTGGAGAAGATAAAGAGATTGATGCTGCAAAAGCAGAATAAGGTGGAAGTGGCAAAGATAAAGAAAGAGATATCTCCGACGGAGTCTCTGCATTTGATCGGCGAGAGTTGCCTTCTGAAGTGGTTTCCCGGGCTGCTGCATCTGTTTCCAACAACCCTGCATTCATTCGTGCCATTGCTCAAATCAAAGAGGACTTGAAACATTTGCAGGATTTGAAGCATAAAAGTAAGTTTGCTTAATAAGACACTCCTTTTTATTTTTTTGCTGAAATCACTTTAAAATATCTCAGTATTACTTGATTTTTTCAAGATTTCTTAGTCCTTATGTGGTTCTGTTCAACTTGAAATTAATCCTTGTGATATTTATGACTGTTGCTTGATAAGAAAATGAAATAGGGGATATAACACTGTGGTTTGTTTTGACAAAACTGCTGCTTGAATCTGGATACCCCTCTCTGCATTGTTTTGCCCAGAAACAGAACAAAAATTCCAAACATTGACATATTTTCTCGCTATAATTATGTCTCGGACAATAGGATTCCCAAAAATTTACAACTATCCTTAATCTTAGAAAACCACTGCCTTTCTGTTATGCTTGATTTTCAGCCCTGACTCTTTCGTTCTCTAGTTATTCACACAGACAACAAAAGAAGTATTGACACACAAGAATGTGATTGTGGTAGGGAACTCACTTTTCTTTTATATACTCATGATCTCTTTTGTCTCTCTCTTTTTCCGAATGAATTATATAAAACCACTTTCTAAATTGTAGAGGATCTAGATTGGTTTGTATTCCAAATAATTGAATTATCCAAGTTGATCCATCAGGATGCATTATGATGTTATTTTGTTGTCTTACCTGTTTCTCTGAACCTAAATCCATTTGCATACAGGTGCAAGAGGTTTGGCCAAAGGTGGGGCTTCTTCCAGATTCCTGAGATCTCCCAAGAAGGAGAAAGATCTGATGAAACCCTCCGAGTGGACGGTCAAGGAGGAAATGCCAGCAAAGCCTGCTGAAACCATGTCAGTAAATCCTCTTAAGAAGAAGGTGAAGCTAGAGACAGATACCGACTGTGACAAATACTGGGACTGGTCCCGATAAGTTTACATACAACAAAAATGTTATTGACCTTCACAGACGATATAAATGAGTTATGGTTGATATTTTCTTAAATTCATAGATCATAAAACTACAATCTGAGCTTTCCAATGTTCCAAGGATGTTTTGGATTTGTTATTAACTTTGGACGAAATCACATTTATGAAATCGAGAACACCAGGTTGTACTTTTAGGCAGCATCACTGGTGATATAGTTTTATGGTCTTCAGAAGAAATTTGAGTTTTGAAGTACTTAAAAAGTGTTAATACTTTGAGTTATAGATAGGTCACTTTCCCACTTCTTTACTGGCGTCGCAAAAGCCAAATCTGCATTATATGTACCTGGCATGGAAGCTTTGGAAGCTTCTGAGGGGGTGCATTCCCATGAAGCACATCTTTAGTCTGTTTTTTGTCAGATTTGTCTCTTCAGCCAAGAGGAAACAAAAAGAAGTCATATTAGCTTCTGTAGAAGATGGAGTCTCTTCTTTCTGCTAATTTCTGCATTAAATTGTTCCTTGCAGTGTATAGAGTAGCTTGTGATTTTTGTGTTCCTTCGTTTACGACTTTCCATATTCTTTACCATATCATGAGAGGGCGAGTTCAAGAAATCCAGTACTACTCCAGTGTAATCGGGCTAATCGTTAGGCGAGGGAGTTATGGCAGATTTACAATTTCAAGGAGACCCCAAAATAATTTTTAAAATAATGAATAATATAACTTTGAGAAAAAATTAATTATCAATGGTGCTTTTCACAATTATCACTCACGTTAGTTTCTTTTTTTCTGAAAAAATTAGTTTTTTTCTAGCTTTTACAACTTGTTCTTTAAGCTTGGTAATTTGGATTTGTGATCCCTTTTAAAAGAAGCATGAAAATTTGTTATTAAATGATAATAATGTTCTAGGATTTTATTTTAAACCTAATGATAAATGAATCGTTCCCTGGGTATTGAAACCAAATGATTTTTACAGTTATTGATGTGTTAGAAGTCAACACACAAAACACTTACACTAGACACATTTATTATTGAAAAATACTTATATTAAGTTTTTATATATATTTCGTCAAGTTTTCCAATCATATGTGACCATATGTCTTATTTTTAAATTATTATCATTTATCTATAAACATGTATTAAAACAATATATGGCACATGATCATATGTAATTGGAAGACTTGATATAATGAAATTAAAGATCTTGGTGTATGTATGATCTTTTATTATTTTTTATGTTAACATGATGAACACGTTAAGATATGTACAATTTTACTTTGAAAATAACACCTAATTGGCCCCAATCATTAAAAAACCTAACGCCATTGACTATTAACATTTTTTTAAGGGCAAGGATCAAAATTACTACATTTCAGTTACTGCATAAAATTGCTCTTAGGAACTTTAAGGCACCCATTACTTATGAGTAAATACTTCCTAGAAAAATTGTAATTTTACCGTCTCCTTTTTGCCCTTTGCAAATCACTTTATCACTGATTTCTTTTATTAATAATTTAATATTCCTAACACTAGCCTAGGCTTGCCATGCACCGGGTGAGAAGCGGGGTATTTATTAATATGTTGTTTTATAAAAAATCACTTATATTTAAAATAATATTTTATAGTATGAAATACACTATGACCCATATAAAGATATATATGATTGGAGAAATGATGACTTTCATTTCTGAATATGTACATAAAATACTCAAAACTACTCCATATAAAAAGTCGTAACTAATTTATTGGAATTCTTGTTTTTTCAATTGATTAGTTCCCCTAAATCGAAACATTTGCACATATTTCATTTATAAATATAGTACTATATTCATTCCATTTAAATATTTTAAATGGAATAATCAAAATATTAAATTAAATATTTATTTAATGTATTGTATCTACCTCCCCCATTATTAATTTATAAAATATTGTGTACTATCTTTCCTATTATTATTTTTTTATTTTAGTGTTTTGAGCCTATCATTTTAGTGATGTATGGACAGGGAAATACATATTGCTCTACTTTATAAAAAGGCGTAATCAATTTATTAGAATTCCTAGCTTTTCTATTGATTAGTTCTTCCAAATTTGAACATATGTATAATTATAATTAAAGTACGATATTTGTTCATTCATTTTAAAGATCTAAAGGGATAATCAAAATATTAAATTTAATATTTTGTATCTATCTTCCTCATTATTAATTTACAAAATATTGTATAACTACTTTCTATATTATTCATATTTCACAACTGTCTCTCACTATTACTTTTTATTTTTTATTTTTAATTTTTTGAGCTGTTATTCTGTTAAGATTCTGATTCTTTCCATTTGGACAAGCCCTACGGCGAGAATAACGATTTTAATATTTGGATGCTCTAGTATTAAGATTTTGCTAACTACCTTCTATATTATTCATATTTCATAACATTCTCTTATTATTATCTTTTTTATTTTATTTTAATGTTTTGAGCCGTTATTAAAACTTCAAAGCCGTCCCTCTACTATATAAAACGTAAGATTAACGCCAATTGAATCCTTCTCAAGACAGACCAATCCTTACTTCGCGCGCCTCCGTCCTCTTTGAATCTCATAGGTATTTGCAGATTACCATCTGTCACTCTGAATTCTTTATCCTCTTTGATTCCGAATATTCGAGTTGACGAACGCTCACGACTTAGACGGTCCCATTTATTGCTCCAATTATTTTGAAGTGTTCACACTCTACATTCATATAATATCGATAGTATATTTCTGTGGTCAGCGATCTCACACTCACGCCACGTTGCTATCTCTTTCAGAAACGTGAGGAAGTAGGAGGACCGAGGACGAAGGCCAGCTCCCATGGCTTCTTCAACCAGTAAGTCCCATTCGAATTTGAGGAGTTGTAGTTTTAATTGTCTGGAATCGGATTCTGCGAAACATTGAGCTTTCTTTTTTACGTTGGTATTACCGATTGCCTCTTCATTTCCCTATACTCTCTTTGTTTCTCCCACCTGCGACTATGAATTGTTTCTTGATTAAGAAATCTCTTATTTTTAATTGCTTAAGAGAGATAATTGGAAACTAACTGGAATTGTGGGCATTTGACTGGTTGATGACTCAGAATGTTAGGTGGTATAAGAATTTCCTCTATTCTGTTTGTTTCTCTCGGATATGTGGTCTGGGACTATTGTTTATTTCTTAATGAAATTTCCTTTCTATTGGTGATACGATCATTGGAAATTAACGTTTTGGTAAATGACCGGTTGGAGACTCAATGTTAGATGGTACAGTCTGCCCAGGTACTAGACTTTCATACTCAACAATTAATTGAAACTGCAGCTTTTAAACGGAAAAAATTTTCTTTTTATTACTCTCTGTTTCAATTTTTTTTTTTTTATTTGAAGAATGGTGTCTTTACTGGTTTGTTGGTTTAGACTCTCGCTAGTGTATTTGTTTTTATGCTTAATTTATCCTGCGTTTATGGGGGGAGGAGAGGGTGGGACCAATTTTATTGCAACTGAGACTGGCATAGATAATCCTTACATGATTCTGTATGTAAGAATTATGAACCTCAAACCTTTTCATACTTTTATAAGTATTTCAGCACGACTCGTCTAGATTCTATATTATTAATATTCATGATGACTTATGCATAGCCTTACTTGAACTCGACTCCATGTTTGATCTTCATGTTTCCAAATGTTGATTTTTCTATGGAATCTATGCTTCTCTGTGTAGTTAGCAAGAAAATTCTTAGGAACTTCCCACTTCTACATGCTTCCATTCTAATTTAATCATGGTTTATCAGTTTTTGGAGTTTACCAAAAAGTTTTGCTAGGGTATCAATACAATTCTTTTCCTTCTTTTCTCCTCTTTTTTTTTTTTTGACTCATTTGTACGAGTATCTGCCTTGCTGAGATGTAACTTAACATCATATCCTTAGATAAATCGCTTTCTGCCTGCTTGTTAGGAACCCAGGGCGCATGGAAATCAGAGATATATTCTAATGTGTCATTAAAAAATATTTATTCTATTAAGATTTCATCTGATAAATATCTCAACTTGGTCTTAAAATTCTATACTCGCAGGTTTTCTACTCTTTATTTATCTATTTCTCATCGCTGGGTGCACTGCGAGGCCTCTCTATCCGCCTCCCAGTAAAGTTGCTGAGAAAAATAGACAGCCCCTGCAAACTTTTCGCCCATATAACATTGCACACCGAGGTTCCAGTGGGGAGCTTCCAGAAGAGACTTCTCCTGCATATATGGTGAATTGGCGAAATCTCTCCTTCTATTGTTTGCATCTCTGATTTTTAAATTTATCAAAATCATGTACCCAAGATTATTTGAGATGCCTCGACTTACTGTCCCATCACTTATGGTAATCTTTTTATGTCTGTTATACACTGCATGGCATAATGCTTTGTTTTAATCATGCAGTTCTAGTTATTTCTAAACACTTAGCACATTGAATTTGTTCTCAAATCCCAGAGTCTACAATTATTATGCAAAAATTATAGGTGTTACTGAAAATGAGTAATGCAGGTAACAAATAAGACTATATATTTCATCATATTGACTTTCATGCTATTTTCAACACCTAGTGTTATGAAAATAACATTAAACTTATAGCAAGTTGAATTAGTTATGGGCTAGTTATGTTCAAGGGAGTTTATGACCATTAGTCCTAGGATAGTGCAAATAAGGGACCTATCTCATAAAATGTGTTTTGTTGTCGCTTACCCGGATTAATGCAATTCTGATCTCTCTTCTCTTCCCTCTTCGTACCTCTTTCATACATCATTAGCGTATTGACTTTCATGCTATTTCCATTGCATTTCTGAAAAACGGAGAGCTTTTTAAAAAAAAAAAAAAATCTTTTTTTTTTTTTGGGGGGGGGGTGTTGGTGTTAAGATTTAACATGGGCGAACTTGTAAAACTTATGGACTTTATGAGGACTGAATCTTATGGCAGTAATCTCTTTGGGAACAGAACGAGAATCATTTGTTTAATGAATATATCTGCCTAAAATGAGTCTCCTTGCAGAGAGCTATTGAAGAAGGAGCTGACTTCATTGAAACTGATATCCTAGCTTCCAAAGATGGTGTTCTTATTTGTTTCCATGATTTTAGACTTGATAATACTACTGACATTGCAAAGCACAAAGAATTTGCACACCGCAAAAGGACATATGAAGTACAAGGGGTCAATGTTACTGGCTTCTTTACTGGTATTATAGCCATACTTTATGCAGCTTTCTGACAAATATTCTTACTAAAATACTACTGGTATTTACTGCTTATTACGCAAATGTACAATCAAGCAATAATATCCCAAGTTTCGAAGTTTTTTAAGTGTATTTGTTCTTTATATGTAGCATTTAGAAGTTTGTTATTCTTTGAAATAATTTAATTTTGATCAAATAACTATATTGATGAAATATGCGCAGTTGATTTCACATTAAAGGAATTGAAATCGTTGAGGGTGAATCAGAGGTACAAGTTCCGGGATCAACAATATAATGGTTAGTTTCTTTTTACCACTAAAATCTTCTCATTCAGTTATGGATTCCCCCGGGTTACGTTTGACTTGTTCATTTAAAAATTCTAAATTATTCTGTGATCGGAGTTCATTTTATGGTGCTACTAATACCATTATAACGAGAATTCTTTATTTAAGACATAGTTTCATACTCATTAATAGCATATCATAAGGGTTCATTTGTGAGCGTGAGGAGATTTTGATCATTTAAGCATATACAATAATAGTTAACAATATCTTTTTTACTTTCAATATCTTTCAGGAAAATTTCAAATCATTACTTTTGAAGAGTACATCTCCATTGCACTAGATGCACCGAGAGTTGTTGGAATATATCCAGAGATAAAGAATCCAGTACTTATCAATCAACGTGTGAGTATTTCCTTGAATATGACCGATGAATTTATGTTCAGAGAGCTAATCTAGTTTTCATCTAAGAGATGAATATATCAGGATCCCCTAGGGTTCTATATTGTTTATTTGAACCAATGGTTTGCGTTGGCGGCATCGTGTATAATCAATGAAAAGCTATCTCATATGTATTTAAAGAAAGGACTTACAAGTAATAAGTTGCATTTGACAAGAAATATTATATAGTCGGAAATTTCTGAGGATTCAACAGCATTAATAACAAGATTGTTATTGTCATTGCAAAACTTTATGGAAAATGTTACTATTAGTAGTTTGGCATTCAACTTTCAAAATGTTCTCTTAGATAAACTCTACCAGCTGCTCACTAAGTGGATAAAATTTGCAGGTGAAATGGCCAGATAATAAAAGATTTGAAGACAAATTTGTGGAGACCCTTCAGAAATATGGATACAAGGGTTCATACTTGACAAAAGATTGGTTGAAAAAACCTGCATTCATTCAGTCTCTTGCTCCAACTTCACTTATATACGTATCAAATCTGACAGACTTGCCCAAAATTTTCTTAATCGATGATATCACTGTCCCGACACAAGACACTAATCAGGTAAATCATATCCTTGGTGGAGCTCCTTGTTTAGGTAATATTAAAATTATCTTCCTTTCTGCTAACTTTATGAATGCATGTTACGTTGGACTAGTCAACGAAGTTTGTTGGTATATCATACAACAATACTTATTTATATTATTACAAGATTAGACAACAAATGGTAGAGAATTGTTTGTGGTTGTTTAAACTTGTCCAGAGAATGTCATTGGATGTGCTAGTGAGGAGGGTAGATCAAATTGTTTGGATCCCAATAAAAGGGCTAGAGGAAAATGAAAAGAACATTCAATGAGTTTATTGAGCAAGGCCTTTTAGTAATAATTTATAGAGATTTGGTTTTTGATCGAGCTCAATGACATTGTGTGATCCATTTAGCTAACCTCACCTAGTGAAATAAGGCTTTCTTGTCGTTGTTGTTGTTAGACAACAGAACAATAAGCTTTTACAAGAAGGTAAAGGAAATGAAGTTGGTCTATTCTACAGTGGTGTCAAGTTTTTTAAGCACTGAAGCCACAGGTCTTCACATTGCTTCAGCTTAATGTGATAGTCTCGGCTTAATCTAATTGCTAGTTAGCAATTAGATTTATGATTTACTTGGTGGTTAAAATCTTCAGATGTCTTCAAGCAATTCATGTTGTCCGGAAATATTTGCAGAAGTCTGCTGCTTAGAATAAGTTCTGATATTTTTTTTTTATTATTTGCAATCCCGTATTTGATTTAACATGTTAATGTCTTAAAATTGTGGGTGTAGTTAAGGGAGTTACTGGTATAGGTTGGAGGAGGGAAAATGTAGGAATAAAATAATGTATATAAATCCAGACTCTTTGCGTCCAAAAATCATGCCAGTTTTCCCTTCTTTTTTTGCCTTGCTATTCATAAAACTACCTGGCACTGTCTATGTCGGAAAAAGGTTAGACATAGGGGATTTACTACACCTGTTGCATGATTATATATTCATTTATGCTCCCTTGATTGTAGTTACTATATCTCCATTTTATGTTGTGGCATATTGTTTTTCTAGAAGATAATTTATCTATTTAAAGCCTAACAAAATGGTACCATATTGATCATCTGCAGTCATATTGGGAGATCACATCTGATGAATACTTGGACTATATAAAGCAATATGTTGTGGGAATTGGACCTTGGAAGGATACAGTGGTTCCGGCCGTAGGGAATTATTTGCAAACGCCTACTGATCTTGTTGCCAGGGCACATGCCCATGACCTGCAGGTATTCTTTTTGTTTAAAGCTTGAATCATGCGTTCCATGGAAGTATTTACACATATTTGAGTCTCAATGCACTTGGGGCAAGAATCATTACAAAAATAATACTGGGATTTGACTTTGACTTTGCTTATTTAATCATTTCTTCATAAAGTTTTATGGGTGTGTTTTGAGGGCCTTGCATATTTCAGCCTTCAATTTGAACTGTTACTTCCTATAAATAATTTAATGTGCACTGCTATTTTCAACACTGGCAGGTACATCCATATACTTACCAAAATGAGAACCAATTTTTGCATTTCAATTTCCATCAAGACCCATATGTGGAGTATGATTACTGGATCAACACAATAGGAGTGGATGGTGTTTTCACAGACTTCACAGGTACCTTTCACAACTTTCAGGAATGGACCTCTTCGGATGACAAAAGTGCATCAAAGTTGCTGCATGAAATTGCAAAGCTGGTCTCCCCCTATACAAAGTTATAAGTTGGAAGCTAGAAACCACGTGCATCAATCTCTGAGACAGTAGCAAATTTGTTTTCATTTTATTAATCAGGATTTAAGGGCTCTTCTTACTGATGCATCAGAAGAGATGTGTTTTTGATACTCTGTTAATAATTTTATGAAAGAAGCTATGCTGTTATTCTGTCTGCGTTATTTATGAAATGTGAAAGCCAGAACTTCCAAGCCCCTATCTGCTTCTGAAATTACCAGCTAAATATGTAGTTACTAATGCGGCAATCTGACAGGGCACAAAGCCCAAAGAAAATAAACTAAGCTAAAACCCTCTAGATTAAAAGTACTATGTTGCATCCAACAGAGACATTGAACTAAGAAAGAAATGCAATCCTAGATTTGATGACCCAGCGAGAGTGGTAAATTATGGTTAGCTAGAGAATATGCGACTAGCTATTTCAGGGTAAGAGGTGAGGTTCTAAACTTCCCAATCCTTGATGAAGCTAACTCACAAGTTTTACGAGCTGATTACAAATACAAGGAAGTTGATTGCCAATACCCAGCAAAGTGTGATAACGTTGCATAAGGGTGGTGGCGGATTTTTATATGGAAAGAAGTGCTAATCAGGGAGTGAGGATGTGTTGAAACTCACCCTCAAAGTGATATTTAAACTAAAAATAATCTGGCAAAGCGTAAGTCTAACTAGATAATAGAGAGAAAATAACAAAGAAACGCACGTTCCTAGCAATTCGAGTGCCACGCTCAGGCTTTCCCACTACCAAAAACACCAAGTTTTCCATCTTACAATGGCAACATTGGATTCCGTTGCATATGCGTAAAAACTCATTAATGATGGAGGCAAATGGAAGAAATCTCTGATAGATATTGGAATGAATTATTATGCTTAGCTAATTTGGGTTCATCAGTCCAATAATCAAGATGAAATTGGAAAATAGCAAATCTAGTGATCATCAAGATTCAATGAAGGGAGGATCCTAGTTACAATCAACCTCAAGCCAGTATACAGTGGTTGTGACGACTGACAAGGGATAATCCAATACATGAGTGACATTGGCCTTAAGTTACCATCTCTTGCGCAAGGCTGTAATAAAACCTTATCATCATGTAGGATTCAATAAATGCGGCTTTACATTGAAGCTCAGCTACTACAGTCTATAGGCGTAAATGTCAGCAAAGTATCAATCACCTAGTGGCCTGATGTGTGTGTGTGTGTGTTTGTGTCTATATATTTATATTACAAGGAAAAAAAAACGAGAATGAACGGCTACAAACAATGAAGAAAGAAGGAACTATAATTAGCAAGTGCATCTTATTGTGAAGCTCTCATCTTTGATATCTCTTCCAAGAGAAATCTTGATTCAGCAGCAAAGTCCATCGGTACAACTGCCCGGGCTGTTATCCTCTGCCTTTTCTCATTATTGTATTCATTTTGAGAAACACTGACCCGGAAAAGATATCGAGTCCATGTTGCTTGTTTCAGTTTCAACTGATATGGATCATCTTCCCCTTCCTAGCATCAACACAGAGTAAAATTATTTAGGGGTAAAAATCAGATGATCACGTAGATCGTGTGGTGATCCCAATACCAGTTGGTTATGTATGACCTACCTGTGACTTCAGGTTATCAAGTTCTTCAGCAGAGCACACAACAATCTTCTCAGCTTCTTCGTTGAAGACTGAGACAAAGGCTTCCCCGCTTCTATCAGCAACTCTTACAATCATAACGTATCTGAAAAGGGGAACGAAATGAAAACTTGCAGACTTGCAGCAAAGTATATTATAGCAACATCACCCTATATATATATATATTAAAAGGCTCCTACTGTTAAACTGACCGCTTGTTACCTTAAACTGCACTCTTCATAATTTTTCTGGCAGCCTTCACACCAATACCCAGCGCCGATGGATTCGGTGACTTTCTTGTTGCAAGTTTTACAAGCTCGGTACCACATTGTCTGGTCAGGCTTGATGTAGCTTATATGTGCCCTAATGCTGAAAAATGCAGGCTGCCAAGAGCAACAAAATAGATTATGGATTAACCTCATAATTCAAATGATTCCATGTGCCCTACTGAATTTTGCAAACCAATTGTATTGATAATTTCAATGAACAATTGTTTCAAATAATAATCAGGTGGGAAAATGTAAACATTTGAAACTCTGCAAAATTTTCTTGAGTCTACATGGAAGATATTCATATTCTCACACTATAAAAAAGGCAAGAAATAAGCCAAAACATTTGGATGGATTGGAAGATTAGGAAGAACACCACTTGCAACAAGGAGCAGAAAATAGTACCTTGTCCTCCCCTAAGGATGGGTTTGAGGTAATATGAGAAAGTGAAACACGGTCTGAATACACTGATCTCATTCCATTCATGGATACCGAGCTTGTGCCCGTGCTTATGGGTGCCAATGATACATCTTTACCTTCAGAATCGTACCTGTTACGAAAGCATGATCAAGAGTATCATGAGAACATCATGAGAAAATAATAGGTATGGCAATCTGATCTTGAACTATGATATACCAGCATCTAAGCTTCTTTGCTTCAGGTATGTCTGGATTTACCAGCACTAGACTTTTACTTATAGTCGACAAGGAAACACCTGAAATAGAAGATATTCAAGCATGTTAAAAACGGATTCTCTTGCATTCCTGCTATTCATAAAATATAGAAGCTTAAGCTTTATGTACCTTGAAAGTCCCCAACCTTGAGCGATTTGATTGCTACTATAGGAGAATAACCAACAAGATCCAACAATTCCTCCCCTACTTTAGTCGCATTCTCATTCCACAAAGACACTATAACTGTTTTCTTTCTGTAATGGCAGATTTCGATATTTAAATTTTTAGTATAACAGCAAAAGCACAAATCCTAACACGTGAGAAATGGTCTGTACTCACGTCTCATCAGCAATAGTAATATCACGCTTTGGGACAGTTTCATTGTGATATGTGATACATATTATAATAATAAATAATATAATATGTGATACATATTATAATATAATAATATTATAACATGCCCACGAAACAACTCACCTCCACGTCTTTGTTTTCATGTATATTGTGAATTACTGTATTCAGCACTTTATTGGTTGAGTCACATGAGTGTTCGGTCTGAATTATGAAGGCTATGGACAAAAATAATAAAGTAGTAGGCCATATATGATTCCATTTTACGTGGGTATATGGTTTGAATTATGATATAAAACAAACAAAATTAACATATATGCTCAATATATATTCAATCATATCATTTTGTTGGACCCACGTAAAAATTTTCACCTTTTCTTTCTTTCCTCTCTCTGTCGGTAGCTTTAGTTTTTTTTTTTAATAATAAAGTAATAAGACCCATGGGCAACTAATTGAATGACTTACCTCCTCCTCCAATTCACGGCATTCTCTGCACATCAAATTGAAAAAGAAGGTCGAGATTGTGAACTGAAAAAGGAGAGTAGAGAAGTAGATGATGGAGTAGAGAAATCGTAAAAACATGAAATTATCGATTTCTCAAATTTTCTTGAAGATTCGTCTATTCTTCATTCACTGATGCTTCTATTTCTTCTCCTTCTCGCTCTGTCCAAGTTTTTCCGCCAACATATCGGAAATATTTATGGATTTTTCAGAAACAGAGGTTAAGAGGTGGTGGATCTTGAAAGAGATAGAAGATAAGAAGGAAGCAAGACGCCACATGCGGCATGATCAGAGAGAAAGGGAACAAGTTAGGAAGAGATGAGAAGCATACGATTGAGAAGCAATCGTGCTGATAACGTGTTATAAAACTAATAAGAATAAGAGAAGAGATTATAGAAAGAGAAAGTAGCGAGAGAAAGTCTTATTTCAACTATATCATGAATAGTTACAGAAGACCTCTATTTATAGAAGGAAAATGGGTCTTTAGTGTAATTTACACCTCAAGGTCATTTGGTGTAGTTTTCCCCTAAAATATAAACTGTACACTCACAGATTTCCTTCCCGTGGGTGTGTGTATAATTGTGTGCGGGTCCCACCAAATAGTAAATCACTATGCATAGTACTATGCGTGGGTCCCATGTCATCTTGTAGTATTTGGAGACTGGAAGTCAATGGACATCCACATAATAAGTATATTCATAACAACATCCAATATATTTCCAATTTTTATGATTTTCTTTTGGCCTCTCAAAATTTTTATGATTAAGTAATGCATGAGGAATAAAACAATGTTAGTTTATGGCATCTTTAGGCATAATATTGAATAGTTATTTTATTAAGGGCTATTTGGTGTTGAGATAATTTTATTCTTTTTTAAGATGCTTAACAACAATTGGAATGGATCTTTATATAGAAAAGAAAAATGAATTTTTATAAATAGTAAGTCAGCTAAGATTATGGATTCCTTGTGCTACATTATATTATAATATCACCTACTATGTAGGTATAATATTTATTATTCGGACATTTTAATCTATTAATATCAAATAGCTTTTACAAACCTATTTTAGATCTGAGGTTGAGTTTAAATGTCATAATATATTTATCTTTTTTTTTTATAAATGAGACTTAAGTATTGACAAAAAAAAAAACAAAGATATTAGAGGAGATCCAAATTCATCATGCTTGTGTTTGTTTTAATCAAAGTAATGTGAGAACCACTTGTTAAAATATGGGTTTGGTTAAGACCAACACAACCAATTACGCATAACATTAGGAGGATATCGTGTATGTTTGAGTTGATGATAGAAAAACACATTTACATGAGTTGAAATAAAACTTTTTTAAGAGACTTACCTCGTAAAACCATAAATTCTGTTAAAAAAATAGTTTCTAATGCTAACCCAAACAAACACAACATTTGACCACATTTTCAATCTTTTGTGGCAATACTAGGTCAATCTTGTGTCACAAATAGTTGGATAACATCGTTCAAGAATGAAACATACAGAGATTGAGAGTCATCTCAAAAGGAATAGTGGGCAACAAGGACAGGATATATCATAAAATGTCAGCCACATTCAAATTGAACACCAACTTGTTCACATTTTCGCCAAATCTCTCTGGTACAACCTTTGGCAAGAAATGGGTTGGGTTTCTCTCATCATCCCTCCTAATCTTTAAATCATATATGTTCAATCAATATAATACTACTTTAATTTTTTTCTCATTTTCCCAATCAATAGCCCAAATAGGCTAACAAGAGAAAATGAGAAAAAATCTGAGAGAATCTCCTTCCGGCAAGAAATAGGTTTGACTAATAAAATACCATGAATGAACTTCTATGATACTGTGATTAAGATGTAGGAAATCTGTGTTTTTAAAATGCATTTTTTGGGCCAGCTTTGGTATATTCGTGTGTCTCTTGGATTGCTTGCTTCTCAAGGCATGAAATAAACTAAATGAGCTAATCAAGGATAAGCAGAAGTCAAATGCTTCTGTTACCAATGAAATCAAATTGGAGATGTATCACACCATACACTTAGCACTTATTTGTCTAGTGTGTGTCTGAAGTCTTTTTTCAGTGGAATGAATAACTCTTCAAACAATGTTGTACTGCATTGTGTAACTTGGTTAACTAGTTCTCACTTTTACTAAACCTACTTTTGTTACTAAAATGAACCAACTCTTTGCTTAAACTGAAATCAGTTCATCGTCTACACACTCGCACACCTCTTGATCTATCATGACACCCCTATCTTGCATACATGTATTTTTCTATTCCCTTCATATTAAGATGGTGTTGGTAGTAGTTTGTATTCTGTAGATTGTAATGATCACTTTGTGATAGCTTGGCCTTTCACATTTCCACATACCAATGGTATAAACCAACAGGGAAATTCGCAGATATAAACAAAAAAAAAATCAAAATAGACCGGTAGGCAAAAAATTTTCAAATCTAACCTAGTTGGTGGCGCCACATCAACGGGCGCCACACGTGGCGCCACTTTGTGCGTGGCGTGCCACGTGAGCACGCCACAAAGTGGCACCACCACTTGTGTTGGCACGCCACACAAGAGGCGCTAGCACTGCTTGCGCCTCTTTAAAAAAAATAAAAATAAAAATAAAAAGGCTGCCTCAAGGGTAGCTTTTCTAAAAGTTGCCCCGAGGCAGCGTAAATTGGGTGGGTGGGGGGTGTGAGTAATTCACACCCCCCACAGTAATTTTTATAAAAAAAAAATTAAAAATTTAAATTTTGCTGCAATTTGCAAATTGCAGCATGAGGCAGGGGCGCAGTGCACGCCCCTACCTATTTAAAAAAAATAAAAATAAATAAATTTCTTCCCCTATTTAACACCTAACACACACTTCACACTTCAAAGACTTACACACATTTCCTTTTTCATCCGAGAGAGGTTAGGAGCAGCAGGTGAAAAAGGAATGAAATGAGAAGAAACATCTTGGTAGCTACTTTAAGGTATGCTATGTATTTTATAAGATTATTTAGGTAGCTAAACTAGAATATATTTAACAAGTATTCTGCATTACATGATTTGTGTATATTTTTGTCTCTGCAATGATGGTAGTATTTTGTCGGTTAGAAAAAATGTTAGAGTTATAATTTTTTAGAAGTTGTAAGTTCTGACAATAGAAGACTGTATTTATATAGTAAATGAGTAATAATAAATTTAAGTCGATTTATATGTATTTTTTGTTTGTTTTACAAATTTAAAACTAATTCTTAAATTTAAGAAATTCAAGATTGTTGTATTATAAAATATTTTGCCCGATTAAATGTTGTGCAAATAGTATATTTGGGTTCATAGAGATATTATGGAAATTTTAATCGGTTTAGTTTTCAAACATTAGAAGAAAAAACCAAAGTAGGATGAGAAAATTAAATTACAAATAATAATTCAATATATAATCATATATATATATATATATATATATATATATATATATATATATATATATATATATTATGGATTCTAATTTGTCTTTTAATTATCCTTCTTATTGGTTAATTTTGATTTATTCTACTTAGTTGAATTTGTATTTGTTGAACCATTGTCATTATCATAATAGAATTTTTATTATTTTCGTTATCATTTTATGTTATGAATTTTAATATATTAATTAATTATTGTTGTTAGTATTATATTATTTTCGTTATTACTAAATAATTTTAAAAAATTTTACTAATTATGAAATTTGATTTATTTTATTAATTTTTATGATTATTAAATAAATTTCATTTTTTTATTATTATTATTATATAAACTTTGTTATTTTTATTACTAAAATATACTATGAATTGTAATGTTTAGATTAATTTTTGTTACATTATATTATATATGTTATTTTGATTAAAATTATTATATATTATGAGTTTTCAAATGTTTTCTTTAATTTTTGTTCATATTAAATAATTTTCATTTAAATTTTTTCTTTACATATTATGAAATTTGATTTTTTTTTTTAATTTGATTTATTATTATATTTAAATTTGATGAGTATAATATATTATATATTTTAATTTTTAGATTAATTTTTGTAATATTATATACATTACATTATATATAATATATTTTGCTTATTATTTTTTCATATTATGAGTTTTCATTTTTTTTATTAATTTTCTTTACTATTATAAAATTCTGATAATTGAACTTATGAATAATTTTGAATTTTTTTAATTTATTTTCATTGTTATTATATAAATTTCATTAATATAATTATTATTACTAAAGATTACGAATTTTGATTTTGTCATTAATTTTTTTCACATTATATGATATATGTTATTTTTATTATTAGTATTTATTATGAATTTTAATTTTTTGATTAATTTCTGTATTTATTATTATCATTATTATATATTATGAATTTGCACTTTCCATTAATTTCTGTTATTATTACACAATTTTGATTTGTTCTTATTCATGTATTTTGTAGAGAATACATAATTATTCATCAGTTGAAGCAAACGGAGAAATGAGAGGAAATCAATTTCCATAATTTTCATCTCCATCCACTTCTTGCACTTTCATTTGGTCTTTTTAATCACATTTCGTTTCTTCATTTCTTTGTCTCATTGCTTATATACATTGAGTTTCTTCTTCTTTTGATTAGTTGCAATTCGTGGTGTGTTTTGATTTATCTGTAATTTTGATTTATCCACACATGCCCGAGGCGCGCAACCTGCCTATCATAAACCTTCAGGTATGGGTGAAGTACCACGTCATGTACTCCACGTTCGAGGACATCGGCCCCTCCTGTGGATCTGTAGTGCAGATGTGATCATGCCTTATGTTCCAATGCTGAATGTAGCAGTCTAGCTTCACAACCCAATCTTCAGTGGACTTACCGCGTAGGGTTAGATCGTGAGCACCTCTAAGCTGTGTGGCCGCGTCGAGGATGGGTTGCCGCATGCCAAACTGCCACATGCACCGATCGGGCTGGTGCATCTCGACCACGTGGAAAGCAATTATGGGTGTCACCGCCCTCCACATGTCCTGTGTGTCAACATCTGCACCCATAAACTCATACCCGGCATCTAAATATGGCTCCCATGTAACCTGCACATGTAAACGGGGTGGTAACATATATAACACGAATTAGTTTAATCTTTATGCTTTTTCGTAAGCTCAAATTTATTATACATACATTGTCGCACCCCATCTGGTCAAACTCTATGTGGTATGTCTTTAGATCATGGTGCACCGATCGCACGGATACACCATTGAACCTGCGTCCATAATGACCACCATCGAGACTGGGCTCTGGAATGGGAAATAATATGGACCAAGCCCATATCTGCAGCAACAAAAAACAACCCCCAATGTCGTGCGCTGAAGCTACCGTGGCCTGGCATAGCTCGCGAAATAGAGTAGCGAGTACCGCAGACCCCCAGCTGTATTCTGCAGTCTTCGAGAGGTCACCGCCCAGTAATTGTATATATCGGCAAGGCACCTCGTGGCTAGACTTGTCACACAACAAAAATCCACCGAATAGGCGCATGAGGTAGGCACGTATGTACAAGAGCTGGCCCTCTATAGTATCTGAGTGATCATCCCATCGGCCCCAATGGGCAGCAAACCATCTCATCTTGATGTTTCTGCCAATCAAGTGCTCTTCACGGGGAATTCGACCCATGTATTCAAGCATGACTGCTCCCTAGTTGGCATGCGTCCTATCGGAAACTACTCGACCCTCAGTGGACAGACCTAAAATGGCCTCTACATCTAGTAGAGTAATGGTCATCTCACCAACTGGCATATGGAAGGTGTAAGTCTCCGGCCTCCACCTCTCAACCAAAGTAGTAATAAGGTCTTTGTCAATCTGCACCAACATAAAAGTAGAGATCAAATATGTAATTGCATTCATTATCCGTAACATGTACAAACAACTAGAGGAATATAATTAATTATATTAAGAATAAAGCATACATTGAGTCTCTTCATGCGAGACACGTGCCAAAACCCTGCCTGGTGAAGGTGCTGCTGCAACTCATGTGGGATGTCATCTGAGTCATGGACATCTCCAAGCCCTTGTGCGGCTCGCCTCACCCTCAAGGGAGCACAATCTCCTTCGTTCCACACAACTTGTGATCGGTGTGACCGTTGCACCTCCTCATCAAGAACTCCCCATTCTTTGGGGCCGGGATGAATTGTAAGGTCGGATTGATAAGCCATTTGACTAACACAAATTTACGCTCACATTATTATTAAGTTACTAATTATTTATTATGTAAATACTTTAATCAAGCAATGAAAATTCGTAATATATAATAATAATAATAATAATAATAATCAAAATATATAAGATAATGTAACGGAAATATGGTCACAACATAAAAATCTTAATATTTAATAATAATAATAACATTCAAAAAATTTATGTAACAATAATGAAAACAAATTGAAAAAATTCAAAATTCTTCATAAGTACAATTATTCAAAATTATATAATCTAACAAAAAATAATCTAAACATTGCAATTCATAGTATATTTTAATAATAGAGATAACACATTTTAATTAATCATAATAAAACTTCATAAAAAAATAAAAATTCATAATATGTAAGATTATTAAAAATTATTTAATATCAACGAAAAATAATAAAAAATTGAAAACTCATAATATATATCAATTTTAATGAAAATAACATATATAATATAATCTAACAAAAATTAGTCTAAACATTACAATTCATAGTATATTTTATTAAAAATAACAAAGTTAATATAATAATAAAAATTAAATTTCATAAAAAAATAAAAATTCAGAATATGTAAGATTATTAAAAATTATTCAATAATAACGAAAATTAATAAACAAATGAAACTACTAATATGTAATAATAATAATCAAAATAACATATTTAATATAATCTAACAAAAATTAATCAAAGAATTAAAATTCATTATATTTAATAATAAAAATAAAAATAATGAAATTTATATACAAAACATGAAAATTAATAAAAGAAAATCAAATTTCATAATTAATAAAATTATTCAAAGTTATTTATTAATACCGAAAATACTATAATGCTAAGAACAAAAAATTAATTTAAATATTAAAATTCGTAACATCTAATAATAATAAAAAAAATATTATATTATAATAATGAAAATTATTCAACAAATACAAATTTATTTAAGTAAAATAAATCAAAATCAACAAATAAGAACAAAAATTAAACGAAAAAATAAAATTCATAATATATTGAATAATCATTTTTAATTTAAGTTTCTCGTCATACTTTGGTATTTTCTTTAATGTACTACTAAATAATTTCAAAACTTACCCGATTAAAATTTCCATAATATCTCTATTAACTCAAATATATTATTTGCATAACATTTAATCGGTAAAAATATCCTATAATACAAGGATGTTAAACTTTTTAAATGTAAAAATTAGTTTCACATCTCTGAAACAACAAAAAATGCATCTAAACCGATTAAAATTTATTATTAATCAATTACTACACAAATACAGTCTTCTATTGTTAAAACTTACAACTTCTAAAAAATTCTAACTTTAGCATTTTTCTAAACGACACAAGACTACCATCATTGCAGAGACAAATAAAGATACAAAACATTTTATGAAGAACATTTATCAAAAGATTCTAATTTAACTACCTAAATAATCTTATACAATAAATAATATACCTTAAAATAACTTTCAACCGATGTATTCTCCTCTTCTTCTTTCTTCAAGCAAGCTCCCAACGTCTCTCCCTCCCCCCTCCCTCCCCCTGCAGATGCAATGTGTGAATGTGTGTGTGGTTGTTTAAATATTAAATGGAAGAGGAAGAAGAATTTATTTATATTTTTTTTATAAAAATCACTGTGGGGGGCCACCCACCCAATTTACGCTGCCTCGGGGTAGTTTTTAGAAAAGCTGCCCCTGAGGCAGCCTTTTTCTTTTTATTTTTTTTAAAGAGACGGTTGGCACCACTTTGTGGCGTGCCCACGTGGCACGCCACACACAAAGTGATGCCAAGTCACGTGGCGTCACATGTGGCACTCGCTGACATGACACCACTAACTAGGTTAGATTTAAAAAATTTTTGCCTATCAGTCTATTTTGATAAATTTTTTTTTGCTTATATCTGTGAATTTCCCAAACCATCATAATAAAATTGCTAACCTAATTTCCAGCGTCGCACATCACAGTTAGTTATAAACAAACGATCATTGAGCATAAGAGAAGTACTGCTCGATGTGATCTGATATATTTTCATTATCTTTTACCCATATATTTAGCTACGCATATATCCCATTAGCCATTGGAATTAAACTTAAACTGATTATGCTTTTTCATATTCAAACTTATTCAGTTAGGGGTAGTAGTGTGAGAGAGAGGGGTATGCTTTCAGGAGAGGTTGTCTTCCCATGAATGAACAGAGTCATGACTCATGAAAGAAGAGAAATCAGAATCCCCAGGAAGTTTGAGACGGCTCTCGGATTTTAGTCCTCTGCACTTAACAAGTAAAGAATTAAATTATTCATTCGGGTAAACTTGGGGGCATAGAGGATCTCCATAGAACAATTTAAATATGTATATATATGTCTGAACACTTCATACTTAGAAACCATAATGATAAATTTATCTCAGTTTCTGCAAGTTGGTTACAAAATTTGAAGCAGCAAAAGCGGCAGAACCACCAACTACAGAGAGCACAGCAACTGCAATTTGCAAGCCCACTTCTCCAAGGTTGTCCTCAGGCACCACATAAACACACAATGGTCCCAAAAGCAGTAACACCAGGCTAAGGGTCAACAATGAACCTGGGGTTCCTGGATCTGTGGCTGCAGATAACACCCCAAGTTCTTCGGCTTTTGAGAGGAGTCCCAGCCTCTCTATGGTTGAAAGGGAAAACCCAAACTTCTCTGCTGCTGATAGCAATCCAGCTTTCTCTGCTTTACTTAATAGCTTCAGTTGCTCCATTCTTGTAAGCAGCTTAACAGGAGGTGTATTTGTTATAGGGCTACTCCGAGGGCCTTCTCCCAGTGGGTACACAGTTGAACTCTGCATTGTAAACATGGTGTGGTACTTAGAATCATTTGAAGATGAAATAATGTTCTGCATTGCCATTACTGGTTACAGCTGAGCATCTCCATGTAACAATAATAATGACAATAACAAGCGTAAAATCCCATACATTTATGTCTACATCGGTATCTATACTAAAGGGACAGTCAAATTATTGGTGTTTGTTTGGAGTTGTTCATCAAAAACAAGTTTACCAAGTTCAGACAAAACTCCTCATAGTTATCTCTTACGTCTAAATCACAATTGAAAAAGCTATTTTAAATGTTCCAATCACCATTTCAAACACCCACTTATAAGATATAATGTGTGCTTGCTCAAAACGTATGCAATATGAAAGTAGCTTTGCCTTGAAAGTAGCAAAAACCGGTTTCAATAGGTTTCCATACATAGACATAAAAAATGTCAATCTAACACTACATGATGCACTTACCTAAACCTAGGCCAGGGTGCCTTTTTCCCTTCAACAAAGAAATATGTCAGACATCCATATAAGGGATAAACTTATGCGCAATTATTTGTTGGTAAATCCTTTTAACAAACTCATGTCATGTGAGTGCTTATTTTACCGTTCTAACACTGTCATTGAATCTTTGAAACGACTTTTTTTCACGCGTCATAATTTCACTATCAAAGATCATGATAGTAAATGCCTATGAAATGAATAAAATATTTCACTAATGCTTCAAGATACTTCAGCAAATCATACTCTAACCCTAAACACCTACATAACTCTAGCATAAAGCAAACGCCTAATGATTCTATAGAAACGAACTTTTTTCCTTTCTAACAATACTCGCATCCTGTTCCACTAGTGAAATCACAGAGCAACCAGCTACTTCAACAGCCTCCTTCATCATGACAATACCAAACAAATTGTAATCAACGATTGAACATCACTTAAGCAGGTTCAGGAAGAAGAAGAAGAGGGGAACAATATTATCCAATTTGATGGAGGCCAAATTTAGCGAAGTCAGTGACGGACCTTTTTAGAGCTTACAGTTCTGGAAACGGATGGAAGGGGTTTCTGAGTAGCCATGGATTTGACGAGTAGAGGAGAGGTACGGATGAAGAGTAGCCCTCTGCTGGTGCTACAGATGGAGGCTGTAGTGGCTTCCATAACCATAATCGAAAGCTTTTTCCCTCCTTCGCCTAGAAAGCATGCATCTAAGCTGAGTGGACGGTGGTGAATCACATTAATCAGAATGAAGGAGGAAGAGGATAATGTATTACTCCTATTGGTTTCCATTGTTTGGATGTCCACGTGTCACCAAATAGTTGATTCTTTCTTCCTCCTTTCTTCTTGCTTTTTCTGAACATTTCGTGGTTCTTAGACGGGAATAAAAGAGGGATTTTTTTTAAAAAAAAAATCTTAACAAATAAAAGAACTGTTTATGAATTAAATTAGACACCACATCATTGTACATAATTGTGCTTCTGGGTTACGTTATTTATTATTTGTAACTAATTTATTTTCTTATTAATTTTATTAAATATATCGATCCAAAAAGACCAATATTATGACAGTTTTTTTCTCTCAAAAGGTTAGTTGGACTCACTTGGCCTAGGCACACATGGGCGCTCAAGGAATGCTTATAAAACCATAGAGATATTTTACAATTTTAAAATTTAAACTCACAATTTTATTGTTATAATACAACTCATTTACTAACAGCGAACTAACATTTGTTGACATTATGATATATAATTTAACAAAATACAATGAAATATTTGTACTTTGTTCACTAGCAAAATACACACTATTCTTTTATGAAAATTTTAATGATAAATATTTTAAGTAGCTAACACATACTTAAATCTTAATTCCTTTTTGCTTTAATAGTCTTTATTTTATTTTGTGAAGCAAATAACAACTTAGTTATTTTTTTAATTAAGAAGACAATATTTTAATATATGAGGTTATAAATGGAATCTAACCCGACCTTTCACTTAAAGAGCAACTTTCATGACATTCCGTTACAATGTCATTAGCTAATGATTTAGTTGATGTCTAATTGTTTCAGTGATAACATCGCTCGCCCCACTATTTTGAGTCCCAAATTTAAACTTAGTATTGATATGAGTGTGTTTAAATTGACCTTAAATAAAAAATAATAATTAACATTTAACATTCAAATCTTTTGTCAATAACAGAATAAAAGATGAAGTGAGGAAGTATTATGGATTCATTTAGTTTAATTCACAACTTTCCTATTAAAGCCAGCAACTTCTTAATATTTAATTGGCGACTAGTTTTAATAAAGTAGTTTTCACTCTAACAACTCAAGAAATGAAAGCTTTGATGTAGAAAATTCACATGTTCTCTTAAAAAGTTTGCTAGTCATTTTACAAATGAAGATGAGTTATGTTCCTATAAAATTAACAACTTATTTAAAGATAGCTTTAACTAATTATAATAAGGCTATTGTCAACTAAACAACCCTATTAATAATTTACACCTAACAAGAATTGACAATTTCAATATGATAGATTTATAATTACAATATAGTGAATTTAACAACTGCTAACAAAACAATTTTTTTTACTTGATAACTCATACTAAATGTGAAAGACCAATTTTAATATAGTGTGTGTAATTTGCATTATGCTTTCAACGAGACCAAGTAGCTCAATAGTGATTAATTTTTGGGACAATCAAGAGGTCTTCAATTCCCATTAAAACCACTTTATCAATATTTAAAGGTTAGGACCATAGTCGGGAGGGGAGGGCATCTTTTTTATTACCTCTGATCCTGATTATAAGATAAAATTAATTTTTTTTCTGAGGAATTGAGAAAGCTAAATAAGTTATTTAATCATTTCATATGTTGTGAATTCTTAGATTATATATATTAGTTTATTAGTTAAACTAATTAGTTTGAAGAAAAAAATAAAAATAAAAATATTCTAAAGTAATTTAATTAGCTTCCTTAATCTCTCTAAAAAAAGTTAACTATATCTTATAATTAGGACTGGAAGCAGTAATAATTAAAGGCATTTTAATAAATTTAATTAAAATATTAATAAATAAAAGATAGAAACTGAGCGGAGTATATTTTCATTGTTTCAATTTTTTTTTTTAATAATTTAACTTATTGTGTGGGCGTGATAGTGATTTTATTTTGAAGACCTTACCAGGGGCTTTGAACATCACTTCACCCATATAAAACCCAGAACCCTAACCCTGAGCCACCCTCACTTTCTCTCTAGTCATCTCCTCTTTCATCAATGGCGGACTCTGTGTTTACGATCCAGTACCTGAAGGATTTCGTGAACTCTCAAATATACGACGAAGAGAAGTGGGCCTTCAACATGGTAATCTCCCCATTATATCCCTTCATTTAGTCTCTTATACGCTGGTTCACCAATCCGTTATTTTCCCTCCCCATCCATTTAATAGATATGATACAACTCTTTTGTTGCCAAAGCTTGTTGTCTGTTCTGCGGAAAAATAGTGAGATAGTTTAGAAATGGCTTCTAATTTCTTCTTGACCACATTTCTTTTAATCTGCACGAATTGACCACGTGGTTTGCTATTTGCATTAATGCGAATCTGGAAAACCTCGAAATGTTTCTTAGTTAATATCTGGCTGCCTTTGATTTGGTACATGCATCACTAACGAATTGTCCATTTTCATTTCAAAGCATTAACGTAGCTTCATAACCAACTAATGGTATATGCTTTGGTTTATGCGTTTGAGAGCCCCTGAACGCCTCCGTGGAGGATTTTCAGTTCTTAACCAAACTCTGATAATGTTTTGATTGGTTTGGGTGCATCGGGTGATTGTTCTCTTTGCTGTCATGGTTAGAGTCTTACAAGTCTCGGACATGTATCTTATGAATTCTTTATTTCATCGTTTTGACTTTACTGGAAGAGTAAACTAACTATTAATTAAGTATCTAAATTTACATATCCATTGGCGTTTAGCTTTAGTCCTTGAATATTTGGGAGGAGGAATCCATTGCAAGTTACATGTCTTTGTGAACTAAACTGTGCAGTTCCATCACTTTGAGGTTTAAAGCTGAGTGAGTTGACAATTCAGTGACTAATTTGCTAGTATACTCATATTTTGATTTTGCTTTGAACGTTTTCTGTTATTCCCATATTTTAGGTTCATGCCAACTCAAATTGATCTAGGTATCCAAGTTAACAGTGACTTAATACTTGTTTGGTTCGCACTTCTCTTTTTCCTTGTGCAGTAGTAAAGTGGGCATGATCATTGTCTCACAATAATACCTGGGGTAAATTAGCCAGTTAATATGCATGTGTATCATGTCTTTTTGATGTGTTGAGATTTTGAACCATTGGCTTATTGCCGGCATCCAAGTGACCTTGCTGTTGGTCATTAATATGATAATCGATCTTGACATTCTTCTGTGTTAAAAGCTCTTGATTGAAGCCAATTTTGGTTAGAAACCTATAATAGATTGTTCATTGTTTGTGGTTAATTGGTTATTCAAGAAGCTACAACACAGCTGAATGAACACAAGAAATTGCTCATCTGATGTTAGGAAATAGGCTTCATAAGTATACTTTAGTGCATGGTTGCAATAAAAGAGGGCATGACTTGATAGGATTGCTTCTATAGTTTTTATTTTTATTCTGTTGAATATACAGTAGAGTAACTGATGCGAGCCTGTGGTTTGGGCCAGCAAACTATAAAAACAAAGGTAACTATTCCAACGAGCAGCACATGTATGTCATTTGATAAAAGGCTTGAATGCCCTCGGCCGAAAGTATACTGATTGCTATTAAGCAATCTGAATGTCTTGTTAATTGAACCCTAAACTTATCTGGAAGTGATCGTGACATGAAGGCATGGTGGTACACTGGTACCCTAGTCCAATTCTTCCAAGTCATTACCGCATATTACCATTTGTTCTCAGGATGGTAGGTGCCTTGTCCTGGGCCCAAAGCACTCACCTTTTGTTTTGATTGCTTGAGGCTTCACAAGCTTTTTATGCTTCCCATATCTCAAGGCACTGAGCACCCACCTTTTGCACTTTCTTTGGGAGTCATTGAAAGAGCATGTTACTTTGAGTTAGGGCTTGAATGAGATGGAAGTGGGTCATGTGGTATTATATATTGAATGTGTCGTTTAAAATTAATGCATTTCTTCCTGATTATATATATCCAGGAGCTTCACATTATTTAGAATAAATGTGTTAACTCTTTTTCCACTTACAGAAATTGCTGCGTGCTGCTGGGTTGTTTGGAGGATCTATACTCCTTATGCGGAATTATGGTGATCTTATGGCTGTTTGAAGGTAGAATGAAGTACCTGCAGCGAGCTGCTATCTTCATCAGTAATTTGTAGTTTCTCTTTCAGTATTTTATAATGAGCCCTCGTGGATCAGTTCCAGTCCTTCAGTGAGAAATGAGATCGCAGTTTCCATGGGCATCGAATATGTAGATGTTAAAATACGTCCATATTGGGTGTATGCACTTATTCAGATCAAGTTTTATTTTTCATATCCTGAATTTATTTTGTTACTGAATAATTTTGCTCGAACCCTACAAAATGAGATTATAAAGTGAAATCTAAATTAAATTGAGTTAGAATTGAGATTAAGTGACAAAATGCCCCAGGTGTGTTAGTGTGTGTATGAGTTCGATCAGTTGAATAATCAATTAGTCCAATCACCAACCGTAATATATTATTCTTAAAAAATATTTGATTCTTAAACTTTTAAAATCGTGCAAAAAGGTTAATTTTGCTACATAAGATTATTATTAAATGTAAGGTATGCGTATTTCGTAAATACCAAATGTAAAATTAAGGGATGGACGCTGAGTGCTGCGTTGTGGACGGTCTATCAAACCGATGATGGGAGGATTGGAGACACAGAGACCAACGAAGCTGGACGGGGAACCAAATAAAATCTTCCACATTTTGACCTTAATACCCCTAACAGTTTGATCAATTGCACGACAGATTTAGAGGTAGCGCTACCGCAGAGACGATGGGACCCACATTCCTCTGTCTTCACTCATCATGAAATGCGTTTTCTTGAAAGAAGAAAGGTCGCAGCCCAGTCCTTCACCCTCTGGTGACTTGTCTCCCTTACCCACATAACGTTGTGAGCTTCTCTTCTCTTCCTCCATAATTTTTTTTCCTCCTTCTTTACTGTAAATTTGAATTTGAAGTGGCATACATATCTAGCTTTACTCCCTTTGAGGTATACGAGTGAGTATTGTGCATTTGTGCTCAACATCCAAGGGGGTTTTGCTCACAGAAGTTCCACCTTTCTTTTGATTTCAAAGGAGATAAAACATGAAAGCCACTAGTCCTTTTTCATGCAAAACGTTATTATTGCTTTAGTGGTGTTTGCGGAGGTTTTCTCATAAGGAAGAAGACGATAGGACCCAATACGACCAAAATGCTCACCGATTCCGAGGAGATAGACCTTGCTCTTAAGCTTTCTCTGGATAAGCCTCACACAGAAAACGCAGAAAAGTTTCTGACAACACCACCATCATCAATCAGTGAGGACATAAGAAAGAGTCTCGTCGGTAACGGGGCTCGTGAGGGTTCCTCTGTTTCTTCTCTGTATAAGCCTTGCTCGCTGCCGTTGAAGGCTCAGAAGATTGAGTTTCATGACTTGCAGTCGATGGGAAGACCAAAAGATGGGAGCGTGAAGAGATTGGAGAAGATAAAGAGATTGATGCTGCAAAAGCAGAATAAGGTGGAAGTGGCAAAGATAAAGAAAGAGATATCTCCGACGGAGTCTCTGCATTTGATCGGCGAGAGTTGCCTTCTGAAGTGGTTTCCCGGGCTGCTGCCTCTGTTTCCAACAACCCTGCATTCATTCGTGCCATTGCTCAAATCAAAGAGGACTTGAAACATTTGCAGGATTTGAAGCATAAAAGTAAGTTTGCTTAATAAGACACTCCTTTTTATTTTTTTGCTGAAATCACTTTAAAATATCTCAGTATTACTTGATTTTTTCAAGATTTCTTAGTCCTTATGTGGTTCTGTTCAACTTGAAATTAATCCTTGTGATATTTATGACTGTTGCTTGATAAGAAAATGAAATAGGGGATATAACACTGGTTTGTTTTGACAAAACTGCTGCTTGAATCTGGATACCCCGCTCTGCATTGTTTTGCCCAGAAACAGAACAAAAATTCCAAACATTGACATATTTTCTCGCTATAATTATGTCTCGGACAATAGGATTCCCAAAAATTTACAACTATCCTTAATCTTAGAAAACCACTGCCTTTCTGTTATGCTTGATTTTCAGCCCTGACTCTTTCGTTCTCTAGTTATTCACACAGACAACAAAAGAAGTATTGACACACAAGAATGTGATTGTGGTAGGGAACTCACTTTTCTTTTATATACTCATGATCTCTTTTGTCTCTCTCTTTTTCCGAATGAATTATATAAAACCACTTTCTAAATTGTAGAGGATCTAGATTGGTTTGTATTCCAAATAATTGAATTATCCAAGTTGATCCATCAGGATGCATTATGATGTTATTTTGTTGTCTTACCTTGTTTCTCTGAACCTAAATCCATTTGCATACAGGTGCAAGAGGTTTGGCCAAAGGTGGGGCTTCTTCCAGATTCCTGAGATCTCCCAAGAAGGAGAAAGATCTGATGAAACCCTCCGAGTGGACGGTCAAGGAGGAAATGCCAGCAAAGCCTGCTGAAACCATGTCAGTAAATCCTCTTAAGAAGAAGGTGAAGCTAGAGACAGATACCGACTGTGACAAATACTGGGACTGGTCCCGATAAGTTTACATACAACAAAAATGTTATTGACCTTCACAGACGATATAAATGAGTTATGGTTGATATTTTCTTAAATTCATAGATCATAAAACTACAATCTGAGCTTTCCAATGTTCCAAGGATGTTTTGGATTTGTTATTAACTTTGGACGAAATCACATTTATGAAATCGAGAACACCAGGTTGTACTTTTAGGCAGCATCACTGGTGATATAGTTTTATGGTCTTCAGAAGAAATTTGAGTTTTGAAGTACTTAAAAAGTGTTAATACTTTGAGTTATAGATAGGTCACTTTCCCACTTCTTTACTGGCGTCGCAAAAGCCAAATCTGCATTATATGTACCTGGCATGGAAGCTTTGGAAGCTTCTGATGGGGTGCATTCCCATGAAGCACCTCTTTAGTCTGTTTTTTGTCAGATTTGTCTCTTCAGCCAAGAGGAAACAAAAAGAAGTCATATTAGCTTCTGTAGAAGATGGAGTCTCTTCTTTCTGCTAATTTCTGCATTAAATTGTTCCTTGCAGTGTATAGAGTAGCTTGTGATTTTTGTGTTCCTTCGTTTACGACTTTCCATATTCTTTACCATATCATGAGAGGGCGAGTTCAAGAAATCCAGTACTACTCCAGTGTAATCGGGCTAATCGTTAGGCGAGGGAGTTATGGCAGATTTACAATTTCAAGGAGACCCCAAAATAATTTTTAAAATAATGAATAATATAACTTTGAGAAAAAATTAATTATCAATGGTGCTTTTCACAATTATCACTCACGTTAGTTTCTTTTTTTCTGAAAAAATTAGTTTTTTTTCTAGCTTTTACAACTTGTTCTTTAAGCTTGGTAATTTGGATTTGTGATCCCTTTTAAAAGAAGCATGAAAATTTGTTATTAAATGATAATAATGTTCTAGGATTTTATTTTAAACCTAATGATAAATGAATCGTTCCCTGGGTATTGAAACCAAATGATTTTTACAGTTATTGATGTGTTAGAAGTCAACACACAAAATACTTACACTAGACACATTTATTATTGAAAAATACTTATATTAAGTTTTTTATATATATTTCAAGTTTTCCAATCATATGTGACCATATGTCTTATTTTTAAATTATTATCATTTATCTATAAATATGTATTAAAACAATATATGACACATGATCATATGTAATTGGAAGACTTGATATAATGAAATTAAAGATCTGGGTGTATGTATGATCTTTTATTATTTTTTATGTTAACATGATGAACACGTTAAGATATGTACAATTTTACTTTGAAAATAACACCTAATTGGCCCCAATCATTAAAAAACCTAATGCCATTGACTATTAACATTTTTTTAAGGGCAAGGGTCAAAATTACTACATTTCAGTTACTGCATAAAATTGCTCTTAGGAACTTTAAGGCACCCATTACTTATGAGTGAATACTTCCTAGAAAAATTGTAATTTTACCGTCTCCTTTTTGCCCTTTGCAAATCACTGTATCACTGATTTCTTTTATTAATAATTTAATATTCCTAACACTAGCCTAGGCTTGCCATGCACCGGGTGAGAAGCGGGGTATTTATTAATATGTTGTTTTATAAAAAATCACTTATATTTAAAATAATATTTTATAGTATGAAATACACTATGACCTATATAAAGATATATATGATTGGAGAAATGATGACTTTCATTTCTGAATATGTACATAAAATACTCAAAACTACTCTATATAAAAAGTGGTAACTAATTTATTGGAATTCTTGTTTTTTCTATTGATTAGTTCCCCTAAATTTAAACATTTGCACATATTTCATTTATAAATATAGTACTATATTCATTCCATTTAAAAATTTTAAATGGAATAATCAAAATATTAAATTAAATATTTATTTAATGTATTGTATCTACCTCCCTCATTATTAATTTATAAAATATTGTGTACTATCTTTCCTATTATTATTTTTTTATTTTAGTGTTTTGAGCCTATCATTTTAGTGATGTATGGTCAGGGAAATACATATTGCTCTACTTTATAAAAAGGCGTAATCAATTTATTAGAATCCCTAGCTTTTCTATTGATTAGTTCTTCCAAATTTGAACATATGTATAATTATAATTAAAGTACGATATTTGTTCATTCATTTTAAAGATCTAAAGGGATAATCAAAATATTAAATTTAATATTTTGTATCTATCTTCCTCATTATTAATTTACAAAATATTGTATAACTACCTTCTATATTATTCATATTTCACAACTGTCTCTCACTATTACTTTTTATTTTTAATTTTTAATTTTTTGAGCTGTTATTCTGTTAAGATTCTGATTCTTTCCATTTGGACAAGCCCTACGGCGAGAATAACGATTTTAATATTTGGATGCTCTAGTATTAAGATTTTGCTAACTACCTTCTATATTATTCATATTTCATAACATTCTCTTATTATTATCTTTTTTATTTTATTTTAATGTTTTGAGCCGTTATTAAAACTTCAAAGCCGTCCCTCTACTATATAAAACGTAAGATTAACGCCAATTGAATCCTTCTCAAGACAGACCAATCCTTACTTCGCGCGCCTCCGTCCTCTTTGGGTGTGCATGGTAACCATTCTATTCCCCAGCACAGTTTCTGAGATGAAACAGTTTTTTCTGATTCTGTGTCTGGGAAGAGTTCTGAGAATTAGAATTACGTTTGTTAAAGCTTTTAATTTTTTTGATTCTGTGTCTGGGAAGAGCATTGGTGGGGAGGAAAATAATTCTGATTTTGTGCCCTGGAATAGAAAAGCAGAAATTTTCTGCTTCTTTTTTTTATTCCCCAGCACAGAAAACTAAACCGGTCTAGCCCGGGAACAGAAAAAAAAAACCGGATTTACCAAACACAATTCTTATCCATTTTTATTCCCGAGAACAGAAATTGAAAAAAAACTCTGAATTCTTTATCCTCTTTGATTCCGAATATTCGAGTTGACGAACGCTCACGACTTAGACGTTCCCATTTATTGCTCCAATTATTTTGAAGTGTTCACACTCTACATTCATATAATATCGATAGTATACTTCTGTGGTCAGCGATCTCACACTCACGCCACGTTGCTATCTCTTTCAGAAACGTGAGGAAGTAGGAGGACCGAGGACGAAGGCCAGCTCCCATGGCTTCTTCAACCAGTAAGTCCCATTCGAATTTGAGGAGTTGTAGTTTTAATTGTCTGGAATCGGATTCTGCGAAACATTGAGCTTTCTTTTTTACGTTGGTATTACCGATTGCCTCTTCATTTCCCTCTACTCTCTTTGTTTCTCCCACCTGCGACTATGAATTGTTTCTTGATTAAGAAATCTCTTATTTTTAATTGCTTAAGAGAGATAATTGGAAACTAACTGGAATTGTGGGCATTTGACTGGTTGATGACTCAGAATGTTAGGTGGTATAAGAATTTCCTCTATTCTGTTTGTTTCTCTCGGATATGTGGTCTGGGACTATTGTTTATTTCTTAATGAAATTTCCTTTCTATTGGTGATACGATCATTGGAAATTAACGTTTTGGTAAATGACCGGTTGGAGACTCAATGTTAGATGGTACAGTCTGCCCAGGTACTAGACTTTCATACTCAACAATTAATTGAAACTGCAGCTTTTAAACGGAAAAAATTTTCTTTTTATTACTCTCTGTTTCCTTTTTTTTTTTTATTTGAAGAATGGTGTCTTTACTGGTTTGTTGGTTTAGACTCTCGCTAGTGTATTTGTTTTTATGCTTAATTTATCCTGCGTTTATGGGGGGAGGAGAGGGTGGGACCAATTTTATTGCAACTGAGACTGGCATAGATAATCCTTACATGATTCTGTATGTAAGAATTATGAACCTCAAACCTTTTCATACTTTTATAAGTATTTCAGCACGACTCGTCTAGATTCTATATTATTAATATTCATGATGACTTATGCATAGCCTTACTTGAACTCGACTCCATGTTTGATCTTTCTGTTTCCAAATGTTGATTTTTCTATGGAATCTATGCTTCTCTGTGTAGTTAGCAAGAAAATTCTTAGGAACTTCCCACTTCTACATGCTTCCATTCTAATTTAATCATGGTTTATCAGTTTTTGGAGTTTACCAAAAAGTTTTGCTAGGGTATCAATACAATTCTTTTCCTTCTTTTCCCCTCTTTTTTTTTTTTTTTTTTGACTCATTTGTACGAGTATCTGCCTTGCTGAGATGTAACTTAACATCATATCCTTAGATAAATCGCTTTCTGCCTGCTTGTTAGGAACCCAGGGCGCATGGAAATCAGAGATATATTCTAATGTGTCATTAAAAAATATTTATTCTATTAAGATTTCATCTGATAAATATCTCAACTTGGTCTTAAAATTCTATACTCGCAGGTTTTCTACTCTTTATTTATCTATTTCTCATCGCTGGGTGCACTGCGAGGCCTCTCTATCCGCCTCCCAGTAAAGTTGCTGAGAAAAATAGACAGCCCCTGCAAACTTTTCGCCCATATAACATTGCACACCGAGGTTCCAATGGGGAGCTTCCAGAAGAGACTTCTCCTGCATATATGGTGAATTGGCGAAATCTCTCCTTCTATTGTTTGCATCTCTGATTTTTAAATTTATCAAAATCATGTACCCAAGATTATTTGAGATGCCTCGACTTACTGTCCCATCACTTATGGTAATCTTTTTATGTCTGTTATACACTGCATGGCATAATGCTTTGTTTTAATCATGCAGTTCTAGTTATTTCTAAACACTTAGCATATTGAATTTGTTCTCAAATCCCAGAGTCTACAATTATTATGCAAAAATTATAGGTGTTACTGAAAATGAGTAATGCAGGTAACAAATAAGACTATATATTTCATCATATTGACTTTCATGCTATTTTCAACACCTAGTGTTATGAAAATAACATTAAACTTATAGCAAGTTGAATTAGTTATGGGCTAGTTATGTTCAAGGGAGTTTATGACCATTAGTCCTAGGATAGTGCAAATAAGGGACCTATCTCATAAAATGTGTTTTGTTGTCGCTTACCCGGATTAATGCAATTCTGATCTCTCTTCTCTTCCCTCTTCGTACCTCTTTCATACATCATTAGCGTATTGACTTTCATGCTATTTCCATTGCATTTCTGAAAAACGGAGAGCTTTTTTAAAAAAAAAAATCTTTTTTTTTTTTGGGGGGGGGGGTGTTGGTGTTAAGATTTAACATGGGCGAACTTGTAAAACTTATGGACTTTATGAGGACTGAATCTTATGGCAGTAATCTCTTTGGGAACAGAACGAGAATCATTTGTTTAATGAATATATCTGCCTAAAATGAGTCTCCTTGCAGAGAGCTATTGAAGAAGGAGCTGACTTCATTGAAACTGATATCCTAGCTTCCAAAGATGGTGTTCTTATTTGTTTCCATGATGTTACCCTTGATAATACTACTGACATTGCAAAGCACAAAGAATTTGCACACCGCAAAAGGACATATGAAGTACAAGGGGTCAATGTTACTGGCTTCTTTACTGGTATTATAGCCATACTTTATGCAGCTTTCTGACAAATATTCTTACTAAAATACTACTGGTATTTACTGCTTATTACGCAAATGTACAATCAAGCAATAATATCCCAAGTTTTGAAGTTTTTTAAGTGTATTTGTTCTTTATATGTAGCATTTAGAAGTTTGTTATTCTTTGAAATAATTTAATTTTGATCAAATAACTATATTGATGAAATATGCGCAGTTGATTTCACATTAAAGGAATTGAAATCGTTGAGGGTGAATCAGAGGTACAAGTTCCGGGATCAACAATATAATGGTTAGTTTCTTTTTACCACTAAAATCTTCTCATTCAGTTATTGATTCCCCCGGGTTATGTTTGACTTGTTCATTTAAAAATTCTAAATTATTCTGTGATCGGAGTTCATTTTATGGTGCTACTAATACCATTATAACGAGAATTCTTTATTTAAGACATAGTTTCATACTCATTAATAGCATATCATAAGGGTTCATTTGTGAGCGTGAGGAGATATTGATCATTTAAGCATATACAATAATAGTTAACAATATCTTTTTCACTTTCAATATCTTTCAGGAAAATTTCAAATCATTACTTTTGAAGAGTACATCTCCATTGCACTAGATGCACCGAGAGTTGTTGGAATATATCCAGAGATAAAGAATCCAGTACTTATCAATCAACGTGTGAGTATTTCCTTGAATATGACCGATGAATTTATGTTCAGAGAGCTAATCTAGTTTTCATCTAAGAGATGAATATATCAGGATCCCCTAGGGTTCTATATTGTTTATTTGAACCAATGGTTTGCGTTGGCGGCATCGTGTATAATCAATGAAAAGCTATCTCATATGTATTTAAAGAAAGGACTTACAAGTAATAAGTTGCATTTGACAAGAAATATTATATAGTCGGAAATTTCTGAGGATTCAACAGCATTAATAACAAGATTGTTATTGTCATTGCAAAACTTTATGGAAAATGTTACTATTAGTAGTTTGGCATTCAACTTTCAAAATGTTCTCTTAGATAAACTCTACCAGCTGCTCACTAAGTGGATAAAATTTGCAGGTGAAATGGCCAGATAATAAAAGATTTGAAGACAAATTTGTGGAGACCCTTCAGAAATATGGATACAAGGGTTCATACTTGACAAAAGATTGGTTGAAACAACCTGCATTCATTCAGTCTTTTGCTCCAACTTCACTTATATACGTATCAAATCTGACAGACTTGCCCAAAATTTTCTTAATCGATGATATCACTGTCCCGACACAAGACACTAATCAGGTAAATCATATCCTTGGTGGAGCTCCTTGTTTAGGTAATATTAAAATTATCTTCCTTTCTGCTAACTTTATGAATGCATGTTACGTTGGACTAGTCAACGAAGTTTGTTGGTATATCATACAACAATACTTATTTATATTATTACAAGATTAGACAACAAATGGTAGAGAATTGTTTGTGGTTGTTTAAACTTGTCCAGAGAATGTCATTGGATGTGCTAGTGAGGAGGGTAGATCAAATTGTTTGGATCCCAATAAAAGGGCTAGAGGAAAATGAAAAGAACGTTCAATGAGTTTATTGAGCAAGGCCTTTTAGTAATAATTTATAGAGATTTGGTTTTTGATCCAGCTCAATGACATTGTGTGACCCATTTAGCTAACCTCACCTAGTGAAATAAGGCTTTCTTGTTGTTGTTGTTGTTAGACAACAGAACAATAAGCTTTTACAAGGAGGTAAAGGAAATGAAGTTGGTCTATTCTACAGTGGTGTCAAGTTTTTGAAGCACTGAAGCCACAGGTCTTCACATTGCTTCAGCTTAATGTGATAGTCTCAGCTTAATCTAATTGCTAGTTAGCAATTAGATTTATGATTTACTTGGTGGTTAAAATCTTCAGATGTCTTCAAGCAATTCATGTTGTCCGGAAATATTTGCAGAAGTCTGCTGCTTAGAATAAGTTCTGATATATTTTTTTTATTATTTGCAATCCCGTATTTGATTTAACATGTTAATGTCTTAAAATTGTGGGTGTAGTTAAGGGAGTTACTGGTATAGGTTGGAGGAGGGAAAATGTAGGAATAAAATAATGTATATAAATCCAGACTCCTTGCGTCCAAAAATCATGCCAGTTTTCCCTTCTTTTTTTGCCTTGCTATTCATAAAACTACCTGGCACTGTCTATGTCGGAAAAAGGTTAGACATAGGGGATTTACTACACCTGTTGCATGATTATATATTCATTTATGCTCCCTTGATTGTAGTTACTATATCTCCATTTTATGTTGTGGCATATTGTTTTTCTAGAAGATAATTTATCTATTTAAAGCCTAACAAAATGGTACCATATTGATCATCTGCAGTCATATTGGGAGATCACATCTGATGAATACTTGGACTATATAAAGCAATATGTTGTGGGAATTGGACCTTGGAAGGATACAGTGGTTCCGGCCGTAGGGAATTATTTGCAAACGCCTACTGATCTTGTTGCCAGGGCACATGCCCATGACCTGCAGGTATTCTTTTTGTTTAAAGCTTGAATCATGCGTTCCATGGAAGTATTTACACATATTTGAGTCTCAATGCACTTGGGGCAAGAATCATTACAAAAATAATACTGGGATTTGACTTTGACTTTGCTTATTTAATCATTTCTTCATAAAGTTTTATGGGTGTGTTTTGAGGGCCTTGCATATTTCAGCCTTCAATTTGAACTGTTACTTCCTATAAATAATTTAATGTGCACTGCTATTTTCAACACTGGCAGGTACATCCATATACTTACCGAAATGAGAACCAATTTTTGCATTTCAATTTCCATCAAGACCCATATGTGGAGTATGATTACTGGATCAACACAATAGGAGTGGATGGTGTTTTCACAGACTTCACAGGTACCTTTCACAACTTTCAGGAATGGACCTCTTCGGATGACAAAAGTGCATCAAAGTTGCTGCATGAAATTGCAAAGCTGGTCTCCCCCTATACAAAGTTATAAGTTGGAAGCTAGAAACCACGTGCATCAATCTCTGAGACAGTAGCAAATTTGTTTTCATTTTATTAATCAGGATTTAAGGGCTCTTCTTACTGATGCATCAGAAGAGATGTGTTTTTGATACTCTGTTAATAATTTTATGAAAGAAGCTATGCTGTTATTCTGTCTGCGTTATTTATGAAATGTGAAAGCCAGAACTTCCAAGCCCCTATCTGCTTCTGAAATTACCAGCTAAATATGTAGTTACTAATGCGGCAATCTGACAGGGCACAAAGCCCAAAGAAAATAAACTAAGCTAAAACCCTCTAGATTAAAAGTACTATGTTGCATCCAACAGAGACATTGAACTAAGAAAGAAATGCAATCCTAGATTTGATGACCCAGCGAGAGTGGTAAATTATGGTTAGCTAGAGAATATGCGACTAGCTATTTCAGGGTAAGAGGTGAGGTTCTAAACTTCCCAATCCTTGATGAAGCTAACTCACAAGTTTTACGAGCTGATTACAAATACAAGGAAGTTGATTGCCAATACCCAGCAAAGTGTGATAACGTTGCATAAGGGTGGTGGCGGATTTTTATATGGAAAGAAGTGCTAATCAGGGAGTGAGGATGTGTTGAAACTCACCCTCAAAGTGATATTTAAACTAAAAATAATCTGGCAAAGCGTAAGTCTAACTAGATAATAGAGAGAAAATAACAAAGAAACGCACGTTCCTAGCAATTCGAGTGCCACGCTCAGGCTTTCCCACTACCAAAAACACCAAGTTTTCCATCTTACAATGGCAACATTGGATTCCGTTGCATATGCGTAAAAACTCATTAATGATGGAGGCAAATGGAAGAAATCTCTGATAGATATTGGAATGAATTATTATGCTTAGCTAATTTGGGTTCATCAGTCCAATAATCAAGATGAAATTGGAAAATAGCAAATCTAGTGATCATCAAGATTCAATGAAGGGAGGATCCTAGTTACAATCAACCTCAAGCCAGTATACAGTGGTTGTGACGACTGACAAGGGATAATCCAATACATGAGTGACATTGGCCTTAAGTTACCATCTCTTGCGCAAGGCTGTAATAAAACCTTATCATCATGTAGGATTCAATAAATGCGGCTTTACATTGAAGCTCAGCTACTACAGTCTATAGGCGTAAATGTCAGCAAAGTATCAATCACCTAGTGGCCTGATGTGTGTGTGTGTGTGTTTGTGTCTATATATTTATATTACAAGGAAAAAAAAACGAGAATGAACGGCTACAAACAATGAAGAAAGAAGGAACTATAATTAGCAAGTGCATCTTATTGTGAAGCTCTCATCTTTGATATCTCTTCCAAGAGAAATCTTGATTCAGCAGCAAAGTCCATCGGTACAACTGCCCGGGCTGTTATCCTCTGCCTTTTCTCATTATTGTATTCATTTTGAGAAACACTGACCCGGAAAAGATATCGAGTCCATGTTGCTTGTTTCAGTTTCAACTGATATGGATCATCTTCCCCTTCCTAGCATCAACACAGAGTAAAATTATTTAGGGGTAAAAATCAGATGATCACGTAGATCGTGTGGTGATCCCAATACCAGTTGGTTATGTATGACCTACCTGTGACTTCAGGTTATCAAGTTCTTCAGCAGAGCACACAACAATCTTCTCAGCTTCTTCGTTGAAGACTGAGACAAAGGCTTCCCCGCTTCTATCAGCAACTCTTACAACCATAACGTATCTGAAAAGGGGAACGAAATGAAAACTTGCAGACTTGCAGCAAAGTATATTATAGCAACATCACCCTATATATATATATATTAAAAGGCTCCTACTGTTAAACTGACCGCTTGTTACCTTAAACTGCACTCTTCATAATTTTTCTGGCAGCCTTCACACCAATACCCAGCGCCGATGGATTCGGTGACTTTCTTGTTGCAAGTTTTACAAGCTCGGTACCACATTGTCTGGTCAGGCTTGATGTAGCTTATATGTGCCCTAATGCTGAAAAATGCAGGCTGCCAAGAGCAACAAAATAGATTATGGATTAACCTCATAATTCAAATGATTCCATGTGCCCTACTGAATTTTGCAAACCAATTGTATTGATAATTTCAATGAACAATTGTTTCAAATAATAATCAGGTGGGAAAATGTAAACATTTGAAACTCTGCAAAATTTTCTTGAGTCTACATGGAAGATATTCATATTCTCACTATAAAAAAGGCAAGAAATAAGCCAAAACATTTGGATGGATTGGAAGATTAGGAAGAACACCACTTGCAACAAGGAGCAGAAAATAGTACCTTGTCCTCCCCTAAGGATGGGTTTGAGGTAATATGAGAAAGTGAAACACGGTCTGAATACACTGATCTCATTCCATTCATGGATACCGAGCTTGTGCCCGTGCTTATGGGTGCCAATGATACATCTTTACCTTCAGAATCGTACCTGTTACGAAAGCATGATCAAGAGTATCATGAGAACATCATGAGAAAATAATAGGTATGGCAATCTGATCTTGAACTATGATATACCAGCATCTAAGCTTCTTTGCTTCAGGTATGTCTGGATTTACCAGCACTAGACTTTTACTTATAGTCGACAAGGAAACACCTGAAATAGAAGATATTCAAGCATGTTAAAAACGGATTCTCTTGCATTCCTGCTATTCATAAAATATAGAAGCTTAAGCTTTATGTACCTTGAAAGTCCCCAACCTTGAGCGATTTGATTGCTACTATAGGAGAATAACCAACAAGATCCAACAATTCCTCCCCTACTTTAGTCGCATTCTCATTCCACAAAGACACTATAACTGTTTTCTTTCTGTAATGGCAGATTTCGATATTTAAATTTTTAGTATAACAGCAAAAGCACAAATCCTAACACGTGAGAAATGGTCTGTACTCACGTCTCATCAGCAATAGTAATATCACGCTTTGGGACAGTTTCATTGTTGCTCTTTCTGCGTATGCTCATTGTAGGAGACACGTTTTGAACAATTCCAATGACATCTGAAATCCATCAATCCAGATATTACTTAAAAAAACAAAAAAGCTGCTACGGTGCAAGTTGTGGCAGTGGCATGCCTAGAAAAATACTTACCGACAAGTTCATTTTTGTTGACATAAGGACCCAGCTGATCAATGGGGACAAACTTGAACCTTGTTTCTGGAACAAAGCTTTCTTCATTGGTTGCCTCTTCCACTTCAGAGTTCTCATTTAGTGTCATTTCGTAATCATTTTGAACGGTTTTGAACTGCTTGTTGGCGACTTTTAAAGTACCCTTTGAAATGTAGTAAACCTTCCCCAACACAAATTTTTCATAGAATTTCCTTGCAGCTTCATTAAACATAGTTGCTTGAATTTGAGTTCCCTGAAGAATTGATCACTAAATTCCAGTATTAACGCTTAATTTGAGTTGCAAACCATACGGAACCATTGAAATGTATGAAATTATTCAAAATTTAACAATAGAAACAATTCTTACATCTTCGTCTGTCAGTTCCACGTTGAAGACACAGCCTTCCCCTCTTGCGTTCTTATAGGTGCGCATGATTCCTTTGTCTGTAACCCGAACTTTTATTGTCCAGTTAACCAGAGGCCGCACCCTGCGAGTCATGGCCATTCGAGGTGCAGGGACCATACTGAAAGACAACAAGAATTTTGATCATGATTCCTAGCGACCAGAGAATCTTTTAACACGAAAACCCTGAGCCAAAAATATCATCATACATTGGATGAAAAAAGAATACTTACTTTCCGCGCTGTTCATTTACGATCTGAGCAGCAGACTTGGCCACGATTTCTTGTCTTGGTTTCAAAAGAAGGCCTGCTCCTTCAGTTTTTACCTCACTTTTCATTCCGTCCTCTTGCTCTTGTTCCGAAAAAATGCCAGTTTCCTCTGTCTTTATCTCTTGCTTTATTTCCATTTCAAGTGCGGGGGAGACTGGTTCACACTTTGTCACAATAAGATACCTGGGGAAAAAACCAGGTCAGCTACAAACTTAGCTGATATCGTCCTTTGCTTGCTTGATACATTCACGTATGCTTACTTTTCTGACTTATTTGGGATGTCTTTGAGAGTATAGTCAATAATGCGAATAAGCCCCAGGTTCTCAATATTTCCTGAGATGACTTGAGAATTCTGATAAGAGGGTAGAATTGCTCTTAATTTCAATCTCCCATCGCTTGCAGTAAGCCTGTAATACAATAGCCAAAATACAAAGTGTGAAGATTGTTACCAAGACATGAGATCATCCTACGCGCAGACCAACAACTCAAATAGAAACCCAAAACAGATCTAACTTTAAAGATTAAAAAAAAAACAATAAAAATAAAATATGAAACACTACAACCCAGGAAGAATGGGAAACCTAAATATATTTTTTATTGATTCAATTCATAGAGCTGTATTAAAATCGGAGGAAGACAGAGTAATGATCTTTACCATTCGTTTGTCAGAAAGAAAAAACACATCCCAAACAAAACTCGTATTACGATTTCAACTAACAATAATAAAAGCATATAAAAGAGATTGCGAAAGCGAAAGACGCACATGTATCTGTTACCACTTTGCTTGAGATCCAGGACTTGGACGACGATCTCGGGAAGCTCTGTTGAAGAATCCGGGGATGGATTCGCCAACAAGATCGAAATCGCATCCGGAGTCACTGACTTTGACATTATCTCTCTCTAGGTCTTTCTGGGATTCTTAGCCTGTTCAGAGCATTCGGACGATGAATGAAAATTTTTGGAGGGTGAATACTTGAGGCGGGAAATGGTTTTGAAATGTCATTTAAATTTCCCGCGGCGATTTGAGCATTTTGAAATCGGATATGTGTGTTTAGTCGTTACGATAATGAACAGTAGCGTCAAGCATCGAAGACATGGCAGCCATGTCAGGGGTGACGTGGCTGTGCTAGTTCAGATGGTTGCCACATCAACTCTTGGCAGTCAAACACTAACATGTTTGGAATTCTAAAACTTAGATTTTACGCAACTTAAGACAAAACTTTTTTCATATATTTATCTTATAGATCCCAAAAACTATTTTAAAAAACTAATCTACATGCCTCTAAATATAGATATTTATCTCTACAAGGGTTGAAAATATAGGTTTGACATATAATAGGCGAGCCCTTTTCACTAAGGGCTTGTTTGGTTTAAGGAAAAAGAGTGAGAAGAAAGAATCCTTAGAGAATATATTGACCAAATTGACATTAATGAAAGAAATATTCCTTTTTGTTGTTGAGAATATATTTTTGAAACATTTAAAATTTTTCATGAGCAGTTTAGTAAAAGTGAGAGAAAAAAATTATCTCTCCTCTTTTCCTCCCACTCACTCCCCTCAAGCCAAACACACTATTAATCAAACCCCCACCCGTAATTATGTAGTATATTTTTATAATAGAGTATATGTGCCATTTTCATATGCATGGGTGGGATGAAAATTAGGTGGTATTCTTTTTTTAATAATGGATAAATTTTTGATATAAAAATAATGTTTGACTTAATTTTTTATCTAAGTTAAATATGTTTCCTACGCTATTTAAAATATATTTTTGGGTTAAGGTGCAAAAATACTCATGACCTTTGACTCAAAGTGCATTTAGCACCATATGTTTTTTTATGGTGCAAAAACACACATAAACTTATAAATCCAGAACAAAAATACCAAAATCATTAAAATTAGATAACTATCGTTAATTTTATGTCGTGGGCCCCAATTATTGTGAATAAAGTTACCAAAATGCCCCTAACTCTTAAAAACCCTCTTCCTCCCACCCTCCTTCATCGATCGGCCCAGAGGTGTACAAGGTGCCTAGGGTTTTCAAATGCCAGCGACGGTGGTGACATTCTCCATTAACGACGGTGGCGAAACAAACAAGACTTCTTCCTCATCTTCACTGATGGATGAGAGTGGATCGATTTTTAGTGGCTTGACTAGGAGGCAAGATTCAGAGATGAAGATGTTGAGGGAATCGACTGTTACTACAAAATAATAGTGATAGTGGAGGTCGTGATTACTTCAATGGCAGGCACGCAACGATCCATCATCGCGACTGGGTCTTTACTGTTGACGGTGGCTTCGATCTTGTTCTGCGACTGGGTCTGCTACAAATCTAGATCCCTTTTCATTTGCTCCCTCTTCTCCTCTGCTTCGATTGAAACTTATCATAGATCAAATAAAGGTCACGATTTTTGAACAACAACGAGCCAGTAGTTTATAGTTTGATGATTATTTTCTGATTTGCGATTTTTGCTTTGTTGAAAGATTTGCTGGTTTATTTGTGTTCTATGTTCTTCATGCCCTGATTTTTGTCTTCAGTTTGTGGTTTATAATCAGCCTTGTTCTGTGTTTTATTATTTTTCCCCATCGAATCAAAGTGGGTTTGCTTATTTGATTCGGTAAGCCATGGATCGGAGAAGCCTTGTTTTGAGTTTCATTTAACCCTTCTTCCACATTTTTTTTAATTCTTCGGAGGTTGATTTATGCTTCTTTGAATTGAATCCCTTCAAAATGTCATACACTCATACCTACCCATGTCTTAGAGCTTCTTTTGTAATTGGTTTATTGTTTTTCTCCATCGAATCAAAGTGGGTTTACTTATTAGATTCGTTAAGCCATGGATCGGAGGAGGGTCTATGAAGGCGTCTATGTTAACATCTGGAGCAAGAGCAACAACGCAGTACCTGTGCAAGTATTTTAGAATTTTAATTGAGGGTATTTTGGAACCTTCATAACAATAATGTGGGCCCCAACATAGAAATTAATAGAAGTTAAGTTACTTTAACAGTTTTGGTAATTTTGCTCTGGTTTTGTAAATTCATGTGTGTTTTTGCACCATAAAAATACATATGGTGCTGAATGCACTTTGGACGAAAGCTCATGTGTGTTTTTGCACTTTAACCCTATATTTTTATATTTCTACATATTGAGTTTGTTTAGTGCAAAATCACTTTAAATAATCCAAGCAGAAACACATAGGGTTAAAGTTCCAGTGGAAATCAAGGATGGTTCATGGAATTGGCTTCTGCAGATTAAAAAGCTTACATTACTCACCTGAAATGATCTCTTACCTTTAATTTAAGATTCATTTAACTAATATGGGTAGTTTAAAAAATTAATTAAATTAGTTACTCCTCTGGACCTAACTATGGTATTGATTTTTGTCTTAAATATAAAACATATCTCTCATTCTTGTCAATATCAACATTTTCCAAAATTATACATATTGATGCTTCCTTAACAATAATTAAGTAGGTGATAGTTGGAGAGGATTAAGATAAATAATTATGGTATTTTAGAAAAAGAAATCATATCACTTAATTTGACTAATTTTTTAAATTTAATCAAATTAGATAAATAAATCTTATGTTAAGAACAATATGGTTGTTTGTAAGAAATGTAAGTTGGTTTCTTTAAAATACTCTATTAAATAAATCATTAACATTAAAATTACCCCGTATGCAAACTCCTTGACATGCGCAACTAACGGACATAGTTTAAAAAAATTATACATATAGAAGAAAAGTGAATTGAAAGCTTATATTTATAAATGAATGCAACCCTCAACTAAGTCAAGTCTTATATTAAGTATGTAGTAATATATTACAAACAGTCTAAACCCATTTATACAATGTTGTCCCTGGCTTGTCCACTACAAAACGATGTAAATTAAAGCACAAACATGAGTTAAGCCTAACTAACTAGAGCTACATATCCTTTTGTTTAGCGCCAAGGCATGCTTGATGCTACCTGTTAATAACACTACTACATATAACATTTTTACCGCCCGTTCTTATGTTCTTGTGTCCTTTCCATGTCTGTTTTTAGAGGTAGCATGTGAGTGACATTGAAAGTTTGAAAACGACATCCTTCATAAGAGAGTTCACATGTATTCACAATCAGATCCCAAACAGCTTGGAATGGAACCTGTCTCTAACGGCAGAATGCACAACATGCAAAGCAAGATAACCGCCATCTCCTGTTACAAGCTTTTTGAGCTGAATTAAGAGCCTCAGCTCCTGTTTTTGATTCTTCAGCTCTCTGTTTCTCTGACTTCTTTTCACCATGCTTGGATGAACCATTCTTTCTTTGACTTCCATCCCCTGTCAATCTTCACACAACAAAACCAGTTTAAATGTTTACTCAACGTGTATATCAAATTGATTTGCAAACATGTAGTGTCAAAATTCTGAATGTTCTGATTTATCCATTAAATGGAAAAAACTTGGATAGAAATAGCCATTTCCTATCTTACTGGCTTAGTAATTTCAGAAATAATATATTCCTCTGGTCTTTAATATAAGACCTATGTACCTAATTTGATTATATTATGAATGCTAGTTAAGTTATTTAATATGACATGTATTTTCTAAAATAATTTAGTCATATCTCTTAATATTCTTCTCCTTAATTATTATTGAAAGAGCTTCCATAACGATGAATTAGAAAAATGTTGACAAATATAACAGTAGTAGGACCAGAGGAGTGATTCCTCACAGTATGCATTTATGCACATAATTAAAATAGTAGTAGTTAATAAGAGCAGTGGCCTGTGCTTACAGTTGAAATGAAAAAGATTTTGCGCTCACATCTGAATGGCCAGACTTGTTATTAGGATCAGAAAGCACTTTGGCTTGTGAAGTTCCATCCTCATCCTCAATTATTGGCGCTTCCTCTCTGGTATTTTTCAGTGCGTTTTCCATTATAACCTCTCTCAATGTCTCAGCTGCTTTAGCTTCCATTATTCCAGAACCTTGATCTTGCTCAGCAGTTCTTTGGCTCATATCATTAAACTTATTGCCAGGAGGTAGCTGACTGCTTTGGAATGAATTGGGTAGACCTGGCATGACCATGTCACCATACTTATTCAACTCCCCAGATTTAAACCAAGGTACTTCTTTAGTGAAACTCATTGTTCCCGTGTGGATGCTGAACAATGACTCATTAGAGGCAATGCTCCATTCTGGGACATTTGTACTGGTTCTATTAAACACGTGCGAAGGAATCTTGTACAAGGAACCAGAAGGAACATTATCCTCCATTACTTGCAAAGGAGGATTTTGTATTTCTGGATATTGGTTTCCACCTGATTCAAAGTTCTGAGAAGGATTAACTGCCGGAGAGTTTGCACCACTAGCTTTACCAATATCAGCAACAAGATCCGTCCTCGAACTGCTACTCGCCACGCTTTCTTGTTCTACACCTGAAAAAATGGGATGCAGTTCTTTGGGAAGATTCCAATGCAGCTAATGATGAAACTGAAGAGGGCCTACATTAATCTTACCAGTTGTGTTACGAGGATTTGTTCTCATATCAGAGCTGTTCATTACATTTTCATGATCGTTCTTTTCCTCAACTTTTTGAGCAATACCAGCAGATTCCATGTTGTTCATATTTGGTTGCACCTGGAAGGGATCTTCTGGTAAATGCTTGCTTCCTGAATCAACATTAGACATGCTTGAAGGTCCTTGTCGCGTATCAGAGAAGGCCAATGCAATTCAAGCTAAGTGATATTGTGATGGAGATGATGGGCCTCTGTGTTAAATTGTTCGCATTCACCTAAACCTGCAGCAGGACCAGTTCTTAAATCAACACCAAATCCAGTACAAGGTACAAATTCTATCATTTAACAAAGTCAATCAATAAGCTGTAAAAACTGGAACTGAATGTCGTGTGTACTTAAATTATTGAAGTCCAACATAAAAATGTTAATGGCCCAAATGATCCAATAGCATACTCTTTCTTGTTATCCAACACACGTCTCAATTGTATTGGATTACAATCCAATGTACACGAGGAATAACATAATATTTTATTGCATCGGATTTGTCTCTTTCGTTATTGCTCTAATACACAAATGCAGTGCATAAAATTTCTTCCAAATCAGCCATCTCATTTTACTAACCAGGAAAAAACAGAAAAAGATAAACAATTTGTGTAACTTTTCTATCTCTCTTGGGTTGTTTCTGATTTACTATTCCATTTAAAATCTTAAAACCCTGCACAACTCTGCGATGCGAATTCTCCAGGCAACTAAATAATGACCATTAATACACAAAAGCTAAGCTGGGCCAAATCAAACATTGCAAACGTACCCTCAGCTTACAAATTCAAAAGGAAAATACATTCCCAAGTCACAATCCAGGTCTGACCTGCACGTCAAGAAAATGAGAATGGAAAAAATCAAATGATCAGAGAGGGTAAGAGAAAGAAATGGATTGTATCAGAGAAAAAAGGAAGAATAACAGGAAGTAAAACAGTTTGAACAAGTTTAGGCATCTCATTCTCTCATACTTGTTGGAGTAATAACGAACTTCAGTTGCTTCGCATGCCATCACCAACCAACCTGTTCTTCATCTTTATCATTTTGACGCGGCAAAAAGATTTCGTTTCTTAATTTAATCCTCGTAGGCTAAATATGAGATGAGAGGTTTATTTGTTATTTTACTCTCCAAACGAGCCATTCATTCTCAAAATTTTCATTCATTAAATTATGCAACAGAAAAACAATACTGTTAACTGCAATAAAAAATTCGATTTTTCATATGAATATGCTAAAAAAAGCTGAACTTGCAATTAAGGAATTATATTTAACTTAGCTGACATTATTTATATATTCTTTTAGCGATTACATCCAAACAAAATTCAAACATTGCAGAAGTTGTAACTGAGAAATTTTAAGAAATAAATTTATTTGAAAAAAAATGAACATGATTTTGTCCTATATAAAGAAAAAAATTCAATTAATTATTTAGAGGGTTCTGAGCTCAATTTCTTCATAATTATTATTATTTTAATGTTTTTTAACTGTGTATTTCTCAAATTAAAGAGTACATCCAAAACTTATATCTAGTTATAAAGCGATTTAGATCATCAAAAATTTCAAACTTGTGAAGCGTATATGTGATAATAGGAAAGCAAAGAATAGTAAAGTTATTACACGAGCCTTAGTTTTATTTTCTTAGATCACTTGCTGTCTTGTCATGTCAATATTTCAAGATTCAAGAATATATTTTCTTTCAAGGAAAAAAAATCTTTATGTTTACGTGCCCGTTGAAATAACAATAGTAGGAATGACCTTTTTCAAAATAGATTTTTACATGCCGAAGATAAAATAAAAGTCTTATTATAGAGTGATTTATATTTAGGATAGTGATAATAAAAGTGAATTTTTTTACAAATGAGCTCTTGTTTGAAAGTCATTTTAAATAAAAAATAATTGAAAATTGAATTAATCTTATTGAATAATATATACATACATTACATACATCTATACATACATACATATATTGTAATAATTGAAGATAAAAATTTAAATTTAAATTTGATAACAAAAATTAAATTATTATTTTAAAAAAACTCTAAAATACTTAATTAAATACATTCTAATGAATAGATTAGAATATATAAAAATGTATATTTAATAAAATAATACTTATTGGATCACCTATCCTTAACATTTTTCTTGAGAAATTGAAAAAAAATGACTTCTATTAGAAGCCACTTTTTTATAAATTTATTAACTCTTGAAGCTATCTTTTTTTTTTTTTGATACAAGGCAAGGGGAGGGGGATCAAACCTAGAACCTAAGGGGGGAAATGAATCCCAATACCACTGCAGTAGTTTTTTTTTTTTTTTTTTGGTAAAAGAGGAGGCTATGCCTTTAGATTAATAAAAAGGAACAGGGGATTGAAATCCCAAACAGTCTTGCAACAATAAATCCCTCAGAAAGGGCGGAGAAGCCTCAAAATTACATGAACCTACTAATCCTTCCTTTGCCAGAAGGTCTGCAACTCTGTTCTAGTTTCTTGAGATTTGACATAATTTCACTTCCCATTCAAGCCCCAACAAGGCTTTAATCTGTAATATGGTTAAACTAAGCGAATTGAGATTGTTGCTTCTGAAAGAGACACCAAGAGGTTCTGAGAGTCTGACTCAATAATTATTCGCTTAAATCCTCTATCCCTGGCAAGTTGAAGACCTTTTAAGCACGCCCATTCCTCAGCTTCTAATGGACTGCAAACACCTAGCCTACATGAGAATCCCATGATCCATACGCCATAAGCATCCCTCACTACACCGCCGCATCCTGCTACGCTCTCCGACGCTGTTACTGCACCGTCAATGTTTATCTTTACCCATTCAACTAGAAGAGGAACCCATCGACTATTAGAAGCCCTCTCCTCAGGTCCCGTGGCATTACCCCCGTATTGAGCAAATAGGGGCCACATATGATGAATAATCACAGATGGAAGGCATGGCTTCTTAAAAGACTGATCAAATATAGCCTTATTTCTCCAATTCCATAATTTCCACACTCCTACCCCAAATATGAGTGACCAACCAGAATCAGAGAACTTCCCTAACTCCCTTATGAGATTTAGACAGATCCAGTTCCTTAAACTAGCAGCAAAGAAACTAGGTTGATGATCAGGCAATACCAAGTCTATCCACATGTTTTTCGCATAGGTACAATCTCGAAGTATATGGAGCACCGACTCAGGAAGATTGTGACAGTAAGGACATAGGGGAGAAACATTCGACCACTTACATCTCCACTCGTTGGTAGGCAATCTACTATGGAATGATAGCCATAAAAATACCCTAATTCTCTCTGCCCCAGGCCACCTCCAAATTAGTTTGAACCCTGGTGTTTCAGGCTCCCATCCAGGTTCTCTAACATATAGTATGTTGTCTTTACTGAAAAAAGGCCATTTGGGGCCGCTACCCAAGTAATTACATCTTCTCCCATCGTTGGTATAGGGGAGAAGCCGCCTGCAGTCTTCGAATAATATTAGCCGACACCAACAGGTTCAGCTTGGAGAAGTCCCGGTAACCCGCTATACACCAATCACTAACCTTACTCTCCTGCTCCACCTCTGTAAGGGGCCTTATACAGTGATCCTTTATTTTGAGCTCACTTGCCAACCAACTGTCCGAGAAAAAGTTGACTGAGTTCCTATTTCGGATTTTCCAAAGATGTCCTTGTTCGATAGCTTCCTTCTGTTTACATATAAATTGCCACAGGGGAATCCCCAGGCTTAGCTTCCAGAACGTGAGATTCATTCCTAATGGAATACTTATAGAAGAGAACCTTTGTCCGTAAACAATCAGTACCAGAGACTATTTGCCATGCCAATTTACAGCCAAATGCTTGATTCATGGTCTCCAGCTTTTTACATCCAATCCCCCCAAAGCTTTTTGGTAAGGTCAGAGTCTGCCAACTCAGATTATAGTACCCATGTTGATTAGCCTTTCCCCAAATAAAATTACACTGTATGCGTTCAATCTCCCTATAAATAGCACGAGGGATCTGTGCCACCTGCATCAGAAACAGAGGAACTGAACTAAAAACAAATTTTGCCAGTGTAATACGTCCTGCCATCGATAAGGCCCCTACCTTCCATGATGAAAGTTTAGCTTGCACCCTATCCACAATGTATTGGAAGGTCTCCCTTGGCTTCCTTTTCCTTGATAGAGGAAAGCCCAGATATGTTCCTATTTCACTATTAATCTTCATATTGGTGACCCTCTTGATTTCTTCTTTCAAGGTACTTGAAACCTTTGGGGAGAAGAACATGGATGATTTTTCCACACTGACCTTCTCCCCAGAGGCGTTACAAAAACTATTAAGACACCCCATCATACATCTCGCCTGAGATATGGTAGCCTCTCCAAACAGCAAGAGGTCATCGGCAAACATTAGGTGCGAGATCGCTGGTCCAGTTTTGGAGATATGAATAGGAACCCATTTCTTCTTTTTTACTGCATCGCAGACAATGTGAGAGAGTCTATCGATGCATAGAACAAAGAGGTAGGGGGATATTGGATCCCCTTGTCTGAGGCCTCACTGAGGAGTGAAATATTCTGTCTTCTCCCCGTTCCATAGGACATTATAGGTGACTGAGAAAACACAACTAAGGATAAGATCAATTAGCTTCATCTCTAGCCCCACTTCAATAAGGGTATCTCTTAAAAAATCCCAATTCAAGCGATCGTAAGCCTTTTCCAAGTCAATCTTCAAGGCCACAAACCCCTTTTTTCCCCTAGCTTTCCTCATGGTGTGTAAAATCTCCTGCCCAATGACAATATTATCCTGAATCTACCGTCCCTTGATGAAGCTTGACTGAAAAGGGGAGATGAGTTCATCCATTACCAACTTCAGTCTATTTGTCAGGATTTTTGTTGCACATTTGTAATGAATGGAGCATAAGGAGATGGGTCTGAACTGAGAAACCATCTGAGGGTTTTCCTTTTTGGGTATTAAAGCAATCAAGGTTTTATTGGCTTCAGAGAGAGTTGCAAACCCTTCAAACACCTGTTTCACAAACTTACACACATCAGCTCCTATTTTATCCCAATTTGAATGGTAGAAAATAGCTGGATAGCCATCATAGCCCGGATACTTATAAATTCCAATTGCAAATATCGCTGCCTTAATTTCCTCCTCCAGTGGAGATACCCCCAGAGCACTGAGGGTGTTTTGATCAATTTTAGGGAAAGTCGATTCAGTACTGAGAAGGCTCACGGTCTCTTCACCCTGATTATACAGATTTTTGAAAAAACTCAATACTAAGGATTTTAATTCCTCCTCCTTGTCTACCCAGTTGCCCTTCCCATCTCTAAGCGCCATTACTTTATTCTTTCTCCTTCTAATACTAGTACTTAAATAGTAGTACCTCGTATTCCTGTCTCCGTTTGTTATCCAATTAGCTCTAGACTTTTGAAACCATTTGAGTTCCTCTGTTCTTAGAACCTCCTCCAGTTCACATTGAAGTTGTAATTCCAATTCACACAAGAATTTGGAGAATGGGTAAGCTTTCGAATTCTGTATACCCTTCAGTCTAGCCAATAAAATGGCCTTCTTCCTTTCCACATTGCCAAAGACCTCTCTGTTCCATTTTTCTAACTCCATCTACAATTTTTCTAAACTAGTCTCAAGAATATCTTGGATAAGACACTTGTTATCAATAAAAGATTTAAAATCATCATGAAACAGCCACATGGCCTCAAATCTAAAGGGTTTCTTAGGCCTCCTAATTACATCAAAAGACCCCACAGACAACAATATTGGATTATGATCGGAAAATTCAATTCTTGGTAATACCTTAAGGAAAGAGTCAAGCATCTAGTGAATGAGGTTGCAATTAGTCAAGGCTCGACCCAGATGCTCATATAGTCTTGAACACCCAGACAGCTTCGGCCCTTTCCATGTCATTCTTGGACCAGAAGCACCCATGTCAATCAAGCCACAAGACTGAATCCTGTTTTGGAACCATCTCATCCGAGGATTGGACCCACCTTTGCCACCAACTCGTTCATCCAGAGAGCTTATATCATTAAAGTCGCTGAAGATGCTCCATGGTTCCGAAATGCCTTGTGCCAGTCTGTGAATGTTGTCCCAAAGAACCGCCCAATTATTCGAGTAAGGGAGGGCGTAAACTGTTGTAACCAGGAACGTGGAACCGTTACTTTTCCTGCAGCAAAAATGAAAGAATTGAGAATTTTCCTCCAACATCGTAATGTTAACTTCCATCGACTTCCAAGCCATAATCATCCCTCCAGAGCGTCCTATGCTTGGGATTATACGGAGAGTGTCAAAACCTATTCTGTTGAAACCTACGAACTTCCTGTCATCACCTGTCTTTGTCTCAGATAACACTACCACACTGGGCCTAGGCCCATTACATATAAGTTTGAGGTTTCTAAGAAGGCCTTTCCCACAAGCCCCCCTAGTATTCCAATAGAGAAGACAATCCATGAAAACAATTGGATTAAATATTAAAGGCCCAGTTTATACCAAGCTCAGTCCACCGGTGTTTCCGGAACCAACACTTCCTCTCCTTCCCCCATCTCCGGGGCCACCCCACCCATTGGACTATCCGGTGGTATTACCTTATTTAGTGCAGCTAGGCCCAAACCCGCCAACCTCGCCTCTCCTAGGTCATGGGGCTTTAGAGAATCCGTAAATGGGCCTAGTTCACCACCCACTAGATCACACACCATATCCTTATCATGAATCACGTTCTCCGCAATATGGCCCTCACTCATAGTGATACAAGGCCTTGGTTCTGACCCTATTTCTTGTTCCTCTGTTGTCCCTCTCAACCTTTTTTCCACGCGTCGGCTTCCCACTAGCTGCTCATCTATGCTACCCACTACCTTCTCCACCCTCGTTCACGTACTGATACTCCTTTTTTTTGCCACTGATTTCCCCGCCGTACCCTTCTGTACGTGTTTATTGCGCCTCGTATCCTGACGAGGGGACGCTGACGTACCTTGCATTGTGCCTTGCGCCGCCGCCATAAAAGTAATAACGTTACTATTTTGAAGTCCCTCTCCCTCCATGTCAGCTAGCCGTGCAAACCGCGACCCTACCAGAGTATGGTTGGCATGTACCCCTTCTGCTTCCTTACTCCGTCGTGGCCTCCTTGGTTTCTGTACCACCCTCCAACAATCCTCTGTTTTCCTTCCAGCTTCCTCCAACCCCCTTCCCGCCTCTATTCCGGCCACCTCAGGTTGATCATTATCCTCCTCTACTACACTCTGTTTCTTCTTCAGCGTACAGGATTCATGTCTATGGCCATAGAACCCACAATTAGAGCATAGCAAATGGAGACCTTCATACTCTATATAGTAATCATTCCCATCAACTAAAAATCCAAACATGAGCTGTTCATTTAAGTTTACTAGGACGCATAGTCGAGCATAATATCCCCTCAATTGAGATGAGGTATTGATGTCCACTTCACTGTTTCACCGATCTTGTTTCTAATAATAGTTAGGGCTTCCTTGTTATAATATTCTAGGAAAAACTTGGGTAAACGAATCCACACCGCCACCCTATCCACCACTGCTAATGCGAGATTAAACTTTGGCTCCCATGGCCTCACCGTTAAGTAGTGGTCGTATATCATCCATGGTCCCTCTGTAAGAGCACACCGATAATCCTCTTTATTAGATAGCTTCACAACAAAGTAACCATGACCTATGTCAATTAACTTTGTTACACCACGTTTAGCCCACATCGCTTGAATCCTGGTTTCCAATGCCTTGAAACCAATAGCCCTGCCCAGAAGCTTAATAATCACTGAATTATCCCACGCCCTGTACATTCTCTTTTTCATCTCCTTAGAGAAGACGAAGGCTGGAAAGTTACGAGTCTCATCTTCAACAATTTTGCATAGTGATTCACTATTTCCCTCTTTCGCATAGTCATCATCCGACATTACATCTTCCATAGCCTCCATTCCATTCAGTGCCTCGTTATTGGTATTCGACTCCACTCCCTTCAGTTTATCAGCAAAGGATGTGCTTCCTTCAGCAAACAGAGACCCCTCTTGCCCAACCTTTGGCCATCCGTCCTTCGATTTCACTCCCATTTGAAGAGCGGCATTCTTAACCTTTTTTGAGCTTCTCGTAATCAGGTCTTCCTCTTCCCTAGAAGCGGGGATAAGCAGAGAAGGAGAGTTAGAGTTTTCCGCCATGATCGCAACTCCAATACTCAGTGCACTACAAGTAGTTAAATGGTCAAGATTAGTTTTTTTCCTTATGTTAGGCTTATTTTATTACCAAACAGCTCCTTAAGATTGCTTCAAAAGGCTTCCAGCTTCGGCCATGCAATATCCAATCCAATGTTCACTAAATAAAATCACAAACCATTCGGTGGAGAACCAGAACAAAGATAAAACATGATTCTACGTACAGGATACTTTCTTTTTATAAGATATAGTTTGTAGTTAAATATTTTTATTAAAATAAATCCCATGTTAAGGGCAACAGCGAGTAATATGCATTACTATCAATTATTAAATGCCAATCACTTTCCTTTCGAAGGTTAATTAACTAGATTAAATCAATTTCAACAGCTACAACAATATATCTACTGAATTCATTAGCACCTTCCTGGCTTCTAAGAAAACTGAGAATGCAGCATAGTGCGTGGTCATAGATCTTAAACATGTTATACCTTGGTATTTTCTAGTCACTAATGAAATATTAATTCAAAGATTGTAAGACTTTTTGAATTAACTGGGTAGTTGATAGTATTCTTTGTTTCACAGTCCTATAACAATAGATGGGGATGTGCTCATGATTTTGTGGAAAATTAAATAAATCGCCAGCCAAGCATCAAACTCAGGAAATATTAATTTTTAAGTAACTTAGAACATAAGGAGGTTCAAGGAACATTGCAAAACAAATGGTTCAAGCAAGAACCTGGAAAAGAAGTAAAAGGATACTCCTAGCATGATTGACACTGGAAGAGCCGGTAAGGCTTTCTGATATAATGCTAATAGCATCAAAGTGATGCCCAGACCACCAATGATAGCTAGATAACAAGCATACACTGCCATATAATCATACATCACTGCCCTGCCAACCAAAACACTGTAAAAAATGAAATCTCCTAACCCTAGCTTAATTCCTCCAGATGACCCCAATCCAATCCCCTCTGGCATCAAGCTTTGACCTGCCCCTGCATCTTCTTCTCTGTGAATCTGCACATTCATTTCATGACCAATCAAGGGTTCAGAAAGCTCAGAGTTGGTCTCTAAAACCCGTCCCTCTTCAGCTCTCACCAAATTTCTGTCACTGGTAGAAGGATTTGAGTTTAAATCAGCATTTTCCCTATCCAAATTTGAGTCTTCATGGGTTCCATCTGAAGTATTACTGACCAAATCTCTTTTAACAGCATTCATTATATCAATATTGGAGTTTGATTCACTATTTGGGGTTTCACCAAGCACAGAATTAACACTTGGATTTGAATCACTTGGTAGAATTGAGTTCTCAACCCTCCTATCTCTCCAAACCCTCCTTCTCTGAGTTACATCAACCCTCGGATCCACCTGGTCAGAGTTCACTGGTCTAGCCTCATAAACCAGTGCAGGAATTTCTTCATCTCTTGAGATTGCAAGTTCTACCAAAAGTCTTAATGGTCCAACTGGTAATAAAACAGCAGCAAGATCATACAATGCCATGGCAACCAGAAGCACCCAGGTGGTCCATTCAGGTAACATGGTGAACCAATAAGCAACCAGCATTCCAATAAGAATCAAGTAACCTTGAGTCACAGCAATTGCCATTTTGGACATAAAGACGGCCAATACACCAACAACAGCAAAATTAAACAAGGCCAGGAAAAATGTTATGCAATCAACAGGGATTCTAAAATCTTCAATAAAGAGTAGGGAAATTTCACCACCCAAGAATCCCAAAACAACAAAAGAAGAGAACCCCATATATAGTTTTAAGAATCTGGTGCATCTAAGATAGAAGAGAAGGACCAAAACAAAAGTTGCAACAGTGACAACGGCTACAAATGCCAAAGAGTTCAAAAGGGCACCTACGAATTTGTCCCAGAAAGAGTCTGAGCTGGTCTCGTTGTATGCAACGGTGGCTACACTGGAGATTGATGCTGAAGAAGAAGAGTTGGTACTGGTATTAAGGATTGAAACCAAGAAGACGACCAAAACCATACAGATTGATACTGGTGCGATGATTCTCACGATTTCTTCACCAAGAAAGTCGATGACGCTTGTGCGTCTCTGGTATTGGGCCATTGAGTGTTGAGATAGCATGAAAGGGATTCTAGCTTTTTTGTTTAGTCATCGGGCGTCCTGGCTGAGGGGTGCTTGGTGTGGTGTTAGGCATTTCAATGATTTTTTTCCCCCATCCATTTTGGTTCGGAACCCCGTCGACTGGTTGGTGAACCCATCGCCCGTGCCACGTGGATCGGGAAATGGGAAAACACGTGCGTTTTGTACTTAAAACTATTTCTTAAAAAAAATGAAAAACTCAAATGAAATTGAAATCCTTGCTATTACTTGGGTTTTATTTTTATTTTTAATTTAACTAAATCCTTTTTTCGCCAACATATACATAACTAAATCTTAATATCTTATTAATGTTTATGTTTTTGCTGCAGAAATATTTTTTCTATCTCATTTAGTGAGTCACATAATAAAGAAAAGAGAAAAAAAATATCAGTGGGACCCACTCACTTTAATGTGAGTGAGATAGAAAAAATGTTTCTACAGCAAAGGTAGAAACATTAAAATCTAGTATTTATCCTCATGTATTGCTTTTTTTTTAATACATAAGAGTTTAGGTGGAGGTATATATTGGTAACTCAACAAGGCTATGGCACACCTACCGGCTCAAAGAACGTTTAGTCGCTTACAAAAGTACTTATAAATCGCCCACCAACGAGATCTTCATATAGATCAGCGGATGTCAAATCTCATCTCTTTTTTAGGGAAGGCCGATGCCTTACCTAACTGTGCCTAATGATAGAACTAAAAAAAATTTTTAGCTTGAGCAAAAAACTAAACATATTGAACTATATACTAAATAGTATCACATAATATTGAAAATACAAATAAATAATAAGAGACAATTATAAATCAAAACAAGATATAAAATGATATTACCTTTTCAGTAGGTATTTCAAACAAGAATTTTACTTTTCTCTTACAACCCAATAAGTAATGAACCAAACACTATCCTTATAAAGAAGATAAGAGATTAGCTGGGGCTAAATTATTGGTCAAAATAAAATACAATATTATAAATATATGGAAAATTCCAAGTAAATACCTGTGGAATTTCGCAAACCCCCAAAAATCATATGAATTTGTAAAAAAACTGAAAAGACATGTAGACTTTTCTGGGTTTTATAAATTGAGGTAATTTTACGGTTTTGCCATTAGTTGTTAAATAAATTAAAAAATATACATCCTTGCCGGAGACCACCACGCCAGCCGCCAGCAACCGAGGGCCGGAATTGCCATTGCAGAACCTTGAGCTTGCTCAGCAGTTCTTTGGCTCATATCATTAAACTTATTGCCAGGAGGTAGCTGATTGCTTTGGAATGAATTAGGCAGACCCGGCATGATCATGTCACCATATGTGTCCAACTCCCCAGATTTAAACCAAGTTACTTCTTTAGTGAAACTCATTGTTCCCGTGTGGATACTGAACAATGACTCATTAGAGGCAATACTCCATTCTGGGACATTTGTACTGGTTCTATTAAACACGTGAGAAGGAATCTTGTACAAGGAACCAGAAGGAACATTATCCTTCATTACTTGCAAAGGAGGAATTTGTATTTCTGGATATTGGTTTCCACCTGATTCAAAGTTCTGAGAAGGATTAACTGCCAGCGAGTTTGCACCACTAGCTTTACCAATATCAGCAACAATATCCGTCCTCGAACTGCTACTCGCCACACTTTCTTGTTCTACACCTGAAAAAATGGGATGCAATCTTTGGGAAGATTCCAATGCAGCTAATGATGAAACTGATGAGGGGCCTACATTAATCTTACCAGAGCTGTTCATTTCATTTTCACGATCGTACTTTTCCTCAACTTTTTGAGCAATACCAGCAGATTCCATGTTGTTCATATTTGGTTGCACCTGGAAGGTATCTTCTGGTAAATGCTTGCTTCCTAAATCAGCATCAGACATGCTTGAAGGTCCTTGTCGCATATCAGAGAAGGCCAATGCAATTCAAGCTAAGTGATATTGTGATGGAGATGATGGGCCTACGTGTTAAATTGTTCGCATTCACCTAAACCTGCAGCAGGACCAGTTCTTAAATCAACACCAAATCCAGTACAAGGTACAAATTCTATCATTTAACAAAGTCAATCAATAAGCTGTAAAAACTGGAACTGAATGTCGTGTATACTTAAATTATTGAAGTCCAACATAAAAATGTTAATGGCCCAAATGATCCAATAGCATACTCTTTCTTGTTATCCAACACACGTCTCAATTGCATTGGATTACAATCCAATGTACACTAGGAATAACATGATATTATATTGCATCGGATTTGTCTCTTACGGTATAGCTCTAATACACAAATGCAGTGCATAAAATTTCTTCCAAATCAGCCATCTCATTTGCTAACCAAGAAAAAACAGAAAAAGACAAACAATATTTGTGGAATTTCGTAAACCCCTAAACGTCATGTGAATTTGTAAAAAGACTGAAAAGACATGTAGACTTTTTTGGGTTTTGTAAATTGGAGTGATTTTACGGTTTTGCCCTTAGTTTTTAAATAAATTAAAGAAAATACCCCTTGCCAGAGGGCCACCGCGCCGGCCGCCGGCGTCCGAGGGCCGAAATTTGGTGGCGCCGGCCACCAGAAGGCAATTATTGAGAATTGCCATTGCAATTCTCCAGAATTGTGCTTCGCCGCCCGCCGGACTCTGCCACTGGAGTCTAGCCGTCGATCGTCGAAGCCCGACAGCCGGCGCGGTGGCTCTCCGGTGAGGGGCATTTTTTAAAAAAATTATTTCAAAACTAAGGATAAAATCACCCCAATTCACAAAAACAAGAAAAATCCATATGTACTTTCAATCTTTTTACAAATTCACATGACGTTTGGGGGGTTTTGAAAATTCGAGAGGTATTTAATTGGAATTTTCCCATAAATATATGTATATACTAACAAATTTTACTTATTCTGTTTTTGTTTTTCCAACAAAATTTCATGTGGACCCATGCAAGACATACAAAATAAAAAATTTAATAAAATTGGGCTCATCCATATGCCAGGCCCAAAACCTAATTGTGAGCAACCCTAAAAACCTAAAAACACAGAAACCCTGCTTTCTTGTGCTGGTGTTCTGTGTGTTTCTTTCTAACTCCTTCGCCGTTTCTCCCTTCCTCCTCCCCTTGCAGCCATGGCCGCAGCTGCTCGCCCTCTCGTGACCGTCCAAACCCTTGAAGCTGATATGGCTACCGATTCCCCACAAGCCATTCCTCTCCCAGACGTCATGAAAGCTTCGATCCGACCCGACATTGTCACCTTCGTTCACTCCAACATTTCCAGGAACAGCCGCCAGCCCTACGCTGTCAGCAGGCGCGCTGGTCATCAGACCTCAGCCGAATCATGGGGAACCGGTCGTGCTGTGTCTCGTATCCCACGTGTTCCTGGTGGCGGTACCCATCGTGCTGGTCAGGCTGCTTTCGGCAACATGTGCCGTGGTGGCCGCATGTTCGCTCCGACTAAGATTTGGCGCCGGTGGCACCGGAGGGTTAATATGACTCAGAAGCGGCACGCTGTCGTTTCAGCCATCGCTGCTTCGGCTGTTACATCTCTGGTTTTAGCTCGCGGTCACAGGATTGAATCAGTGCCGGAAATGCCTCTGGTGGTAGGTGATTCTGCCGAGGGTGTTGAGAAGACCAAAGATGCGATCAAAGTTTTGAAGCAGATCGGCGCATTTCCTGATGCTCAAAAGGCGAAGGACAGTCACGCAATCAGGCCCGGTAAAGGCAAGATGAGAAATCGTCGGTATATCTCTCGCAAGGGTCCTCTGATTGTATATGGAACTGAAGGAGCTAAAGCAGTTAAGGCATTCAGAAACATTCCCGGTGTTGAAGTTGCGAATGTGGAGAGACTGAATCTGCTTAAGCTAGCACCTGGTGGTCATCTTGGGAGATTCGTTATTTGGACCAAAACGGCGTTTGAGAAGCTGGATTCTATATATGGATCATTCGACAAAGCATCAGAAAAGAAGAAGGGTTACCTGCTACCGAGAGCCAAGATGGTCAATTCTGATTTGGCTAGGATCATTAACTCTGATGAGATCCAGTCGGTTCTGAGGCCGATAAGAAAGGAAGTCAAGAGGGCAACCTTGAAGAAGAACCCGCTCACGAATCAGAATGCCATGTTCAAGCTGAATCCATATGCCAAGACGCACAAGAGGAATGCTCTACTGGCTGAAGCTCAGCGTGTGAAAGCTAAGCAAGAGAAGCTTGACAAGAAGAGGAAGTCCCTCCCTAAGGTAGCCCCCCATTTTAATTCCTTGCTTTTGTTTATAATTAACATATAATGCTGAATCGATTATTGAGTTCATATAGATCGTTATAAGTCGAAATGAACATTTAAATCCTAAAATTTCTCCGCAAAAATTAGAAGGAGCATTGCAATCTGCTCACCTGCCTAGTGAAAGTTGGAAGTTATCATAGAAATTGCATTCACGAACCTGCTTAAAAGTTAACATGTGCTAAACACACAGTTCTAGTTCCATACGGACACGTTAGATTTTGTCATGTTCTGGTGTTTGTGTAAGTTTATATGCTTCTTAGGTGTAAAAATCTGCTAAGGCTACTGATGCTATAGTTTTGGAATTGGATTCCTCAGTATCCTTCCATTCAGCAGGATTCTCTTCTCCTCTTTCATCTCAGATTGTAGATGAGGGATAATGAGAGATAAGGAGGGAAGGATACTGAGGAAATCTGCTGACTATAGTTTTCCATGTCGTTTTTTCCTATGATGCTATCATACGGGAGCTTTTATCATACGGGAGCTTTTATTGCACTGGTTGGTCTCATATATCTTTCTCCTTATAAGAATTACGGTGAATACTAGCCCATGAAAAATATCTCGGCAGATTGGCTCCTTTGTGACTCAAGCAACTCACTAAATGGGTGATATTAAGGGATGAAAAAGTTGAATGGTGGGCTTTATTAATTAAACTTGTACAGTGGAAAGACGTAGTGCATGCCCAGCCTTCAAAATTTATTCGTGATGGTATTTCTTATGGTACTTTGAACCAATTTATGATGATATTTTTTTATGGCACCAAGAGCTCCACAGATTTAATGCATGTTGTATGGTTAAATTTCTCGGGTCCACTTTGTTCCATGATGTCAAGTGATAAAAGTTATTAAGTATAGATACAAAATGATAAATAGTTTGAGGAGATCAATAGTGGAGGTGAATTGACCATTTTTGTACTTTTGGTTTTACTTCATTACCCAGTTTTAAAAGCAGAGGACACTCGAATGCTGTGTTTAGGGCTTGCAGCAAGCTTTTTAAAGGAAAATATTATGCATGCATCATTAATCTTTGAATGGTTTGAAGTTTAAGAGGTTTATTTGCAAATAAATCGAAGTTTGAGGGGATTATAATGCATACAAAATTAAAGTTTAAAGGCGTATAAAATTGATAGTCTGGAGTAGTCTGCATAGACTTCAAAGTTTAGGACGCCATTTGTGTATGGTTCTAAGTTGGTGGAAGTTCTATGTAATTTAGACTTCATTTTCTTACATTTCAAAATGGGGAGCACAATATTGATTTGTAATTTTCAGTATCTCTTGTTTTCGTTCTATTTTTATTTTAGTTTTCCATTATTATCCATATAAAATCTATATTGAGTTGCATCATTTTCAAGTGGTGTGGCTCACAAGAAACATGTCTGGTTTTATGCAATAAACAATTCCCAAATGTGCTTTACGGTATATAGCACATTGTCTATTTTTGCCGGAATGCTTGTCCGTTTCTTGATGCATCTTTTCTTATGATTGATATGATTACTAGATGATTGGCGCGGATTTAACCTGGTTTTAACTTTGCCCCACCCTGCAGGAGGAGGCTTCTGCGATCAAGGCTGCAGGGAAGTCATGGTACCACACCATGATCTCTGACAGCGATTACACAGAGTTCGAGAACTTCTCAAAATGGTTGGGTGTCTCGCAGTGAAGTCATTTGCTATTGGGCGTCATTTAAAATTTTGTTTTGTTCGCTTTTTTTTTCCCCAGTTGAGACAGCAATGAAAGGGGGCTGATAACTTCTGGAATTATTCCCCCGCCTTTTTAACTTTGTTTTCTGGATAAGATGTATGGGTTTTAATTTATTAGAAGTGGAGTTAAATGTTTAGACCTCTTTTATTCGTTTCTATCTAGTTGAATTTGTGCCGTTGTCTTCAAAAGGTATTTGTGCAGATCCCTCCAAAGGTTCTGATTCTCGTTTTGTGCTGTTACTCGCCTATTTATGTATTTGTGCGTTGAGTTTAGAAAACGATGAAAAAGTCTACTAACCTGATGAGTATTGTTGGGTTGGGTATCTCCATTCATGAAGTTTCATAGATATTAACCGAACAGGAGGGATGGGAGGAATATTTGATATTTCATTCATATATAATACACCTTCGGCCCTTAATATAAAGTATTTTTGAAATTTTCATTAACTATGCAAATAAGAACCGTGCAAGATGTTTAGCCTTTACAATATCCTATCCAATCTTTCAGTACCATTCCCCATAGCTAAGTGGAGGATGGCCATAGTTGAAACAATCATTCTCATTGTCATTTGCAAGTCTAGCTGACCTATTTGCAAAAAGAGTGGCTTCTTTATATCCAAAATTAATCAACTTCCGTTTCATATGGCTCACATGGTAACACTTTTGAAACTCGGATACTTTTAGTTTTTTTGTTAACTTTCTTGACCCAATTACACGAACTAGCTTTCCCTCAATATATCAATAAGGGATTCAGCGAAAGGGGTCAGAATCTCCATGAATTTAGGATCGCCCTCTTCAATTCCTACTAAAATGTAAGTATTTAAATCAAATTTCATCTTCATCCATTGAATCCAATATCTTCTGTGCATTCTGGAAGACAGGAGATCCTTTCTTAGTCCTTTCAACAATTTTCCTAATCAACTCCATCTCACAATCAATACCACAATTTTCATCTCCATTAACATTTAATTTAGATACACCTGAGCTTTGGCCTTCCAACATTGTAACCTGGTTTGAAGTAGTTTCTCCTGACAATATCTCTGCATTAACTTTGGAATAAGCTACAGAACAATTTGCTTCACCAAGTTGATTTCCCAATGCACGCCAACCATGTGAATGTGAACCTTCTTTAGGACCAATACCGTAGATGCCTGATGGTGAGTTCTCTTCTGCGTAATCTGTCTTCACTAACTCTTCATAAGCCTCATTATAAGCATCAAGTGCCTCACCTGATAAATTTACAACAAGAGGATGGTCCCACTCATAATGACCATTGAGCTTGGATTCCATCATTTGCACTTTCCTCTGGCTACTTTCAAAGGCAATCTCAAGCTCCTTCACACGTTGCTCAAGTCTGGATTGTATAACTTCATGCAAACGCAGACTCAGTTCATGATGAGACACAGCATAAGATGTGGAAAGAGGTGTGGCAATATCACTAGCATCATCATTTGATTTTCGATGTGCCAAAGCTTTCTCACTGACCATGTCAGTTCGCAACTCGCCTTGCACAAAATCTGCTTCAAATTCTGGAACAAGCTGCCAGAAATTGTGCGCCATCAATTACTGTTGATTAAAAAAAGATAATGGAGAGGTAAAAAGCACGCATAAAATATGACAACAAGGTGACCTGACTAAGAATAAGGTCAATCAATAAAGAGGGTCTTCTCTCCAACTTTCCAAGGTTTCTTCAGGAAACAGACCCAGGGGGAAGAAAATGGAAGGAATAAACGAAAAATAAATTTAGAAAATTTATGCAATGGTAAATTTCTATTTTTCTTTTCCTCCTCTTTATATATCCCAAACAAAGGATAAGGTCATTCTCAACTTGGTGCAAATCATGGTTATCCAATACAGGTCATAACATCAATCATCGTTTCCCAACATAAACACTTCTACCAAATAGAGAAAGTAAATAAGAGATTATGTCCGAAATCGAAATTAAAGATGTCTTCACATAGAAAATGATATAAAATTTGAGATTTCCAAAAAAGAAAGATGATATTACATAAAGTGAAACCAAGTGAGTAAAAAAACAAAATTCTACGGCAGGAAATTTAATATGGAATTCCAATATGATTTCTAGTCAAATAGAAAGTAACTAAATGAAGGAGCAAACCATCCTGTAGCAAAAAATAATGAAGGTCTTCAAGTAATTGAACTAATTAGATAATTTAACTATTAAACAGTTAGGACTGCATCTCATATGACTTGTATCTATATTTATTGAGTCCTATAAGACTGAAAGAGGCATCTGATCAATTTTCTGAATCAAGTGCAGAATAAGACGCATCTAATTCAGTGCATAGAAGTTGACTCGTTATAACACTAAATTTAGAAAGCCTATCAAAATTACATGTGTAATTTCTAGAAGATTCAAAGAAAAACATGTGAAATTACCTCAGCAAACTCAGATAGCCTTCCCTCCAGGGTAGATGTATTCATGGTCAAACCCAATCTCTCGAGTTCAGCTTCAAGCTCAGCTTCAATTTTGCTCATAGATCTTGGACTTTCTTCTTCCCTATGATCATGCAATTCTTTGTTGTTATTTATAGGAGAAACGCCAATATGCTTTTCAGGGGAACACCAGGTCATATCTTTCTCATAAAAGGAATGACCACACATGTCCTGTGGACCATAATTCTCATTATGCAACTCCTTTACAGACACAGAATCTTTCATTTCAAGTTCCTCTTGTAGATCTTGAACCAAGTTCTCAGTTTGCTTCAACAAGCCTCTAAAATTGTCAACTTCTCTTTCATTTGCCATGGTGGAAGCTATCATGCCAAAAGAAATTCCAAGACTGAAGAGGAACATTGCATCTGATGATTATGGAAGTGTTAGCAGATGTAGCTTAAGTAAAAAAATACATAGCGCCACATAAGTTAGACAAAACATCATTATATAAAAAGAGCAATCTAAATCATTGGAAGGTCGTTAAGTGAGACTGCTGATGCAATTGACTGGGTTAAAAACCTAGCTGTGATCAACATATGATCTTCCCCAGGGCTAAAACACACACACCCAGATATCCTTTTATAAAGAAACAAATAGTTCGACTGAGAGTTTGTGATAGGATTAGAGAGAATTTTGGATAAGAAAGGGATAAGAGAGATAATCTAGAGCAGAATCTGAACTCTAACTAAATACAACAATTCTGAATATCATATCTTCCGTAATCTTTTTGGAATAGAATACAATATATTTATAAAGAAAACTATAACTTCCTATCACAACTTCCCTAAAACAGATAAGATATAATAACGACCACAATAGATAAAATACAAAACACTTGTTGGACCCCTAACAGTTTGGATTTCAATTCTTGGGAGAGGATTGCAAGAAAGAAACCAAAATTGATAAAAGGACCAAATGATTTTCAATTAACTGATACTACATAGTTTCACTTCCAAAACGATTTATTTTTTCTTTTTTACAATTTCCATTCTCATGCATAAACAGTTGGGGGGGGGGGGGACGAAACATAGAATGTAGGGAAATGCCAAAAAGGAAAGTTTATATCGTATGGGCGTTCAAATGAATCTCCTCAAAAGTCAGTTCAGCATGAAAAAGCAGGGGAAAAGGAGGAGGAGGAGCATTCGCACATTGAATGGTTTGAGAAGATATTACTGAATTGAGAGACATAGCGTGTTGAGAATGCATGTGCTTTCTGCTGAACACATTATTGGAAAAGCTCAATCTTCCACTACTCCCTTTTCCAACCTTAACTTTCATCTTCTTGGGATCCTCCAAAGATCCCATTTTCAGTAGAGATGGAATCCCGAATACATCATCATTTTCATGAAAGACTTTCTCATGCAGCTTACATCCCTCACTTTGAATCAATGAACTGGAAGAATCAATATTTTTTCTGCTGATTACTCGGCTCCCATCACTAACAAGAAAGGGCCTTGTGGCTGTGGAGGGTGATGAACGAGAGCTAAAGACATATTCTTCTAATCTGGCGTGTTCCTTACAAAGCTGTGCCAATGAGCAACTTTCTAATGAACTTACTGGTTTAATAAAATGTCCATGCAAAGGTCTAGTCCTGAGAGAGATTTTACTTCCAGCAGAATAATATTTAGAACCAACTTCAGCAGAAGAATCAGAAAATTGGAACGCATAATTGCTATCAATATTAGAACTTCGCTCATTAACATCTTCAATGTCTTTATAGTTCTCATTTGGTGATAGAGAAAGCCCACTGCTCTCGCTGTAAGTTCTGAAGCCTCTTATTTTTTCACTATCAAGCCCTCTGAAAGCGGTAGAAGCCAATTCTCCTGCCAAAGGACCATCCAGTAAATATATATTTGAAGAAAAATCTTTGCCCAATCCATCTCTCCATCTGGCAAAGGGACAGCTAGGGGACTCTGAATTCTCAATTTTGCAATCCTCTGATGACAAAGACAATTGAGATGTGCTATCACTATTCTTTGAAATTCTGTTCCAATATTTAGCTAAATACCCGGCTCCTGTAGCAGCCGCAACAACCCACAGATCCATTTTCTGTTCTCCCTTTCACAGAGAAAAAAGAACTATCCAAATCCCACAATACAAATTATCTTCTTTCTCTCAATCATTAACATCAAACAGCCAATGTAAAAATATTCCATTAATTCTACTGCAACTGCCTTGAAAAAGATTCTGGCAACGATAGTCTACAGAATGGAAAGCTGCAAAACACTTGAAGAAAGATAAAACCAGAATCCCTCATTCAAGAAAAAACATTTTCCTCCACCCAAGTACCAGTTCAAAATCCATTAGAATCCTATCATTCACGAACATAACAACTTGTAACGCTTTTCCACTGGCATTGAAAACAAGGAAGGAACATACACAAGAAGAACTCAGAAGTAATCAATAAATGTAAGACGAATGCCACCAAAATGAACACGTTTCAAGACATGTAAATTTCAAAGAAACAAACCCCCCAAGAGACTTCAGCAACTCCGAGAACCTACTATCATGATAGCATATGTAAAATTACATGCCATATCCGTCTGAAAAGCTTCTTCTCTGGGAAAAGCATAAATAAGACGTACTCATTTCATCAAAGAGCACGGCACCACAATCAAAATGGGTGTATGGTCGTAAAGAGGGCAATTATAATAAGATGAACATCTCTGGCAGGTTGCAGCTACCTTTCTGCCATAACTCATAAATGAAAGGAAAACTAATATCTCCTTTTCTAACAAATGAAAAATAAAAAGTTTGCTTTTGAAAAATCCCTTCGCACTGTGCAGAAATTCCAACACCCAACTTTCCTACACGATGTTGGTCGAATCCAGCAGGTTCAATCCCTGGGAAGAAAACGACCGGCTACACCGTTCTCTCCACAGGTGCACAGGTCAGAGGCACCCCAAAATGGCTCCACCATCCACACATAAAATTTTGGCAGATAGGTAAAGAAATTATTTTTTTTTTGGATAAATTAAACAAAGATAGTTTTATTTCTTATTTTATTCTGTGAATTGTATACGGTCACTATGGCCTTACCCATACAAGCTTAAACTTTGAAAATAAAAAGAAAATTAAACACAAATTACGAATAATAAACAAATATAGAAATTTGAATATTTCCTTGAAATTTTAGGATAAGTATACTTTTATTTAAGTTTTAAATATATATTGATCTATTAACTTTTAACAACGTTTATTTTCTAATAGAAAATGTTGATACAACAAACTCAAATAATAACAATATAGCTAACAAAACATATTTTAAGAATCAATTTTTTATATTATATATTTAGATTATTAAACTAAATTTTTTTAATACAATTAAAATTTTGAATATTTTTTTGAAACAATAAGATTTTGAATATTGATGACTTATAAGACTAAGCAAGTCACACATAACCCAATAAGTTTATCCAAACCCAATAGAAAATTGCTCATTTTGGCTCACTTAAAAAAGGTCTATAGCAGGCGAGCTTAAATGAGTGGATTAGTGTATTAAATGAGACGGGCTATGAGACACCCTCGAGCTACCCATACCCACTCATATACGCGTGTATTACATGTAGATTTAGGGAAAGGAGCCCAAATTAAATTAATTATATCTCACATATGTGAGATAAAATATATATTTAAATATAAATATATTATATATTATTTATAAGGTGAAGTCAACGTTGCTTTGGAAGTAATTTTTTCTAATGCGATATAGCGTAAAGTTAGGTTGAAACAGATTATAGATATCTTGCATCACTTTATGATAACTTCATTACTTATAATGAAACATCTAAATCTTAGCTTAAGTTAGCATTAGAGCAAGTTGATAATAGTGTTTATGTTGTAGATGTTTTATTTGAGATCGGTTACTGTTCTGTTCTCTGCTCTTGCAATTCTTTTCCCCTCCTCTTCTCATCTCTACCGTCATATTGAAATTTGATCGGTTTAGATTCAATATTTTATAAAAATATGAATAAATATCAAATTATTAAAAAGGGTTAAGGTGCAAAAATACACATATATTTTTTCTCCAGGAGTGCCCAGCACTATATGTTTTTTTTTGTGTAAAAATACACATGCCATTAGGTTCTAGGAGCAAAAATACCACTACCGTTAGTTGACCGTTAACCATGGTGAAATTACCTTTTTGCCCTTAAGCCCTTAACCCTTTTCTTTTTAAATTATTCTTAAACTAAGGGCAAAAAGATAATTTCACCATGGTTAACGGTCAACTAACGGTCAGTTAACGGTCAACTAACGGAAGTGGTATTTTTGCTCCTAAAACCTAATGGCGTATGTATTTTTGCACAAAAAAAAATATATAGTGCTGAGCGCTCCTGGAGGAAAAACATATGTGTATTTTTGCACTTTAACCCAATTAAAAATAAATAAATTCAAAAAATGTTAAATTTAAGTTATGATAATTCAAGACAACGATAATTTTTTTTAAAAAAATGATATATTTACAAAACATTCAATATGAACCGCTAAAATTTCAATATAAAATCTAAGATGGATGATAAAGGTGAAGAGGAGGGAAGAGAATGGTGAAAGTAAATGACGATAGCCAATCCCATTTTATTTAGTTAGTGGTTGAAACTAAAATGTCATTGTGTGCCATTGATCACACATTTTAGAAGTTTTTAACAAATGAAAAGACTGTAACTAAAAGGATTGAGTAACTTTTAAAGGTAGATGAATATTCTCAATTCGATCTAATTAAATATCGCGAATCAAAATTTGATCTTTTAGCATGGTGGAAAGTGTATTCTTCTAAGTATAGAGTTCTAAATTTCATTGCACCTGATATGTTAGCTTCATAAGTATCTAAAGTGTCTTTAAAATCCCTGAATTTGTCATATTTGTGGTTGGTTTCCTGAATTTTAGCAAATAAATGTGATTTATTTCTATTTTATATTCTAATTTATTGTCAAGTAAAAGTCTATGAATTCAGTAGCTAATTGCCTTTGCAAGCACGCACAAACCTTTATCTTGACACTCTTCTCTCTCTAAACGCTTCTTCTTGCACTCTTTATTATCAGTGCATTTTCTTTGTTTAAAGCTGAGCTGGATTGTTGCATCTATGGTGACAACTGAGAGTCTGAAAGAAGGAAAGAGAGACAGAGAGTGGAGAAAAGTAATTCAGGAAGTGAGATGGAGTGTCAATATATTCCATTTTCACACCAAAAAGGCTTGTAATTTTTATTTTTATTTGTGTGTGTGTAAAAACAGAGTCTTAGCCCTTCTCATTCATGAATCATAATAGAGCGTGGGTATACAAACCTAATATGATCTCTATACAACCATTTAACTACCTCTTTTTTTTTTTTGTGGGTGGGCACTAACAAAACTTTTTTCCCCCTGAACTTGCATAAGTGATCAAGTAAGCATTGGGCATGAGGAAGTATATAGCACTTCTCAGAACATGGTTACAGCCTTGATAGTGGGACGTTAGAGATCTGGTAAGATGACCATCCTCAGTGAGAGCTCATACACTCTAAATTCTGTCAGTCCTGATTCTTCACTTTCCTGATACATCTACCTCAGTCATAGAAGAACACCACACGCACACAAACTGGGCATGAGTCATTGGCAATTCTAAGTATACATCTAACAACCTATCCCTTCATTCGAGTACCAACAGACATGAGACAGATACACGCAACAAAAATGCCTTGAAAAAAGACTATAACGTGTCCAAGAATATTCTGATCAACTTACTTCCTCATAATTAGAATATTCTATCATGAAATTGGGAAACAATTATTCGGGAAGCATGATCAGATTTTAAAAAAATGATAGTATATGCCCTACTTAACAAATACTCAAGATTGTTAATAAAGACACTCCTACCTGGGGGGTCTTTGCTCAGACAATCCTGAACTTGAGACAAAGAGGGACTGAACAAAGATAGTCTGGCAGCCAAGGCATCCTCAAAAGGAACAGAACCAGCCATTGCTCTGAGACAATTCAGCGCACAAATTAGGTACAAAAACTTCAAAACTAATAGGCATTGAAGTGTTTATAGTTTGTTTATCCAACCTAGCAGTCCATTCGGCTACAGCATGTCCAGCCCCGCAAAAATCGGCGAGCTCATCAATGCCTTCATCCAGGCAGATGGTGCTATCGACATCAAAGCACACGGCATCGGCGTTTCTCCAAAGTTCAAGAATCTCTATCATTAAAAGAAAAGAAAAATCGATATCATGATTTGAAATATTGGAGCCAAAAAAACCAGTCTATCAGAGTGATAGATAACCTCCGGAAGGCAGGTTGTTCCCAGAATGGCTAACTTTTGAACCCCGTACTGGTTGAACTGAAGCAACAGTTACGTTAAATGGTGAGGATTGTTTAATAGTCTTTAAACGAAATTCATAGATACTCTTCCTCAGCTGTAGTGTAGACGATGGGAGAAAACGATACTGATATTTTCTACCATAAGCGTAGACAAGGTTGGCCCTGGAACTCACCAACCCTTCCATGAATCAATCCTCCGTTCTCAAACCCGATAGCTCTTAGGATATATCAAGAAATCACCCAGAAAAATGTTGAAAACACCAAATGGATGCAACAACTATCGTCTTGATTTCAAAAGGAGTATCTTGCAATAAGAAAGAACATTAATGAATAGATCAAAGGTGAACCAATCTCGGGGAAAATAAAAGATTATAAAATGCATTATAGATTGAGATCTGCAATAATGAAAAGAACGTTGGAAGTTAATTTACTCACACGCTCGGGGGTTGGTGGGATGTGGCTTATGTCCTTTGCAGCGTCAGGTCCGCTGCATAAAACACAGTCGTTTTGGCGTTAAAAACCTTCATACTGATCCTTTAAAAAAAAAAAAAATCAAGCTCTGTCAGGTAGTAAAAAAATCATTTATGATACTGAATAGTACTAAAATAATTCTTCATGATCTTAAAAATTTATTTTAGGATTTTGAAAAAATATTTTAAGGTACTGACTGGTACTAAAACAATAAGTCAGGATACTGATACTGATTGATACTGAAAAAATAATCCATAATATTTAAAAAATTATTTTAGGATTTGAAAAAATAATCTAGGTATTAATTGCTACTTAAATATGTACTTTAGAATATTTTTTTAAGATCCTAAAATAATTTTTTAAATTCATGAATTATTTTTTCAGTATCATGAAGTATCCTTCTAGTAAGGGTCAATACCTTAAAATATTTTTCAAGATACTAAAATGATTTTTTAAGATTATGAAGAATTTTTTTTAGTACTATATTCAATATGTTGCAGAGCCTGAATTTTTGTTTTAAATGACCAAATGTGAGGGTTTTTAACGCTAAAACGATTGTGTTTAAGGCAGTGGATGCAGCGGACCTGACGCTACAAAGGATATAAGCCAAATCCGGGTTGGTGACGCCAAACAACGTATCAGAATCAGACGAACACCATTTCCCTGTTCCCCAGTTGATTCTTGATCTTCTTCTTCTTTTTTTTTTATTTTTTATTTTTAAAATGTAAAAATACATATAAGTTTTTTCCTAGAAGTAAAAATACCCATATGCTTTTTTGAGGAGCAAAAATAATACATGGTTACTATTTTGGAGCAAAAGTCATATCTCACCCTTAAGTCTACTATTCACCTCATCTCTTTCTTTCTCATCACGGTGAAAAAGTGATTTAACGGTGGGATGTGAATTTTGTTTAAAAATAGTAACCACGTGTGTGTTTTTGCTCCTCAAAAAAGCATATGTGTATTTTTGCTCCTGCGAAAAAAGCTCATGTATATTTTTGCACCTTAACCCTTTTTTTTACTGAATAAGTTTAGGTGGGTTCGGTACCGGCCCCCACTAAGGTGAAGGTGGCCTCAGGATTCTTTGAGCACTTACAAAGGATTTACAAGATTGCCTACCAACAACAGTAAAAAGAATCGAACTCTCAAGTCTCATCTTCTTGGGACTTGGTTCCTCCCACTCTCATTTTTTTTTTTTTATTTCAAATTATTCAGCCTAGGCAAAAAAAAAAAAAAAACACACACACACACACAGGCAGTATGGACTGGCCCACTGGGCCAGAAAGATATTCGGTATGGTTCAAAATTGACCCTTGTTTCTTTGTTTTTCTAACCCAAGCAGATAGGAGTCTACATTTCCAATGCAGTCCAAAAAAAAAAAGCCCTAAATATCTAAAATGAAGCAAAAATATCATATTCGTTATTAATATTTCGCATGCAGTCCTAATTATTTGGCAGGCGTGTGTTTATTGATAAAGCAAAGGAAAAACTCTAGTGTAGAGGTTTTCACCCTTCTCGTTAGATACGTTTTTTGGGATTCATCAAATGCATTTTTTTAGATTTGAATTTGTGTTTTCAGATTAGGTTATTTACTATCTCAACTGTGTTATTGTTTAACTTGATTTCATGGTTTGTAAGTAGGTAAGGAAATAAGTTAGGTCAAACCCAACATTAGTTAAATAAGCCTGAATTTGTAATAGGATTATGAAACCTAAGTCTACATGCAAATTTGTTTTTAGGCTCAAACTTAAACCTACATAAGACTAACCAAGTCTAAAGTCTTTTTACCGGCCTACTTACAATGTAGGTCTCATATTAAAGGTCTTGAAGATCATAAATGGGCTATAAGTCTATTAAAATCTAAATACATGTAGGCTTTTGGTTTGTTTGAAAACCATCGTATTTACAAATTATAGGCTTTAAGTAGACTTAAATTGTATATACATATATGATATAAATAAAATTATATTTTTTGTATAAACAGGCTAGGCCTTGATAAAATAGGTCTAACTTGTTTACATATTTATGTCTTTAAATAAGAATTGATTTGGGTTTTTAATAAACAGGTCAGGCCGTAAATTACCTAATAAACATCTTACTTATTTTGTAAAAAAGTATTAGTTAAATAAAAATGAAGAAACACATTCGTGAAGATGGTCAAGGTACGCCCCAAATCGGGACAAAAAAAACATTATATGGGCTTATAGAAGTGCTAATGTTTAAAAAGGTTGACCCTAAAAACCTGATCACCTTAAAATGCTACTCCTCGGGCCTTAATATAAAATGTTTGAGGAATTGATTTTTTTAAAATATAAGACATTTTTTTAATATTATTTCAATTTAACTATATTGATATACTCTCAAAAATTAAAAAAAATTACTATAATATTGTAGAAAAAAACATGTAATATTAATTAAGTTAACTGACTTTCGTAATTTAACCAAATTAAGTAAATATATTTTTTATTAAGAATTGGAGGGATTAATTTTTGGAAACACAGACCCTCAATATATACATGGTTAAATGGATTCAGCCCGTTTCACCGGTTCTAATGCTTAGATCAGGTCAAATTAGATGAAATTAATTTAAGGGTTGAGATGTGATTAACAAAACAAAACAAAAAAAAGATTAAAAAAAAAACAGCGGGGCTGGAGCAAAACGAGATATTTTTGGGGATTATTTGTGTGTGGATGCCAAAATCTGCGCTTAGTAGAGGAATTGGCCGCCTCCCATTGTTTGATAGTGAGGATGCTCCGACAATAGCTTTCTTAAAAACCAGACACGTGACAACATTATTTAAATTTAAAACTAAGCGAAAACTAATCTCCACATGGCTGGTGCGAATTGCCCCAACAAAAAGAAAGAAAAGTTTTTTTTTTATGGTAAGGGATTTAGGATTAATTCCTTAGGACGTGGGTTCGATCCCCTCTATTGTTGTTGGGACTCTTTTGGTAAGTGACCTCGTAAGTCCTCATAGAATCCGGAGCCGTGCCCTAATCTTAGTGGGGACTGATGTTGAACCCCTTCAAAATTTTTATATATTAAAAAAAAGAAAGAAAGAAAAGTGATTGAGTGAGGACCCCACGACAGTAAGGCCTATAAGTTCAAGGGAACCTTATTCCACACTCAATGGGCCCTTTCATTTATTCTCTATGCTTCACCTTCACTCTTTAGTCTTTACCCCCTCCCGCCTTCTCTTTTTTCCCTACTACAATAATGTGTGTGTGTGTATCCATATGTAAATATCAGAAAAATAGGTCAAACATTTTTCAAAATTTTAATAAGCATCAAGGATATGATGTCTTTATAAAACAACTGTCAAAACCATGCTCTTCAAAATATCACTGCCTTTGTTCCTTTTTATTAGGAACGCGTAGTGTCGGTTAACAGTAATAAGTGTGCTAAAATTGTACTATAACATTTTTTTTACTAAAAACCCTTATTTATTTGTGAGAGGTCTAAAATATAAGTTTGGTCTTTTATATTTGACTCTGGTATCATTTTAGTCCCTTAAGTTTGTAAAGTACATGTTTGATATCTTAATGTTAATATCATTAGTCTAATTTAACGGAAGATATTGGCTCAACAATTTTAATCATGCAATTAAATGCTGACCAAACTTGTTTATATGCTAGTATTTTAATAAATTAATATTTTAAATCTTATTAATTGAAAAATATTTAATCTTCACATATTGTTTTATGGTCTTTCACATACACTTTGTGAAGATTAAATATTTTTTTCTTAAAGAAGATTAAATATTTTTTAACTAACAGGATTTAAAATATTAATATATTAAAATACAAACATATAAACATACTTGATCACCATTTAATTGCAAGGTCTATCATTTAAAATTGTTCAGGTGGTATTTTTCATTAAGCCAGACTAACAGTGTTAACATTAAGGGACTAAATGTGTACTCTACACACTTAAGGAACTAAAATGATACCAGAGATAAACATAAAAAACCAAACATATATTTTAGCCTTTATGAGAACATATGGAATACAAGAGATAATAATAAAAATTATTACAGTAAAGAAGATTGAAGGAGAGAGGGAATGAAAAATAAATATGTCTTCGATAGCTATGAAATTTTATTATTTTGACATTAAATATGGTAATTAAATATGAAAAAATAAAAAGTAAAAATTACGACATTCTTTAAATGTTTCTTGTAAAAAGGAATAGGTACCTGTGTGTAAGTGTATGACAGTTGTTTGACTTGTTTCTTATAGAAATAAACGGAGGGAGTAGTAAAAGCAATAAATGTGTAACTTCACAGTATATTTATTTCTAATTATACCTTTATTTGGAGAAAGTGTGCACGTGAGATAATGATACTTGATGGAAATTTACTAAAGAGATAATGAATGACATGGACTCTTATTTAATAAGGGAGAAAATGAAAAATCAGTTTAAAATTTTTGACAAACTAAATTTGTTTCTTATATTAACAATTATCTCTATTAGAAAAATTGTTAGTTATAAAAAGAATCGGTGATAATAATATTTTGCAAGATTTCACACAAAAAGTCCCAAAATTCAAATTCAAATCATTGTTGCGAATAACTGGAAAAAAGAAAAAAAAAATTGAATGGGCATTTTCTTACCCATTTTCACTTCTCTCTAAATATATCCTAAATTGATAATCTCTCCTCCGATTTTACTTTCATTTATAAATAGACATAAAATATTTTATACGTTGTGTTTCACTTATTTCTTCTCTCTTTATTTTAATTTTTAATAGTAGGAAAACTGTAACATGTTCAAGTACTCCATGAGTAAGTTTATAATTACAACTATTTTTTTTCTTTCCAAATTTAACTTATGAGTAGTTTTGAGTTTTTTTTACTCATCCGCTCGCTCCAAGATTCATTTCATTCCCTGATGCCAGCATTGATGAGACTATGAAATTATTAAGATTGCGACAAAACGTCAAAAAGCTTGACTTCTCGAATGCCTTACGGAATCTGGGATCGGCAAAACAACAAATTCCACATGCCACGTTTCCATCACGCCAGAACACACACTCTCTCTCACCTTCCACTCACCAGTTGGAAAAGAATTAATTTCAACTTCCTATAATTCTATTTATAAATATTTTTTAATTAAATCACATATGGGAGATAATTAACTCAATAATTATAAAGTAAATTTTTAATTTTATCCTTATTTATAAATGAATATCTTTCAACTATTTTTTCTCTCTATTTTTAGTAGTATAATTAATATAGACAAAATTATCACGATCTCATTTATTACTTGAAATAAGTCTTATAAATAAAACCAAATTTTTTGATAAAATGGACTTACAGATAGGACAGTAGTACCTTCTATTACTGTTAATTGAAATAATACTAAAAGTTGCTAATATCGTAATTGATTTTTTAATAAAAGCGTTGACTATTATAAAAGTTTAGCGATGGTTCACTTCTTTTATCATTCTCTTTCCATCCTTGTTTTTATCTCAACTGTTACATTAAAATCTAAACGGTACATATCTAATGATTTATAAAAATATCATTTTTAAATATTTTTTTAATATTATTAATAATTTAATATTTTATTAATATTTTTATAAATCGTTAAATCTGAACCGTTGAAACTTCAATCCAATAATTGAGATGAAGAAGAGGATGGTAAAGGAAGTGGACCATAGCCAAACCTGTATTATAATATAGTATTAAAAATATTTATTTTTTTCAAATACATGCATTGCTTAAAAATATTGTTGATCTTCCTATAAATTTTGTTGGTATTATCAGATAAAATAATTTAAAAAATAAGATAGATTACTTTATTAACTCATTTTAATACCGGATTTTCCATAAAATGTCCTTTTGGGCTATGGATGACAAGTTCCATAGTGTTATACCCTTTGACATGGTGATTTTGTTATTTTAAATAAAGGCAAAATTAAAGTGAACGGCCGAGAGCAAGTTATGAATTGAGACAATCCTAGTTAAATTCAATTAAAATATCATAATCGAAAATTATGAATACAACCACACCAATTTTTAATTGGGTTAAGATAATTTAGTTATGAATTTCTGAATGTTGATAAAATATCAAAACACTGTTCTTTTGAATTATATTGTAACGTTGTTCGGAATGTTAGTTAAGATTAGTGATGCAATAAACATGAAAAAATGAATTTAGTTTTACAAAGATGGCCACATTTACGTGTGTTATGGACTCATATAGTAAGCTTGACGCATAGAGACCCAATAAACAGGTTTTATGACAAAATCTCTTTTATGAGGTATCGATTAGTAATTTTCAAAACCTGATAGAGTCATTAAACTTATAATAAAATTTAAATAATTTTTAATATTACCCCTACTAATTACATTAAAATTTAATTTTATCACTTTCACCTATTACTCTTATTAACTATAGGCATACATGAAAAGAATATTGAATACTTTTCAAAAACAAGTAAATGCCTTATAAAAAAATTAAATATATTTGTTAGTTAATATCTTATAATGAAAAGGAGTTCAGTTATCAACATCGATATCATCAATATTTATCTTATCTTTGTTTGTCATACTAGGAGGAGTTAGCCGTATTCCACAGATTTTACCCTCGTTGGCTAGTATTAACAATTTTTTTTTATTGGCAAAAAGAAATATTTTTGCTGCCAAAGTATATAATATATTTTTTATTCATAAAAGTGTATAATATCAATTATCACCCAGACTGAGTTAAAACAATGTTCTTCGATTACATTAAATAAATCCTAAATTCTTTTGGCTTACGGGAATATACATTGGCTCTCGTTATTTAAGAAGGGATACGAATTCATCAAGGACAGTACAAGAGTTTCTTTGAAAGCATATCCACCTCTGTTTTTTTAATATTATAGTACCTAATTAAAAATTACTTCGTCTCTCTTTAATCTTGAATATAAAATTTAATTGATTTTTTTAGATGTTAAAGAAACTAATTAAATTATTTTATCATAATATATGTTAAATATCATTAGATTGTATATCAATTTATGCTTATTACTCTTATTAACTATAGGCATACATAAAAAAAATATTTAACACTTTTCAGAAATAAGTGAATGCCTTATGAAAAAAATTAAATATACTTATTAGTTAATGTCTTATAATAAAAATGAGAGGAAATATTGAGATTTTACATGTTCGTTATCAACATCGATATCATCAATATTTATCTTATCTTTTTAATTGATTTTTTTAGATGTTAAAGAAACTAATTAAATTATTTTATCATAATATATGTTAAATATCATTAGATTGTATATCAATTTATGCTTATTACTCTTATTAACTATAGGCATACATAAAAAAAATATTTAACACTTTTCAGAAATAAGTGAATGCCTTATGAAAAAAATTAAATATACTTATTAGTTAGTGTCTTATAATAAAAATGAGAGGAAATATTGAGATATTACATGTTCGTTATCACATCGATATCATCAATATTTATCTTATCTTTGTTTGTCATACGGTGAGGAATTAGCCGTATTTCATAGATTTTAATATTTTATCCTCGTTGGTTATTAACAATATTTTTTTCGTTGGCAAAAATAAATATTTTTGCTGTCAAAGTATATAATATATTTTTTATACATAAAAGTATATAATATCAATTATCACCCAGACTGAGTTAAAACAATGTTCTTCGATTACATTAAATAAATCCTAAATTTATTTGGCTTACGGGATATACAGTGGCTCTCGTTATTTAAGAAGGGATACGAATTCATTAAGGACAGTACAAGAGTTTCTTTGAAAGCATATCCACCTCAATTTTTTTTAATATTATAGTACCTAATTAAAAATTACTTCGTCTCTCTTTAATATTTAATATAAAATTTAATTGATTGCTAATGAGAGTTGACACAGATGATAAGGGGTTTAGGACTAGGCCCTTGAATCGTGGGTTCGATCCCCTCTGTCGTTGCTGGGACTCCTTTGGTAGGCGATCTCGTAAGTCCCCAGTAAGTGCTCATAGAGCGCGGAGTTGTGCTCTGGCCTTGGTAGGGGACTGGTGTCGAACCCTTCCAAAACTTTTATGTATCAAAAAAATAAATAAATCAAATAAAATAAAATTTCGTTGATTTTTTTATATGTTAAAGAAGCTAATTAAATTATTTTATCATAATATATGTTAGATATCATTAGATTTTATATCAGTTTATGAATTCTGAAAAATAAATTTAGAGAAAAAGAGATAAATATAAATGTTTTAAAGTAATTCACTTAATTTAATATCTCTAAAAAAAATCAACAAGATCTTACATTAAAGATTGGATTTAGTAGTCTGGTTAGATTAAAAAAATTAGTTAAATTGATTATATAATATTTTTTAATCCCCTCCCTCTTTTTTTTACTTAATTATTATTAAGGGAACTTAAAAAAAAGTTAATATGAGGAAAATTAAATAGGTATTATAATTTTATTATTCACTGTAAAGACCACATATCTAATTTGAATTGATAGGCACAATGTTATGAATTAACAAAATAAGATGCCATTAAATATTAAGTTTGATTTTTAAGAAATCGATATAATTTTATTGATACTTTTATTGTTTAAAAAAATATAAATATAGGAGGGATTATACTAAAAGTGGAGATGAATCAGCAAGAGGGGGTGAATTGGGGATTCTTAAAAATTTTCGACTGGTTCTATTTTATGGTGATAAGGCGGAGCAAAATAGAGAGCAGGGAAGAGAATATGAACACAAAGGATTATACTGTTTTGACCCAACTCTATGCCCTATGTCTAGTCCTCAGGCACCCTAAGTATTTCACTATGTCTCTTGATTACACCTTCTATAACTTTGAAGTAATTCTCTCACTAGAATTTACTCCCCCTTACAAGTTGTAATCAAAGACCCCAAATCTTCAAGTCCCCTAACTTGAGATTACTTACAATAAATGAAGATACAAATAGTAAACTCTCTTAAAGAGTAGATAAGATGAACATTGAAACTCAATAGTATCAACAGATACTCTGTACCGAAAGCTCAAGAATAAATGAATAGAGTTAATGCTTTTTCGATTTTCAGCTCAATAGTAGTTGAAGAGAATTGGATGTTGCTCTATTTATACTTAGAGTATGTTTAATAACCGTTACAAGCATTCATATGACCGTTGGAGAAGTTTTTTGACTGATATAAGCACCTTGGTCTCTTTTCTCTCTACATTTTGTTTATTCTTTGTGTTGGAAGGATAAATGTTGACTTCCTTGTGTTTCTAGCCGTTGGAATGTCAATGATTTGAGTACGTGTATGTCTCTTTATCCTTTATGCATTGTGTAGAGCTTGGTAGTTCAGATTTTGACAAGTTGAGTAGCCTTACATTAAATGCTCTGACATCACTTTTGCTCTAGTGAAGTCAGCTCTTAAAATCTGCTTAAATCATCTCTAAAGTAGCTGAAATCCACTAACAAACACATTAAACATATCTAATGGAGTTGATAATGAATATTAGAAAGTGTTTAGATCAATCAACAAACATTATGCAGATTTTGTAAATTTGAATTTTCAACTGACGCGACGCATACTCAAGTTTGTGCATCAATACTCGAGTATGTCACTATGCACTTAAAACTATACTCGAGTTTCTACGTTTATACTCGAGTATTCTCCTTCCAGAGACAAAACTCGCGATCTGAGCTTTGGAGCTTCAGTTTAACTTAAGTTAATACTCGAGTATTTACTCAATACTCGAGTTTTGGACTCTTGATAAGATTTTGCCCAAAACATCAAAACCAGAGTATTCATTAAAAACCGGAGTATTGAAATCTTTAGAAACCACAGTTGCTCTTTGTATGACTCGATACTCGAGTATTCAACACCATACTCGAGTATGAGTTTCCATTTTGAAACTCAGAGAGAATATTAACTAGTGTGAAACTGGAGTTTCTAAAACTGGAGTTTTTCAAACTGAAGTTTGTAAATGTAATAAATGTACAAGTTATTTTTGTTTGGTCCAATACTCGAGTATGTTAATATCATATTCAAGTTTTCATTTAAAATGAAAACATTTGAATTTGGACCCAAGTTGAAAACTGGACTTTTTATATTCCAAAACTTAAGTTTTCAAAATTGGAGTTTTCTAAACTGAAGTCTGCATTCTTTTTTTAAAAAAAATTGAAGAGTCTCTTTGGTTTATACTCAAGTATGCAGACTAGTACTTGAGTATGCTCTAATAGGAAACTTGCGATGCTTTGTGTAAGGTCTAATACTAGAGTATCCACTAGGATACTGCAGTATTGCCTCTAGTCATTAGCATGGAGCTTTTCTTTGAAAGACCAATACTTGAGTATTGCTATTGATACTTGAGTATTGCCTCAACCAGCAAGTTTGTGCTTTCTTGAGACAATCCTTCAATCTTGGTTTTACAATTGATTGTTATCATCAAAACCCTAGAAAGCTAACATATTTGAGATTTGACTGGAGTAATTTAATATTTTAAAATTTAAAATTTATATTTAGTTTTTTTAAATACTTATAACTTTTGTTATCATCTCTCGTAAATATCATTCTTTCCACGTCGTTCGCTTTAATATGATAATTTTAAAATTCTTCTGGACCATCATTCATAATAAAAATCACATATAACAAGATTTAATTAGAGAATTGAACCTAATTGTTAAAAAAATAAAGATAAATGTGGGATAAGAGCGCAAGATGTACAGTGGCGGATCTTCCTTGTGAGTTGTGACAATGGCAGCCATGCCCCCCCCCCCCCAAAGTCCAAATATTTAATTTAAATTAGATTTTTTTTTTATACATTTGACCCAAAAATATATATATTTATTTTAAAAATTTATATATTTAACCCCCCAAATATTTTTTTTCTTAATTAGATAATAAATATACATTTGACACCCCAAATATTTATCTCAAGGTTCACCACTAAAGATGCTAAAGATGTAAGAGAAGTGATGTTATATAAATAGAGATACATTTGGGATAAAATAGGATTAAATAAGAGAAGAGAAAATTTAAGAGAGAAAGTAAAAAATAATTCTCATTTATTTTCTTATGTTTCTTTTGATTACTGTGCTATGTACAAAACTTCATTTATATACCTCATCACCGCCAAAGGTCACCAATAAGATATACTATGAGTGTGGTAATTAATATAGATAAATATAGATTAGATCATCATTCATTTCATTCACGCGTCTAAATGTAAGTACATGAAATAGTTTTTTAGTTTCCTAACCAACACTGATTAGTATATAAGAGGTTAAGGGTGTGTTTGATTTGAGAGGAGGCAGGAAGATTTTTTTTTTTTTAAACCTTATATTGATCAAATTATCCATGGAAACTTTTCTATATTCTAAAGGGTTAAAGTGTAAAAATACATGCGTGCTTTGGTTAGAGGAGCGTCCAGTGACAAATGTTTTTTTGAGGTGCAAAAGTAACAACATAGTTACAAAGTATGTGCAAAAATACCGTTTGTTCGGTAAATTTGACCTTTTTTTGTTCACAGGACAATGACGTGACTTTCAAAGGTGTAAAAATATATATATGATTTAGTTAAAAGAGCACACAACACCAAGTGATTTTTTTTATGTGTAAAAATAATGTTTGACCGTTTCTTTGACTTTTTTATTCACAATATTTATTAAAATTATAATATAATATAATTAATAAAAATATAATATAATAATATAATTATTTTTCATTTTTGAAATATTGAGAATCATATATAAATATTGATTTATGATTTATTTATATTTCTAATTTATATATTTAATATATTTTTATATTGAATTAAATATATTGAATTTAATAAATTTAGAAATATATTTCTTATTTATATTTCCAATTTCTAATTTATAAAATTTAAAATTGAAATATGAAAAATGGTAATAAGAATATCTCAAAATCAAGCACAAGTAAGAAAAACAAAAAAAACAAAAAAAACAAAAGAAAAAAAAATAGGGTTTAGTAACAAATCCATCGTTAAAAAATTGACGTTAACCATTAACTTTTTAATGGAAAAGGACAGTATTGTTATCTTTTAAAACTTCTGGGGTGGCGTTAAGCCTGAAAAAATTTTCAGGGCAACATTGTTTCTAGATGTATACTTTTAAGAAGGATTTGCTATTTAACCCTAAAAAAATATGATTTTTTATTCTTCACATCCCGGATTACGTCCTAAATCATTAAATAGAAATCTGAAGATGAAAAGAGAAACAAATAATATCACTATTGTATAAACAAAAAGTTTTAGAGTAAACATTATAAATTAATTGTTTTTTTTTTGTGAATTCATTTTAAAAAATTCAAATTAAATTAATATTATTATGTATTAAATATTAAGATTCAGTTTATATTTTAAGTTTATATTATTATTAATAAAAAATCATAATGATTTTTTTATTTAATCAATATTTAAAAAATTTATTTAATTAATATTAATAAGTTAATAAGAAATCAAAAAAATAATAATAAAATATTTGGTGTTGGACCTCTTTTGACCAAAATACGTGTATTTTTACATCTCTGAAAGCTACATCATCATTCAGTCAACAAAAAAGTTAAACTTAACGATCAAATGATATTTTTGCATCTAATTTGTAACCACGTGGTTATTTTTGAGCTTAAAAAAAACACTTGTCATTAAACGTTTTTCTGATCAAAACACATGTATATTTTTACATCTTAATCCTATTCTGAAATTACATTTTCAACAAAAATGAATATTCTTTTTATTAATGATAATTTAGTAAAAGTCTTCCCTCTCCTCTTATTCACTTTCATCAATTCTCTTGAAACCAAACACAATTTAAGAGTCAAGGGGCATCGACATGATAAAATGGACCTAAGTTGTCCTTTTTAAAGAAAATTAGTTATGTAGCGATATCTGAATGAAATAAATAATAGTTTATTATGTATAAATATAACCAATTACTATATCATTATATTTGCTTTTGTATACTCTGATAAAAAAAAATATTTGCTTTTGTATACCGCATTTTTTATATTGAAAATATATGCTGTCTTGTTGTAAAATTAAAAGATGCATCAAAACAAAACAAAAGCGCGATGACCTTTATTTCTTTCTTTCTGGTTAATTTAAATCCATGGACTTTTGAAATAAATTGTTATTATATTTTGACATGTGTAGAAACAAAAGTGCGTGTTCGTGTGTGTGTTTACGTACCAAACCCAATATACAAGTGAGAGAATAGCACGTGTCACTCAAATATTCATTATTAAAAGTCGAAACAACATATTACTATTACCAGAATTATGACGTTGGTAGAAAGAAGCTAAGATAATAGCATATATAATAACTATATAAGTGAAAGACATTATAAGGCCAATAAATAAATATAAATATAAATATATATATATGTATATATAAAATATTAAAGAGGTAATTTTCAAGCCGCAAGGTTACGAAATTCTTATTGGCAAACGAATTTTCATAATATTTTGCCTATTTTTTTCTTCATGCTCGCTCGTATTTTCCTTCGAGGTCACCGGATTTATGAATTATATATGATTACGAAATGTTAAGAACAAAAATGCGACATAAATGGGAAGTCGACTAAATTTTAAGAATTAAGATTTGATTAACGACTATTGAATCGAGTTTTTACTAATCTTAATCAGGATAACATCTTTACTCTTGATACAAAAATTAAATCTTCATTCAGACTTAAATGTTTAAAATGGATAAACTTATGATTTTTTAAACAATTTTTTACTTACTCAAAGGGTGAATAAATAGTTGATGATTGAGATATAATAATTTAACCTAGGTAATTAACCCCACCTTGTAACATAAAATTTCTTATTATTATTCTTTAATTTGATCAAGAGTTTTCCCATTTGAAACTTACAACACAAGGGATTTTTGTCTATTTCAATAAGGGAATATGAACCCCTTAGATTTCATTTGTCTTGTTGTCCACTTTTCTCCACTTTTTAATTTTCAATGTTAGATCACTTTTAAATGAGATATTTTATAAAGAAGTGGAGGGAAGTGAATAATAAGGGAAGTGAAAATGGTTTTTTTTCCTATAGTGGGAAAACAAGATGGCCTCATGGCTTACATAAAAAGTCCCTATTTTAAAGCCTAACCCTTTTTACTCAGGAGCTCTGGTTGGCTTGTCGGTTTCAAGCTAGTTTAATAATTTTTTTTTTCTTGGTCTCTTAAGGAAATGAAATTAAAGCACTAAAATTTTTAATTTCAAACAAACATTTTCAAAGTATAAATTTTTTTTAATCTTTTTTTATGAATATAATAAGTGACCATTTGCTTTAAAACAAAATTCTCCATGACATAGAGATTCTACCTTTTCATTTTTTAATGTGTTGTTATTTTTTATTTTTGATATAGTTTGCATGATATAGTTTTCATTTTTCTATTTTCCTTTTATGTTTTGTCATATTATTTAGGGTAAGTTTGCGTTTTAAGCTTTGTTATTGTTATTGGCATGCTTTTGTTTTAACTTTTGTCCTAGTCGTTGTACCTGAATTTTCCTTTTAATGAATATTTTGTTGGGAAAAAAAAAAGGTTGTGTAGTAGGTAAGGAATGATATTTTTAAAAAATTTATTTGTATTGTTTTGACATTTCAAATCAAGATGAAACCTGCTCAATTCATATAATTAGTTGGGTTCGTTTTTTTCCGGTGACAAAAATATCAATATGGGTATGAGAGAGATCAATCTAATCTTAACTAATCTCATTAATTTTTTTTAATTTAATCATATTGGGAAATACATACCATATTAACTAGTTAAACTAGCATCTTTAATATAATTAAATTAAGTAAACAAGTCTTATATATTATTTCATGTCGTTAATATAAGTTTTAGTTAGCTTTTTTTTAGAGAGACTAATGAAGATAAATAAATTACTTAATAATAACACATTATGTGTATCATTATATTATGAGTAAAATACATTGATTACCTCTCTGTTTTACTTAAATTATACAAATTTCTCATCTATTTCAAAAACATATATAGACCTTTTTTAATATTAGAATGAATGTTACAGAAATCTCCCTTACATATTTGAAATTACATTTTCGATCATCCAATTGTTAGTTAGCCGTTAAGTTTGACTATTAAACATTTACTTTGATCAAAATATCCATATTTCAACAAATGTATGAACATTTATATTTTCCTAAACATAATTTTTATACTAACAGAAATCATTCTAATATATATGTTCATAATTTGCAATATATTATAAAATTTTGTAATTTTTTAAAATTTTATCATATTTATTGAAATTTATTTGTTTTGTATTCTTTTAAATAATTAAAAATATATTTATTTATTTTTTTAGCTAGGAGACCATGATTGGTTCACCATATATTATTAATAATGTAAATTTAAAACATCATATAACTTATATTAATTTTAAATTTTAATTTTTCAAATACTTTCTTAATAATCATTTATAAACACATTTACTTAAGTATACATCTCTTATAAGAATTAATCACATTTTTAATTTAGTATTCTGTGTTTGCATTAATTAAATTAATGAGATCTTCATCTCAATATGAAAAAACATAACACATAACTATTTACAAAAGTAAAAAATAAGTTAAGAAAAATAAACTCTAAAATTACTTAAAATTTTAACCAAAATGAGAGAATTAGTAATCATGAATGATAAATTACTAAATAATTTTTTTTAATATATATTTTAGTGAAAAAATCAAAATCTTTAACTGAGTTAATAATTTAGACCTAAGTGTATGCTTTTAAAACATAAGGGAGGTCCTTATAATTAAGAAAAAACGAAAGGGAAGTTAGAATATTATATTATTATGTTATATATTAATTTATTAGTTATACATATTATAAAAATAATAAATATAAATAATTTAAAATAATTTATTTAACATTTTTAATCACGCGAAGTTTTATATTAATACAGTGAGTATTACTGATAGAAGGGAAGGGAGTAGTAAAAATGAAGGACATTTTTTGCAGTATCAATCATTCACCCCTCACACACTTGGAGACATGCGCGCAGAGAATGTGATCTTCCCTTCGTTGCGTTGTCACCCCCACTATATAAATAAAACCACAATCATTCTTATTATTCACAGTCTTTCCATTTTCTTTCTTCACCTGCTCTCTCCCTTTTTGATTTCCCCACCCTCTCCTGTTCTCTTCCCGCACGCCAACAAAACCTCTCACTCTCTCTCTCTCTCCTCGCTCCTTCTTCCACAACCAAACCCACACATTTTCTTTCCCTTGCTCAACTACTCAATTTCACTGCAACTTCCATATCATATCAACATTATAGGAAATCAAAAGCAAAAAGGAAAAACAAACCAAATATACTAACTCTAGCTTTCGCTTTCTTCTTCCAGACTTGGAATGCAGCTCAAATAAGAGCACAAGGAATTAAAAAAGAATTCCATTCTTCTTCCTGATCTCGTATAGATTCACATTTTTCGCGAGAGGAAGCAACCGGATTGTTGCCAATTACACACGAGTGGTCTCTCATTGCTGTTCTGAGATCATCATCATCGTCTATGGATGGGAACTTAGAGGTGCGAAATACGCACGATAGGTCTCTCACTGCTCTTCTGGCATCATCGTCGTCTTCCACTTCATCACTGTCTTCTTCATCATATTCTTCCTGGACTCCGGATGAAGATGCTATTCGTCATCCTTCTTCACCGACCAATCGAACCGGATCCGAGGCGGTGCCGGAGGAACTGGACCGGCCTCAGGCTGCGGAGAATGAAGGGATTCGAGGCATGGGATCGGAATTTAGACTCCTCAGTTTTGTGGGGCACGGCGGACTGGAGTGGAAGGACGTGGAAAGACGGTTCGACCGGTTCGCCTCCCGGTCCCGGAACGGCGATGAGCCGGTGGTAAAATGGTCGGGGTTTGGGTTTTGCATCGGTGAGAATTGTGAATTGATTTCATAATTATTTATGAATATGAATATTTGTTAGCTGTCACTTTGTGCCACCAAAAACGGCACCGTTTAGTTCCTTTTCGTTGTCTATTTTGCTCTGTTATAACTTATAAGCGGCGCGCATGTTAGCTGAGCTACTGTACCCCCATCAGTGGAGACTAGCTCCATGTTCTTCGCGTAGCATATGGCATACTGCCATAACAGGACAGCTTGTTGAATCATTAATTTAACTAATCTCCTTTCTTTATTAAATTTAAAATTGTTGTTCTCGTACATTTTTTTCCTTCCTTTGTCCAATACATGCCAACCTGCCATAACCTTTATGTATTAATTTTCTAATCTGCAGGGATGGAGCAATCGCAGGAGTTTGCCAATGAATTGCTAAGAGCACTACGAGGAGAAAGAGATTGGAAAAGTGACATCACCAAGAGTGATATGCGAAGATTCTGGTTTCAGATGAAGGATGAGAATTTTGACTCTAGAATGAGAATCTTCTTTGACATGTATTTATCTTCTTGTAACTATTTCTGAACAGCCACTTTACATTTTTATCTGAAATTAATGTTACTTTTCTTACCCCAGGTGTGACAGAAACATGGATGGAAGAATTACTCAGGCGGATATAAAGCAGGTCAATATTTAACAAGCAATTCCTTGTCATTGTCCAAGTTATTATTGAGTGAGCCTTAAATTAATCATGCTAATTTTCTTGCTCTGCGTAATGTTCATATTAATTTCGGTTCATGGGCAGAGAATTTAATATGTTGTTATATGACTTTTATAATTTATAATTAGTCTAATACCGAAATTTTCGTTTGTTATTGGCTTGTTCTGCTCGATCCAATGTTCTTTTGATTAATGCTAATCTTGTCCTTTGTGCAGACAATCTTACTAAGTGCTTTCACTAACGAGCTATCCGTGACCCAAGAAGAAGCAGAGCATTATGCTGCTATGATCATGCACCTGCTTGATAACAAAAACAGAGGCTACGTTGAGGTAACAATTAGAGTGCGAAGGCCAAAAGTTTTGCGAATGAGCCTTTTTCAATGCCTATTTGATCAAATGATACATCATCATTTGTAGGTATCTCAAATGGAATCTATATTGGAAACAAGACTATCGAATTCTTCTTCTCTTTCTTCTTCTCCAACTACGCAATCGCCAATAGTTACAAAAAATGGTGTTGAGAATGGAGAGTTTGGTGAAGAACAAGAGCTAATGTCAAGGGGAGAAGTGTTGTTTAGAACATATTGGAGACGGGCTTGGATTGTTCTACTATGGCTCATTGCTTGTGGTGTGTTATTTTATTGGAAGTTTGTCCAATACAGTCACAGACCTGCTTTTCAAGTGATGGGTTATTGTCTTTCAACGGCTAAGGGAGCTGCTGAGACCCTGAAACTCAACATGGCGCTTATTCTCCTCCCTGTTTGTAGAAATACAATCACATGGCTTCGCAAACACCCTTGTATCAACTCCGCCGTCCCCTTCAACGACAACATTAACTTCCACAAGGTTAGTGCTAGATTTCCAAATCTGCACTTAGCTTTAATTTATCTCAGTTTTTTCTCCTCTAAACCTACCCTTTGTTTTGTAGTATTTTATGAAGTTCCCGTTCCACGCATCTCAACCACTTTGGTTTTAGCTAAGGCTATGAAAGTACTGTGTAATTTATTGTTTATTTCAGATTAATCATTAATTATATACCTAACTTGCTTGTCAACGTTTCTTCGGGATGGAGAGATTCGTCACATTTTATGAGTTTTTATAATCAAGCGGTTTAAGAGTTTGGTCTCTACCATTTAATTTTTTGCACAAATTTCGGTGTCATGTGCTCTGCTTTGACGGCTGACCCATTAATAAAACTAATCACGAACCTTGGAATTAATGGATCTATCTTATTTTCATCTTTGTACTAATTGCAATAAACTTTGTCAACGGAACTACTTGATTCATATTATATTCATTGTACCAAACTATTCACCACCCTGCTCAAGAGTTTACCCAGTTAGCACATTTGACAAACATAAGATTACATTTCCAAGTTCTGTATATGTAGCTACAAAACCAAACAAAAATATCACCGATTTGTCTTCATTTACAACAACGAGAGAGTTTATTTAATACGATAATTTTAGTTTCTTTGATACGTAGTTGACAATAGCAATGGGGTGATACTTAAATCTTGTTTGTGTGTGTTTGTGTATATACAGCTAATTGCAGGAGGAATAGTGGTGGGTGTGATCCTACATGGTGGGACACATCTAGCTTGTGATTTCCCACGAATCAGTGGCGCTGATAAAACATTGTTCGAGCAAACCATAGCCAAAAGATTCGGTTACCATCAACCAAATTACTTTGAAATTTTGACGACGATAGAGGTGGCAAGTGGGATTGCCATGGTGGTGTTGATGGCCATTGCATTTGTATTGGCAACAAAGTGGCCACGACGTCGTTCTGCTAATCTGCCCTTGTATCTCAGAAAGGTCACAGGATACAACACCTTTTGGTACTCGCACCACTTGTTCATCCTCGTTTATGCCCTCCTCATTATACACTCAATGTTCTTGTTCCTAACCAACAAATGGCTGGAGAAAACGGTAAATATGTATTCTTTTTTATGTGTTCTAACATCTTCGTCGACCCCTTTTTCTTTTTCCTCTGAGGAAATCACTATTTGAATCGTCTAAACATGCTTATTTCATCAGCTCCTTACCAGAGAATTAACATCATTTGACTCCAAAAGTTCAATATTCACGTCAGCTTAATATGTTGACCCACCATTAAAAACTTGGAGTTAAATGATGATTATCCTCTTCCAAAATAATGATTTGGTGTTTTTATTCACTCAAAAAATAATGGTTTGTTTATACTTCATATTGTTATTCATCTGTATTATTATTCTATTTTGTTTGACCTACTCATTGATGAAAGTGACTATAATTTAGTACTGTACAAGGTTTTAACTGAGACCTGTGTAACTAGTGCTAGTATTTATCAACGTGCAGACATGGATGTATGTTGCTGTTCCAGTTTTATTATACATTGGAGAGAGGATCTTCCGGGCCATAAGATCAGGATTTTATGTAGTTGATATTTTGAAGGTATTTGATCAAATTCTCTCTTTATTCAATCATTAAACAGTGTCGGGAATTCATAATATTCTAAAACTTGTTTGCTTCTTATCTTCTCACCTGAAAAGCAAAAATAATAAATCTTTTAGTTGTTAAGACAGCTAGGAAATGTCAATTATTATCTTCTCAGTCATTCATTAATAATCTCATTTTAATACTAAAATGCAGGCAAATCTCTACCCGGGAAAAGTTCTGCTTCTCAAAATGCAAAAGCCAGAAGGTTTTGAGTACCAAAGTGGCATGTACATATTCCTTCAATGCCCTCAAATTTCAGCTTTTGAATGGTAATTCTATGATTCACACGACCTTTTCATTCAACACAAAGCCCCTCAATCACAGTACTGACGCATTGAGTTTATTGTACCTAAATTTTCAGGCATCCATTTTCCTTGACTTCAGGACCACAAGATGACTTCTTAAGTGTGCATATTAGAACTCTTGGAGACTGGAGCCACCAAATTAATGCTCTCTTTCAGGAGGTGAATTTTGAACATATATAAACCCAAAGAAAACCCATTATCATTTACGACATATTTAACTAAAATCTGATTTTTTCCCCCATATCTTTTTTTATGTTCAAATATCTTCTAAATGAGCTTCTAAATAAAGTTATCCTCGTACAAAATATTATATGCAGGAAGTACTATCAAAAGGATATAGTTGTCCGAGACTGTACATAGATGGTCCTTATGGTGCTGCCGCTCAAGACTATGTGAAGTATGATATTGTGGTGTTAGTTGGGCTTGGGATTGGAGCCACACCTTTCATTAGCATACTCAAAGATATATTTAATGGTGTCCCCGAACCACAAAGTCATCATGTAATATCTTTGGGCCTTCTGTCTATTTTTTCCCTTATAATGGTGATAGTGCCTTTTACTGCTAAAAGTTGAGTTGGCACTGTTTCTTTTCCATTAAGCAAACACCATTTTTTTGGCATTTGAAATAGAGCGGTCTCACAGAATGCAGCTCAGGAAAGAAGCCACTAAAAGCATATTTCTATTGGATTACAAGAGAGGAAAGCTCCTTTGATTGGTTTCGAGATTTCATGAAGGAAATCTCAAATTCAAACAAAAAGGTATACCAATATACAATTTGTTTTCAAGTATTTACCGACTACCTTAGAAGTGAACTATCATTTTGTTGTTAGTTCTGTCAATTCAGTCCCTGAAAGATAACTACCATAAGATCAGTCGAAAATCTTTTCGGGATAAAAATGATAGTCTATTTGTGATCCTTAATTACAAGAAGCAAGTCAGATGATTTCATATAAGCATTTTTTTACCGTTCTACTTCACTGGTGACCTTGAAGCAGGTTGTGGAGATGCACAATTTCCTGACGAATGTATATCGAGAGAAAGACGTACGTTCAGCTTTGATGGGCATCATTCAAGCCATGCATCATTCCAAAAATGGAATTGATGTTGTCTTTAAAAGTCCGGTAAGAAACTGCATCTTCTCCTCATTTTGGCCACATTGTATAATCAAGTCTAAAGGAAAGAAGTAATGAAGTTGTTGATGCTTTTGCTATAGGATTATCTGGAAAAAGAAATTTAAATTTACATGAACTTTCTTTATTTAGTTGTAACACGATGTCACCATCTACTTGACACGGATTTTATCCGAGAACACGATAATAAATAGTTAATAGACTATGCTGTGAAATTTGTTCATGCAGAGAAATCACTTTAGAAGCTTTACTACTACTGGAACAGAACAAACCAATGGATAAAGTTTGATACATTCTATCTTAGAATTACAGTTACTTGCTATCATTTGTCTTTTGATTTCCAACATCATTTTGACTTGTAGAGATTCTCAAACCATGTCCTGATTTGTCTAGAACTGAGAATAAACGTGCATAATATGACATTTTAATCAACAAAGAAAAAGTACATAAACAATGAACTAATGAATTATCCCCTCATTTTCATTCAAAAGAAGTAATATTTTCATGATTTTCTTTATTTTTCAGATTCGCACACATTTTGCCAGACCAAATTGGTTCACCATATTTTCCAGGCTGGCTCGCAAGCATAGAGGTGCTAAAATTGGTGAGAAGAAAATCGCACAATTTTTGTATGCATATTAGATTATCTTTATGTGCCATATTCTTGAACTGATAAGAACATAAACAGAAATTTTGCTGATCACTCTACAGAAAGGAACTTTGGTTTAACAAATTATTCCTGACTAAACACGTGGATTTGGTTATACAGGGGTCTTCTACTGTGGCCCATCAAATTTGGCAAGAGACTTGAAGGGGCTATGCACCAAGTTTTCCACCAAAACCACAACGAGATTTATTTTCCACAAGGAAAATTATTAGATTTATACCTTATACGTATTCATGTGTCGGTTGTGCCAATTCGATAAATACGAAGGCATAACCACGTCCGAGATCCATTGTACATCGTAGAAAGAATAAATGCCTCTACAGGAGCTTGTCCTTTACACACACACAACACTCATGTGTATATATATATATATATATATATATTGCTCTGGCGTGTATGTCATAAACCAGCTTCAAGAATTGATTCAACGCAATACCAAAAAGAAAGAATATACATGAATAAGAGGTCCTTTTGATTGATCATTGCAAACTGGAAGATTATGAATTATATTTTCTGCACAACTGCCTGGCTATTAACAGTTCCTTCTGCAAAATTCTCTGATTTTGTTTCTTATCACAGTTTAACCATATTGGCCATGATGTTAATTACATGGACTTTCTTTATCTAGAGTGAAACTATCTCGAGGTCCGAACCTCTGAACTGAAGGATTGCTAAACCTTATAAATGATGATCTTTTTATGTCGATATCATTAGTGATACGAAACGGAGTGTAACATTAATGTGAAGTCTGAAACAGTGAAAACTAAGTTCTAGTTATGGTAATAAGCACAATCACCGGGAGTGACCAATTTGAAAACACAAAATGAAGCGGAATTTGATTCAGCTTAAGGATGGCAAGTGTTTATATCGTCATCCTTATGATGAATTATTTTGTCAACCTAAACCTAATTTTTTTTTTTGATACTGACCTAAATTTTCTTAAGGTAAGGGTCTATTTGGCACAGCGTTAGGGGGTCCAAAAGTCCACGGTTATGAAAAAAAAGCCCAATTGGAAAAAGGTAGGTGTTTGACGTATCTTTCGCTTATGATGGGCTTATGGTAAGAAATTCACTTCTAATAGAAGCCACAAATTGTAACTTCTTCCACAAAAAAGTCACTTTTACTATCATTTCAAACACAAATCTCATAATTTCTGGTAGGGGTGAGCATGGGCAGGGCTAGGCAGGGCGAGACCTCTGCCTGATGCCCTGCCCAAAGAATCACTGGGCAGTAAAATGCAGCCCAGTGCCCGGCCCTGCCCGATAAAAGCCTTAACATTTTTGGGCTGGGCAATAATGGGCTGGGTAGGGCGGGCTTCCCATGCCCAAGTGATGATATCCTACTACACCCTATGTAAAAAAAAAAAAAAAAATTCAATCATACCTAATAAATAATATTGTAAGCTTCAAATGTAATCGATAATTATACATTTTAGAATATTCCAAAATTAATCTACAACTTGAGTCTTGAAATTAAAAAAATTACCATATGTCTTAACAAATGATCAAATACACATAACTTGAAGAATTAAATAACATCTATAGTCCATTAAGTACAAGACATCATTAGTAATATAATGAACTAATGGTCAGATACTTAATGAATATATTAGAGTATTAAGTCTATTAATATTATATAAACAAATATTTATATCAGCTATAATATATATATATACTGGGCAGGACCAAATGGGCAGGGCAACATACCTTGCCCGATGCCCGGCCTTGCCCGTAAAAATGTCCAGCCCGGTCATGCCCATTTTTCCTGGGCTTCTTTTTTCTGGGCTGGGCAGGGCCATTTTTTACTGGGCTGAGTTGGGTGCACTGGGCGCTTGGGCTTCGTGCACAGCCCTAATTTCTGGGTGTCTAAGTAAACACCTGAGGTAATAGACGGCTCGTTCTGCCCAACATTGGTATCACTTAGGAGGAAGGGAGACTTCGTCTTACCCTTAAATCGTGGGTGAGCCTAACCCCTTTTTTTAAATTTTTTTATATAAAAAAAAAAGAAAAAAAATTGTTTCGAACACAAATCACATTTACAATATAACTTTTATTTTTATTTTTCTTTTGCAAAAGTCATATTGAGAATAAGTCACTTCTACCACGCTATCCCAAATGAGCACTTAAAAGGTGAAAAAAAATACTTATGAGCTTTTATTAAAAGTGTGCCCAACACTATATAGTTTTTAGAGGCGTAAAAATATTTATGAATATTTAAAATGAGAGCAAAAATACCCCATTACCTTTTGTGGTGAGGCTCACACTATTGACGCCGCACTATTTTTGTATATGCAAATGTAAGGTGGTTAGATTTTATTTAACACCCTTACATTTTTCTTCCAGTTTGAATATTCCTGGTTGTTTTTGCACTAATGAAAAACATACTTTTGCTAAAAGCTTACTTTTGAGCCTCGGCCCCTTTTCTTGATCAATTGATATATTGCACCAATATACAACTAAGCAATCTGTATGTTAAAATAGATAACTCCACTAGTAAGCCCACGGTTGCCCAAGGCTGACAACCCTGCATTTAGCTTTTGAATTAAAATAGAATAACTGAAGTTTTGCTGATTTTCAATTAAAGGAACAGTGCATTTGCCTTAAATTTTTTAAATAAATTCAACTAAACCATATAAATCCACCGTATTAAAAATGTAAAAATGGTTTCTCAAGTCCAAATAAAATACATAATAGAACGAATTCTGATCCAAAGTTTCCTTAAATCACAGTGGCCTCAAATGACCAGTTAAATACGGCTAAGTGAAATAAACGCGCATTCAGGTTCCATAATTTAAATAATTTGTGAATGAGTCATTAAAGGCAGAAGGAGACATGATTTATCTCATAAAAAAAATACAAGTTGAAATATATGACCATGAATCCCAGGAAGAGGGCATCATCCTGCAGTAATTATATTTATTACAGATGAACAAGAGGGTGCACAAATGCATCACAAAAATAATCCACTGTCAATATCCTTATTTCGTTATCATCAAACAGACTAGCAAAATTATCCTCCCACTGATCAACCTTCTAGAGCTGATGCTCCTGAGATAATCTCAATCAATTCAGTGGTAATGGATGCTTGACGAGTTCTGCAACAAAATGAAGCAAGAGATCAATCACAATTATTCTAGAGAAGAGATATCAGTCAGACCAAGCTCTAAACATGTATGAAAAGCACATTAGAGTAATAATGTAATTAATTCGGACAGACGAAGATATCAACAAATTCTAAGTGTGGAGACGAGAGAGAGAGACCTGTTATAGGTGAGGGTGAGGCGGTCAAGCATATCCCCAGCATTTCTGCTAGAACTGTCCATAGCAGACATCCTTGCACCTTGCTCACTGCAAGCATTCTCCAATACCGCATTGAAAAGGACCTATAACACCCAAATATCATCCCAAATGAAACACATAAATAGACATTACCTTAAGATAGAAATGGACTTGAGTTTATTAACACTAGGTGACATGAAAATGCTAGAGAAGTATATCAAAAACAAAACCAGAGACAATGATCCTTAATCACCACAAAAGACGTTAAAGATTATAAATTCCTGAGGGATTTATAGAGCACCTATGCTCACAAAGTTAAGGCATATCAGTATCTCTTCCGGTTGCACTCTCATTCTAACAACTCGATTTAAATTGGAAACATGTAAGGTGATTAGATCAATCTAAATTAATTGAGTGACTATTTGGAAGCAGTGGACAAGTTCAACAGGCTCTAAGAAATTCCACTCACACAAGAGAACTGGAACTCAGCCAGATTTTGAAGTATTTCTGACTTGGTCTCACCACCTTCCACCTCATACGAGTCCAATTCTCCAAGCTTGCCCCCAGATTCAGCGTCTCTCTCCACAATCTACAAAAGAGTTGAATTACTTAACTACATCAGAGGGAAGAAAAGACAAAAAAGCATCACATTACAAAAATAAGTTCAAGAGGGCATTTATGTAAGCGGGGGAACCAAACCAATTAAGAAGTGTGCGAACTGATACTGGGAACCTATGAATACCATACGATATTCTACAGCAAAACATATATCATTTAATAAACTTTAGTACCTCGGGAGATAATATGGTTGACATGGTAGGCAAAAATGACACAACTGATTGGAACTTGTTGAAAATAATCCTCAAGGCATCAAACTCCACATTCTTTAAGATATCATCTGCAATGACAGAGACCTGAAAATGCAAGAAAGTGAAATAGGGAGAATTCATGAGTGCACATTAGAAATACATAAAAGGCACAAAAAAATGGCTACTGTTTGAGCATATTGGACACTGACACTATCATAACACACTAACATATATGACAAACGCACATGTGCATGAAACTAAAAAAAAAAAAAAAGTACTGCCTTCAACACACCATACATGAGTTAAACATAGGTGGTCGCCAAAACCAGGAAAAAAAAAAGGAAAATAAATGAAATACAATATAAACCCAATAATTGATCAGGTAGTAAGAGCTTTTCCCAAATAACTTTTGTGGCGCATGAATAATTTAAATAATGTAGTTTAGCATCTTTTTATTTATTTATTTTTTGAAAAATAACAATGCCACATCTTTGGTAAGTGGATAACAAATGAAAAGAATAAAAAATTAAGTACCACAAATTATGGCACTTGAGTGTTGGGGTGTGGTGTTTCAAATTTGTAGTAGAGTAAAGGTATTTGTGTCACTTGTCCATACTTCACATTCATTTAGTGAATGGTGATACTCAGGGTCCTATCGAAGTTTCAATGTTCACTTTGAACAAATAATGTTGGAAGTTCACCAGAGAAACCAACTCACAAAGAATGAAAAAACAAACTGTAAGCATATCAACGTACAGAGATTAGTTTACACAATAATGTTATACTGCTATCCATCATTATCTCAATTTCTCCTTCAAGGTAACTGCCAATCAAAATATGAAATGACCGTTCACATATCTATTCCCTCTTCTACTGTAACTATTCAAACACTAGTCAGTTCAAAGAGCATCTAGAGTCCAAAAAGAAAATTAATGCAAAACATGGGCTTATAAAAATGGACAAGCACTAACCTGGGTATAATTTAAAGGATTTTTCTGCAGCTCAGTTAAGATGATCTCAATGTCTTTCTTTGAGTCACGTACCAATTGAGCCTTAGCTTTCTCTCCCAAAATGACATACTTTGTCTCTTTATCAGGCCCTATGGCAGTTAATAAAAGTATAATAAAGAGTAAGCAAAATCATTTAGGACCTAGGACACAGAAAACGCGCGGAACCAGGGTGTGACTAAAACAGCATAGTTTCATAGCAATAAATGCAAAGACGAAGGCGGAAAAATAGATTTATTTCTTACCAAAATTCCAACTCTACAGATACCTAAATAAGAAAAAATCAATCCATAAATTATCTCTGTGCTGGTACATTTGTTCAAATGTTTCTTACTTTCTCATACCCTAACTTGAGCTCTAGTCCAAAAAGGTAAGGGCCTTCTCATTTTAAATAATTATGTACTCAATACTAAAAGACTTTGTCAATATGAACATTGAACTTCATGAATACAAACTCTAATTTTTAATTTTAAACACTTAATTAGGAAAATTCTAATTCTAATATAATTATAGAATATAAGATGCTGTATCCATATCAAAATTTAAATCCTCAAAATTGACCATATCCCATAAACCTGCACTGTTCAAACTCAACAGCTGGAATTCAGGCAAAATAGATTAACAAAAAAATAGGGGAGGAAAAAGGAAGGAATAAACACAATGACACATCTTGCTGTAACAGCTATCCAGATAGCCAAAAGCAGCAACCCACTAGAGAGGTCTGGCCAAAAGAACTCCAATGGAAAGTCATTTTATGAAACATAGTTACAAGATATGACACAATAAAGATACAGAGATACAGCAAATTTTTTTTTTAAGAAAATAAAAAAGTAAAAGATACTTATAAGATGCAATACGCACGCACATATATATAAATATTCAATATTAAAGATATTGATATAATATCAATTAACAATGAAGGGCACATGTGATTGACAAGATATTTTAGTTATACGGATGTCCCAGTGTTGTTAAAACGTCGTTTCAAGACGTTGAAACGTATGTTTTTACATTTTTCCGGCAAAAAATGTGTCAAATTGGTGGTTCAGACGCAAATTGATCCGAAACGGTAGAGATGATGTGCTAAAACAGTAGAAACGGTGAGTTTGCCGTTCTGAATTTTTTTACTAGTCGACTTTCGCTTTCCTCTTCTTCGCTAATCGGAGCTGATGCTTCTTGCCTTCTTCAGTTTCTCGCCCGTCTGTTTCAGGTCGCCAGCAGCGATGGTGGTGAGGGTGGAGGCCGCCGGCGACTTAGAGGAATGTGGAGGAAGGAAGGATTGAAGGTTGACCCCTCTCTCGCCTCTCACCTCGTGGTGCTCTGTGATATCAGGTCTATGTCTCAGATTGAAGGAAGGAATGAAGATGACCTAATTAATCCTTGGTCAAAACATGTGTTTTGACCAAGGGACTAAAATGCAAGAATTCAAAGTTCTAAGGAGGGGCTAAACTGAAAAGTTTGAAATATTTTTGGGCATAACTACACTTTCCAAGAAAATAATTTAAGAATCCCAATTTAATTATGAAAAATCACATTAAATTATGAACTTAATTATTTCCTTGCGTGTTTGGACTTAAATTTGTGATGACTTTAATGTATTGGTGTGTTTATGTTTTATATATCTAGGATTTTTGTAGTATGTAGTAAATTCTTACGTTTCGTTTACGTTTTACGATTTTACGTTTTTGCTTACCCTTACCGTTTCTACATAGACTCTACGTCTTAACAACACTGGGATGTCCAAATATAATAATGAAATCGCTTCAAAAAAATATTATTATTTGCTATAATACTATAAAAAGTGATAGAATGAGCCAGTCATTAACCATAATAACATATGATATTTTTATATCCGAATATTTATATATAATAATAAGTAATGATGTAAAAAAGTGCAATTTGTCGCAGAAATTACCAGAGTTCAGTTTGTGCACAGCCCTGCTTATCTTGACAGCGGTAGAATTGATTCCACCACATAGACCTTTGTCAGAAGAAACAGTAATAATGACATTCTTCTTCACATCAATACCTAAGCATAGAAACAGAAGAGGAATGGTGAATGGTGAGACATAGGGCATAAAAAAATTCTTACATAAGCAAATCTAATAGTTAATTCATAAAATTCAGATGAAGCATTGACATGTACGCGCTTCTGACACATTTTGTAATAAGCAAGACACTGGCGACTGACAAGTATATAAGACAGCACATTGGACATTGCAATGTGACAAAATATGCAGCATCCAAGAACATTTAGAAGTGTTCCATCATGTTGGACGAATAAAAGACACCATTATGACTATATGTGTGACAAAACATGCAGCATCCAAGAACATTTAGAAGTGTCCCGTCATTTTGGACGAATAAAAGACACCATTATGACTGTTTTAAACATATAAATGCTTCATAAACCACACACCGCTATATTGAAGGCACCACACGAGTGAGTAAAATATTGAATAAGATTGAGAAAAGGAAAAGGGGCATAAAAACAAATAACAGGCAAGCATAAATCGCCAGATATAAATTTTAAAACAATGTTGGACAACATACTGGGAGTGTCACCCAGAAGTGCAATGAATGGCTGCCATAGGCCACGAGAGTTTTCAGCTCTAGTTTGAATAGCCCGCAGTTTTGACGCTGCAACCATCTTCATTGCCTTTGTAATTTTCTGAATATTCTTCACACTCTTCATCCGATTTCTGACTGCAATATTTCATGAAAGCACAAAATAAAAAGTTTATCTGTCAGGTGGCCTCAGATCTTACAGAAGAAAGCAGAAAGAAACTCCACAACAGTGTTTTTACACAGCATATAGAAGATAAAATGGGTCCTACCTACTTGAGTGGAAATATAGCGCACACCCTGGGGGATTTGCTCCCTGTAAACTCGATAAAATCAGATGATTTGGAAACGAGCAGGGTAGACATGGCATACATAAGTGCAATAACAAGAACGAAGAAAGAGTCCATTTTTTTTCTACAGCATGGAAAAAGATGAAAGCATTTGCTTTCATTTCAAATACATGACATTACGCACTGAATTCACGAACATGAAAACTTATCTTCGGAGCTTCAAGAGAGAAGATCCTTTTATCCTATCCTAGGCAATCAAATAGAATTAAACATAAAAGTGAATGACAGCACACACACTTATTAGCGTGAAATACAAGCGAAACGGGGACTTATTCAAGACTTGCCGCATTTTCCATCAACAGCCAGAATGCTGCAAACTCTGATCGATCTCAGCCTAATTAAGCCCAGTTTTAACTAATTTAAAACACAAAATCAAAGAGCTTGCCAACATTATGGAGAGCTGATTATTTAACTTTCCAAAGTATAAGGAAAATAGGGGAAAAAAAAGGACTTTTTTTCAAGTGCCGCATCTGCGCAATGACTCTCCTTCCATTTTTCAATCTTCCTCAGTCATCAAACGAATTGTCAAAGTAATACACCAGTGGGCGAGTAAGAGAGAATAGGCATCAGATTTAAGAGAGAGAATGGGAGATGGTACTCAGATATGAGGGAGGATCGGAGAGCGGTCAACGGTTGGGGAGAGATGAGAGGGGCCAAGCGCCTCCCTTCCCGTCTCAGAGCAGCCATCGCCATTGCCGCCAATTGGTGATCGGAGTGCTGAAACCCTAGCGGGGACTACGGAGATCACACAGTTGTTAATGGGGGACTAAACTAACTTTTGCTTGCGCTGGTAAAATGTTCGGTAGCTTGCTAGGCGCCTGGGGCTTCAGACCTCGGCCCTAGGATCCGATAAATTCGTATGCTTAATTTCTCTACACCTAGGCTAGGGAAGGCTATACAATTTTTACCTTTTTATTCCCTCATATTTTAAATTATGAGTTTTGGTAAAATAATTCCTGGATTTATTAAATTATAAGCATAGTTATTAAAATTGCATCAGACAGGTTGGTTTGAGCCAGAAACCTGTGAATCAGCCAGCTAACCGGTCCAGTCATATCATTATAGTAATTTTAATTTATTTTAAAAAACTTCTTTTATTCAACATTTTATAATAATAATCATGAAATCTTCATTTACTTACAAGTTACAAACAAGTTACAAGTCTAGTTCGAATTAGTTCTAATTTGACTCTGATATCACACATATCACACACATCATACACTGGCCTTGACCTTCAACTTCAACATGTTCAATGGTCAGTGTAGGTTGAATATCTTTGACAATAAGAATCAACATTTTAAAGGGAATACATTTAAGAGACTAAAATTAAAATGAAAGTAAATTTAACTAATCAAATATACTATTATCCCAAAAATAAAATTACTTCTTGGTCAACCAAACTGGAAAATTGGTTCTGAAATCATGTCTACTTTAACTTGGTTAAAAATTCATTCTTTAGCAACGTTAAGACTTATGGTTTTGGTCCTTTAGCATAGAGGATGTCAAATAACTGAATAATAAGCAGTTTTCTAATCGAATCCGTAAAGGATTTTGTTACCAAGAAAAATTGTAAGGATTTTTGTTTTTTTTTTACTAAAAATTAGATATGGTGATGTACTTATTGCCCAAAAAACCTATAGTGATTTGTGTATAATTCACTATGTATGAATTTATATATAATTTTGAAATCCGATAAATAGCAAGAAAAATTGGAGTAAACTACTAAAAATATAAAGCTATCACAAAACCAAATGTACGACATGGAAATGTTTGCATCGATGGTTTAATAAAAGAATTAGATCAAGGGAAACTAATTCTTTAAAGAGGCTTAGCAAACAAATTATTTTCACTTCTATCAGCAAACATGCTCCTCAAAATTTGAATTTGTGTTCTCTTTCATATTTCATATAGGATAACACTCACACAACCAGCTTATTTTTTGTTCATTTACAAGTTTAACTTTTGCACTTACATGTCAATTTTTAGTTTTTACAAGTAGGTAGGACTTGTAGGTAATTAATTCTTTTAGGACATGTATGAAGGCTGCATTTTGCTTTCTCAAATCTTCCGTGAGACCAACCAAAGCCTTTTCCATTTTGAGTGCCAAAGCGCAACACTCCTAGATTACATCCAATAATAGTTATCCCCCCACGTTCATAGCAAACCCTGCCTCAACATTTGAGGGATCATGTCCTAAAACCATCCAAGAAAAATAAAAGATGGACCAAACCATCCACACCTAACAATTTTTTACGGGCTAAGTAGAAAGTGTCACAGGTCTAAATTATTTACACCAAAAGGCAATGACATGATAATCTGTCATTTATAAAGGTTTAGCAGCAGCAGCATCAATGTAAGCAATAGCTTCCGCCTCAGAAAGCTGTTCTCCTTCCACCAAGCCTTTTGTTAAGGTGTCGGCATAAGCTTTGCTCGGTGCACGCAATGGTAGCTTCCCAGATTTGAAGCTTTCAATATTAGAATGTGAACACCTGTTTGAAATCAAAGATAATATAAACATCGAGCTAAAGCCAAAATGGATTAGTGATAAGTCACCAATGTATCGTTTACTCACGTCATGGTAAGAATTGGGAAATTCTGCTCCTTGCCCAAATATACAACATTACCATACCAACTATCCTGCATAAAATTGAGGAGCAATGAATTACAGCAGACATAAACATAATGGCAAAGTCATGACAAAAGCTGCAGATCAAAATAATAAATAATAAATTCATCGACATCTGTAATTTAAGGAAAAGGGGGCCCAAGCGTCCAAAAGAGTACCTTGATAACCTCCTGGGAATTAAATTCCTTGCTCTTGGTATCATTCAGGGCAGTTGTGTCGAACAAGGGAGAACAAACATTATGGCTTCGACCATTTTCCATGAGTAAAAGATCATTAAACTGCTCTAGTCTGCGATAAACACAGAACAGAACGTCACATAAGCTCCATTCTATATATATATATATATATATGAATGAATGAAAACAAAAAATCAGAGTTGACAATGCCCTTGCTCCATCATCAAGCTTGATAAAGTTTCTGCAACAGGAGATTAGAACAGCAACAAGAAAGAGCTCGGTCAGTCCACTTACGAAATTCTGTACAGGCACATGTGAGTGTTGTCCTCGTGGTTCCTCTCGGGATCAATGAAAGCAACTCCTCCAGGACCCCATGTAAATGAGGAGTCATGACCGAAAAACAGACGGCAGGGAAATGTTTTCCACAGAATCTCCTTCGGTGGATTTGTGTCCATTGCACCAGAACATTGCGATTGCATACCTTCCACCTGATTATCATTTTGAAAATCCACATAAAAAGTAGGTAACAGTTACAAAGGTTTCAAAGGATTAGGCTTCAGAACCCAAAAATGCGAGGAAGGTGGAAAATTTATTCAACAAATCTCACCAAAAAAATAAAATAAAATTGATGCTTCATAATAATCTAAAGCATGGAAATACAAAACTGTCTTGTTAGCTATAAGAAGCCCAATCCTTTTAGCAAACCAATAAAGTTTCAGGGCTTGGATATTTCCCATGACATCAATTTGACATTGACCGTTTAAGAAAAAGGCTTAAGCTCCTATAGTGGTTTAATGTCACTAAAACTTTCTCTGCTTGAACTACCATAAAACTAGCTGCATTGCAGTGGAATTATTAAGATGAATTAAAAGCCTATCATCTGTTTCAGAATTGCATAGATAATAAAATAAATTGCAAGGTTACATTACCTTTCCACCTGCTATGTAACACAAGAATCTTGATTTCCACATATTTGATCCAAATGCCGCATACCATATGAAAATATTGGAAAGTTCTGACCGCCATGAATAAGCAGCAGAAGTTGGTTTATCTGCATAAAATACAGGGCTTGTCAACTGATGAACATGAGAGAGTGGGAAGGGGAGGTCCCTGATTAACCATAGAGTTTACCAAGAGTATCTACGTCAACATTCAGCTTGGAGAGGGGCTCTATAACACTCTGAACCAGCTTTTCCAGATTTTCAGCAATCTTTGGACCCTTGTCATCTTCCGTCTCAGAGTCAGAGCTTGAGATCAGAGTAATCTGCAAAGGCCAATAATTATTGTCACAGATATTTAAGGATGAGAGAAAGCAGATAATATGTTAAGCAAGAAACAGACACATGTTGAAGAAGCAAGGATACAAGAAAGACATGCACAACAATAGCAATATAGCATGACAAAAATGTTCAGTATGGCATGTCAAAAAGGGGGGGAAAAGATTTTATGATCCAAAAGACGTATTTATATGAATGACAAGTTCATCTTCAATTTTGTGACTTTACAGAGAAAGTAGCATTGATAGCTTTCCAATGAAAACTCGACTTTGATCTCAAATTATGCATGCCATCAAAAGCTGACAAATAAAAAGCCAATACAACTCTTCACTACAAAATGAACTTGGAGATATTTCATAATAATCAGCATTCACATAAAAGAGTGTCTATTTACATTAATGATGCAGTTCATAAATATATAGTATTACACAAGAATAGTTAAAACTCAAAAAAATTTCATTAAAAATTATTTTTAGAATCCCTTATGATGATGTATTAGCTAAACCAACTACCAAGAAAAGGGGCACAAGAATGAAAAGAGGGTTACCGAAGGTGGTGCTGCTTGACAAATCAAATTTTTAGGTAACTTGCTCGCAAGTGTTGGCCAGAAAGGACTTAATTGCTGGCGCACCTGCAAAGAATGCACAACCCTTAGCATTGAAAGAATCCCTAGTACAAATTACTCTTAACCTTTAATAACAAAAGGCCAAGCTAGGAATGAAGGAGGGAGATAAATGGAGATTCTAGGAATGAGCATAGGCCTTAGTGCCTTACAACATTTATATTCTTACCTCAACACAACAACTGAGCTAAGGAGATACTTCTACCTAATTATCCCTACTCCCCAAATTTTCTTTTCCTCACATTTGAAGGATAATAAGGAGGAAATATTATTACCTCTTGGATCACACGCCATGTAGACTCAAATGGATAGGCCTCTAAGGATCCTGTAATAGACTTCTCTTCTAGTAAAACTTCCACACAAGCAAGCATTGAATTTGCTATTGAATCAAGATTATATCCTCCTTCTAACACCAGCACAATCCTACCTTGAGCAAAATTCATCAACTGGAATTTACAGAAAAGAGAATATGTAACAGTCAATAGTCATAATATAGAGAAAAGCAGATAAATGTTTTTTCAAATTTGAAAGTTAAAAAAACATTTAAAAAGAAAAAAAATATATTAATTGAAGAAAGAATTGCAATTCATGATAGAACAAGGAGAGAGAAAAAATATAAAATCTTGCCACATTTGCTAGCAAATTTGGTCCTCATTGTAAGCCTTGAAAGGCCTTTATGTAGTTGTGATTTCAAATGCTGGTATCAAGAAATAACCATGCTAGCCATTGCCCACATAACACTAGTTATTTTTAAAAAGGAATAAACATTACAAATTACAATAAACAGATCAAAGAAGGAAATGTGAGTTAATATCTGAAAATTTACCTTTTTCAACATAACTGAATAACCATATGGGGTGATACGACATCCTCCCAGAGGGTCACCAACAGCTGTAACATTAAAATAATAATATTGTGAAAATTTATGATAGATAAATAATTAGCAAAAACAATCCAATCACTCCCAATTCATATGCCAAGTATGGATCCATATTCTAGCTATATTTGATTCGGTATAGAAAGGAATAGGAATGCTATTTCATTTCTAAATTTCCTTGGATTAAAAAAAAATACATGAATGGAAATAAAGCTGGACAAATTACTACAATTTCTCCAGCGTAAAAAATATTAAAATTTTCACTTTTCAACATTTTAGTCTACTGAAATTTTTTTAAATATAATATTCATCATTGATTCAGAAAATAAAAAATATCACAGCTTTTGATGCCTATAATGTTAAGAATACCATCTTTACTATTACCAACTGTCCTCCAAGCATCAAATCAAATGAGTGAGGAGCAGTATTATATCCGAGTTGTTGCAAGCATTAAACTAAATGAGGGCCTAAGGGTATATTTTCATCAGGAATTGGGAGTGATTCATAATTTGTAATGAACATCTATGCGAACGAGTTGGAGTGGCATCTATAAAAGAGAAAATGGTAGAAAATCATTTCTAGTGGTATAAACATGGTTAAAAAAGGCCATTAAGTGTGCAGGTAAGGAGAGTTAATCAAATAGTATGGAGTCCTAAAAAAAGAGGTCAAGCAAGACCAAAACAAACACTCAATGGGTTATAAAGCGGGATCTTTTGGTTAATAATCGATCCAAAAATTTGGTTTTCGATAATGGCGTCATGCGATTCATGTAACCAACCCCACCTAATGGGATAAAGGCTCCATTGTTGTTGTATTCCCAGAAATGAAATTGCTTTCCATCATGTAGGCTATGGAATTAGACTCCCCCAGAAATATGAGGTGCCCAAACCCATGAAATGGGAATCACTTGTACCAATGATTCAAAAATTTCATTCACATTCCCCTTTCATTCTTATCTTCCAAATATACCATAAGACTTTAATTGTTTATCCAACTGTAGTAATAGTCTTAGTTCCACCTTCTTTTTCATCATATGAACTTCTTTACAATCAGGACTCAAAAAGTAGCAACTTAACATGAAAAATAAGACATGTATACCACTGCACAACTAATAAATGGTAAAAAATAAATATGTAATTGAAGAGAAAGCTAAGCGAGGTTACCATTCTCATCCATGACATAATTCAGGTATGCATCCAAAGAATAAAAGTAAAGATCACATCCCAAAAAGGGGCCAAAGAGAAAAATATAGGGAAAATCCTCCCCAGGGCCCAATTAACAACAAAATCAGTATCCGTTAACAACGATTCCGTTAACAACAAAATCAGTATTCGTTAACAACAAAATCAGTACCTGTTAACAACTATGTTTTTCTGAAATAATACCAGAAAAGGCCCTAGGGCCTTTTTTGACATATGAAAGTTGTTGGGGCCTTTTTTTAAATTTTTTTGCTTAATTGGGCCCTAGGGAGGATTTTCCCAAAAATATATAAGAGAAATTATCAGATTTTAGTTATCCAATGTTTACCTGCATCAAATCCAGCAGATACTATAATTATATCTGGATTAAATTCCTTGGCAACAGGAACCAAGATGTGATCCCAAACTGCAAGGTAGTCAGCATCACCACATCGCCCATTTTCCCAAGGCACATTAATAGTAAACCCAGCACCTGGTCCTTCTCCAATCATAGTATAAAATCCATCATCATTTGCTGGGTAGAAACTCCCAAATTCATGCCTGCACGAGCAGAAAAGTTTACAAACCTCAGAATGAATTATTAAAGTGATGTGACAATGTCTTAAAAAGCCTAAACTAAAAAATCCTTCTCAAAGACCCAAACCCCATTCTGTCCACTACAGTTTATATATATATACATATCAACCAACATTTATGGACTCAAAGCACTAGCATAATATTAGTGGATCCACCAATTCATCCTATCATGATTATATTATTGAATCAATGAAACTATTAAGTTAACATCTACGTATGATTGCAATGATTGAAGATACCCAATAAAAATATTCATAATTATACCTATGAACAGAGAAGAATAACACGCGAGAATCTTTCCAGAACATTTTTTGAGTGCCATTTCCATGATGAACATCCCAATCAACAATTAAAATTTTTTCCACACCTAATTCTGGCTGTCATACACATGACAAAACATGAAATGTAAGGTTAGGAATTCACAGCAAGTGGCAAATTAAAAGCTAAAAATTGAGTGATAACAGAAATGATAACAGGTGATACCCACTCTTTCATCTAGAAGATAACTTGATGCAATGGCCACATTGTTGAACAGACAGAACCCCATGGCTTCATTATGTTCTGCATGATGCCCTGGCGGCCTTACAATCGCAACAGCAGAATTCAACTCCCTCCTCGCAACTTTGTCAACAACCTAGGTTTCAAAACATTGTTAGTTCAGGCTCAAGTTTTTTATAAAGACAGAGATAGGACAAATTGAAAAAGAAAACATACTCATTTAATTCAAACTAGGGCGAGTCCCATATGTGGCACAAAGTTTAAGAAATAAGCCACACTCTTCATAACTTATGAAAACCGCAGTTTGTTAGGGTTTCATTAGATATAGATACAGATGTTGCTTTAATATAATGCAAGTGCCATGATTAGAATTAAAAATTTAAAAATTACTATCAATTGTGTTAGATATGCTTAATTCTAATGATGTCAAATATAGATGTCAAAATATTAAATGCAAACAGTTTGCATGATGCATTTATCTACTACATTGACTAACTATTATATTTAATGTCAAACATCTTGTAGAAACGACAAGCAAAGAAAGAAGATATCAAGTTGGATTGTGGTGAATGACCAAGAAAAATATTAAGAAGATATTGAAGATTAAAGTTATCAACTATGAGGAGAGAGCCAAGAAAAGAAAGAAGTAATTGAGCTAGATAGATTGTGGAGAATGACCATCTGGAAGAATAAGAAGAAGGAATAATGAAGAAAGAAGAGCCTTCATCATATTAGTCAAACAAAAGAAGCTATCTAATTGGATTATGGAGAATGACTAAAACGAAGATGAACAAAGAGATTGAAGAAAGAAGAGCTTGCAAGATCTAATAGGAATATCAAAATTCAAGTTCTTAGATGTGATAGTGAAGTCTCTATGGTCAAATGGAGATTTGAATGGGTCAATTCGAAGCTAAAATGATTTATATGGAAATTATACCAACTTCCCTCAAATGGAACCTCCACAAGTGATCACTCAAGTGATGTTCTTCAACACTAGCAATATCACCTGAATGATGTCATAGTGATGACCACTTTGTTGTGCTCTGTTTTTGTTCAACATGATAGAAGTTCAGTATTTTGAACATATCTCTCAAACCACACATCCGATTGAGATGAAACTTGTTTTATGAGAAACTGGACTTCAAATGCGACACATAGGCACCAAGATCAAGCTCAACAGACTTCAAAAAAAAAGAGATATAGATCTTAGAAGTTGACACTGGAATTTCTTGTGTTATTCCATAACAAATTCAATAATTTGGATGTATCTTACAAAACACACATCCGATTGAGGTGAAATTTGTTGCATATGAAACAAAACTCAAAATGCATTTCACAGAAAGTCAAGATCAAGCTCAAAGAGTTCAAGACAAAAGAGATATGGATTTCGGAAGTTGATGCTCAAAGTTCACACAATATTCCAGAGCAGTAGTCATTCTTTGGTTCATAACTTTCATAATACAATAAATTTAGAGTTGATTCTTTTTGCATTGAAAAGTAAACTTCAAGAGCTTTCTGATTATATGTTATTTGCCATATTTGGAGTCAAAATGAGTTTATCATTAGCATAACACTCTAGTGATGTGTCAAGTGATCTGAAGCAAGATCACTAGAGTGATCTAATTTTATGCATCACTAGCACATTACTCCAATGATCTATCATCTAGTGCTCTGTACAACTACGAGAAGATCACTCGAGTGATGCTTTCCAAGTAAACAGAGCATCTCTTCGAAACTCCTAAAAATCATTGGAATGCTTGTGTAACGTGTTCTTTTTGCTTCTAATCACTCTAACTCTTCATTATATTAGTGCTTAAGTGTTTTCCAGGTGATCAATTAAGGATTAACACACAAATTGAAAAAAAGACACTTTCATGTCAAAAGCATTAAATGCGAAGAACATTCAAATGACGGAAATTCTCTCTGCTCTAACGGCTAATTCCTTAGACACAAAGAATGTTCAAAGACTCCAACGGCTATAACAATGACCAAGGACCATATACATTCAACAAGGCAACGGCTATATTCCTATATAGCTCAAAGGACAAAAACACAACGGGAATATGAACATGGCTAACGAATAACTTTAACATCTCCAACGATCATTAGAGCTACATCAACTATAAATTGAAAAGCATTTAAAGCTGAAGAAGAGAGCTTGCACCTTCACCGTCAAAATGCCAACACTTTGACTCCAACGTTTATCTCGTAAACTCTCTATTTTCTCAGTGTTCATATAATTTACTTTAAAGAGAGAGATTGTTTGTATTGTGCTCCAGTATTCATCTTATTCAATTATGAGAGAGAAGATTGATTGTAATCATTCATCATCAAGAGAGATTGTAACCTTACGATGTGTAAAAGGGAGTTGTTATCTTCTTGAGAAGACTATAAGTGGCTTCACAAGTGCCTAGATTAAACTTATGAGATTATAGTAGTTCTAAAGTACTCAGTTTAAACTTGAAGGAGACAGTGTATTGAAATCTCAAGAGGAGCAAGACGAAAGTCATCGAGGATTGAACCGGACCAGGATAAATCATAGTTTGTATGTTTTCTTCCCTGATCTCTTAAATTTCCAGCATATATGATTTGAATAACTAAGTGTTGAGTTATGGTTCAATATCTTCATAGTTCTTGTTTTCAATAAGATGCAAAAAGTTTTTATAAGTTTTTATTTTACACCAAATTTAACCCCTTCAACTTGTTTAAATAACTCCAAATCTTATTAAACATAAGTTATTGAAACTAAAGGCTTAGTTCCTTCATTTTATTGCTAAAGTTGGAAAAACATGTAAAGCTGGCCCATACAGACTCAGCCGCTACTGGTTATACTTATAGCAAGAAAAGTCCAAGGGTATAATCAAAGAAAGCCTAATGGGAAACATAATCAGCATTGTTGTATTATTATCCTAAAATAACTAGAATTCTTTGTTTTATTTAAATTATTATATTTTATTAGGATATCCAGAATGTCTTCTAGATTTACTTTAGTTTTAGTTTAATCAATCTTTTATCTCGACTTAAATAGTCTGAATAAAGTTTAGGGAAAATCCTCCTCATGGCCCAATTAAACAAAAGAAATGTCAAAAAAGGTCCCATAAACCTTCACATGTGAATGTTTGATGAAAAGACAAAAAAACCCCTCACACTACCCCTTCTCTCATTTGTCAATGGGCGTTTTTGTCTTTTCATCACACATTTAGGGCCTTTTCTGACATGTGAAAGTTGTTGGGGCCTTTTTTCACTTTTTTTTGTTTAATTGGACCCTGGGGAGGATTTTCCCTAAAGTTTATCTCGTCTTAAGGATTAAGCCCCAAGACTGTTCCTTGCATTGACTTTTTCCCTTCATTGTTTTACATCAAAGCCTTTCTCAGGAAGAAAAGCAACAAAAAGTCTGGATATTTCTACCAGTTTCTTTCAGTCAACTGCATTTTTGCATGAAATTTGGGATGATCCCTGGAATAATCTAAGTGATTGAAATCCTCAAGCAAAATTATGGCATAAAAAACCATTCAGGCAAGAATGAAAGTAATTCCATGGGAGAAAAAACAGCATTATCGTTCCACCCATTGGCCAGGTTCCTGGGAGATTGCATCAAAGAAAACCATTCATGAATATTACCTCAACAACAGAGCCAGCAGCAAGATAAGCAGATTCTGAAGAACCCTCGTTAAAATAAATAGAATTGAATTTTGCTGCAATCCTATTCCTCCGTGAATCAAACAGTTTTGAGCTAATGTGCTTAATCAGGTTTACATGAAGTTTTGAATGCACTGACAGTAAATATCTGTCTTCAGCTTCTTTAGCATCCAAAACCACGCATCTGGAACAGGGGAAAACACCAAATATATTGAGACTACGTAAAAGAAAACTGAAATATTATCACTTGAAGAATAAACTAGATCATAGTCTAACATTCCAAATTTCAGCAACGGTGCAATAATTTAGACAGAACTCGGATAAGGTCTTGCTCGTTTCTTTATCGGGCAAGTCATGCCCATCCCACAGTAAAACCAGCAAGTGGATAAAAATAAATAAATTATTACATCTTCCAATTCAAGTCCGCACTTCAGCTCGTCAGAAATCATTGTCGGCATTAAAGGCTTATAAAATGCAAGCCACATACCAAAGAAATTAAAAGAAGAAATTAAAATAATAAAAAAAAAACAAAGCATAATTTATTATTCTGAAACGCAAAATATGAACAACCCAACAAAGTCAAATAGTTCCTAATTTTCTCGCTGTCATCACGGAAGAATGGTGTCAAATTTAACTTAGATGAGCTGAACAAAACAACTCATATCATTCGGCTAAAAAAGCAAGGTGCAAATTTTAAGAAAATGAGAAGCTACCTTTCAGGAATACCAGCGTCCTGGAGCTTCTTCCAAATAACCCTAATCCGGTCTGGGTTCTCAGGATGGTAATCATTGTTTGGAGTGTAGTGCTTACACATCCTCTCATCATACAGCAAACCCACGCGCCGTTGACCGTGGCTACCACTCTCACTGTCAAGCTCCGCTACTGCATCCATGAAATCGAGACTTCTCCACCCCTACCTTGCCTCTCTCCGATTCTTTGTGAGAGAGAGAATTAAAGAGCCGTGCGAGTTCAAACAAGAGCAAAGGAATGTCAGAAATTTTGGAGACTTTTGATTTTGAATTTGATATGCAGGCCTTCGTTTGGAAAAGTATTACGTTTTATTTTCTTCCCAAGTTTTCCGTAGGCAAAATTTTGTGAAACAACTAATTTCATGCCAGTTTTGCTTCTAAGGATTCAACTACGCCCTCATCCAAACATCGTGGGCACCAAAAGTTTAATTCTAATGCCCTCGAGATTATCGTTGAGGCCTTGCCTTGCCTAGATGATAGATCTCTGGGCATTTTACTGAACTTCTAAGGCCTTAAAAAAATGGGAAAATCTATATAGGCACCTAAATAATAAAAAAAAATTAAAAAAAAAAACTTTAAAATTCTGAAAATACTAAAAAAGACCCCAAAATCTTTTTTAATATAAATTTATTAAAATTTTAACTATTAACGGGTTAACGGGGCTGATATAATTATTAACGTTTTAATGAATTTATACTAAAAAAATATGTGGGCCCTTTTTTGGTATAAGAAAAATACCTTATATCTTTGTCCAAAAAAAAGGGCTTGATGCCTTATACCCGAAATGATTTCAGAGCCAATAATATGACTAATTTAAATTTTGTTATTTTACAAATTTCAATTTTGAAAGTACTATATTTTGGAGAAGGAATTTGAATTTTACTACTTTATCCCTCTCTCCCCCGTCCTCTCTCTCTCTCTCTCTCTAATCTTTACTACTTTATTTTGTCTGATTTATTTTTTAGTGTGAAAGTATACATTTAATCTCAAAATTTTAAATATCTCTAGTGTCGTTTTATCATTCCAATATAATTCAGTGAAAATCTATTATTGATTTACCCAAATTTTAATTTGAGTCACTTAAGTTAACAAATTATATTAGGTTATGCGTAAATTTAAAATTTCAATCAAATTACCTCCATATCTATATCTATATCTTTTAGTTATTTTAAATAGATTACGTTACAGTCTCCTTACATGAAAAAATTGTCACCAAATAGTTGATAGATTTCCATGTTTGGGACCGACCCTTAATCTATATTCACAGTCAGACACACCTAAATGGATTGGCTCACACACCACAGCGAATATTGATTCAAAAATTTGTCAAAAAATATGCTTTTAGTCATTCAATTTTATATTAAAAATACCCGTTAATCACGATAATAGAAAATCAAAATATTGACATAGCATTCTCAATGCTAAACACAAATGTAAGGAATTCCCTACTTTCCGATATTTTCTAATACCCCAATGCACAATCTTCTTCTGACCATGTTAATATCCAGTCACAGACTCACAGTAGCCCAGGATGCGAAGTCACTCTTAAAATCCTTTCATTTACAATAAACCTTGCATACTGGAGCATTAAGATTGAAAAGATTTTAGAAGACTAGGACAGACTATTTGATACTCAATTCTGAACGTTAGCAAGCATTTTCTGTACTTCTATCATCTAAATCAGTCAGCAGGTTTCTGTACATCTCTAGCATCAGATTTCTTGGGTAAGCTAAGTGGGATTCCTACGAGCAAGAAGTATACATCACTACCTGATGACACTTCAATACAAGTCAAGAACTTTCTTAAACTTCAGATTTTCCAAATTTTCCTCTTCCTTGACTCCTTCAAAACCCGGCGGGGCATCCTTTGTGTCCATGATTTTATGATAATCCTGAACGGACTTCAGTGGAAATTCGTCAAAAGGAAACACCGTTTTGACACTCTTTCTAAGATCGGAAAGCAAAGATGGTTTATCATTGGTAGTGGTTAAGGCCTTCTTATCTTCTGCCTTCTCAGAGGTGTCCTGAAGTATCGCCCCTTCCCCAGAATTGATAGGAAAATTTCCAGGTCTGTCTTCACGATTCTCAACAGAGTTAGTTCTCTTTGACTTCACGCTCAGAGGCTGTGAATCCTTGAGTTCATGGACTCTTTCAAAACCAGGTGGGGCAATTTTCGTGTCCATAATTTTATAGTAATCCTGGACGGACTTCAAAGGGAAAATGTCAAAGGGGAACTCTGTCCCTTCCCCATATTTAAGAGAGAGGTTTCCGGCTTCGTCTTTGCGATTCAGAACAGAGTCAATTCTCCCCAATACATCCTGTCCTCCCACCATGTCAATGTCCATATCAGCAGCCTCTGTTTTGATATTCTTTTTGAGATTGGTAGGCAAAGATATTTTATCTCTAACATTGAGATTCAAATCACCAGAAGCGATCATAATCTTGTTATCTTTAGCCTTCTCAGAGGTTTTCTGAAGCATCAAACCTTCCCCTGAATTAATAGAGAAATTTCTGGGTTTGTCTATGCGATTCTGAACGGAGTCAATTCTCCCCAATACATCCTGTCCGCCAACCATGTCTATATCCATAGCAGCCTCTGTATCATTTAACTCTTCAATGGCTCTACCATCTTCCTTAGGGCGAAAGACACCCCATAGGAAATTTTTAACCTTTAATTTCTCAATAATACCTGTGAGCACAATTTCATGATTCCTTATGAAGAAATCGAAGGAAATGCAACAATAATTTATGTTCAAACCAGGTAGGCTATTGGGCAGGCAAACAATAATTACCAAAGCACTCACTTTAAAACCAGAACGATCAAACAACATTGAATCTAATTTTTAGAAACTGCAGCCTCCATTCTGCATTTTTCTATCAATGATCCTGAATTCATAAATCTATACGGAGCACATACATATGGAAGTATAGAACTGACAATTATAAAAACAACTAATATATAAAAACGATAACAGAATACCATACCCTGGGAGTCCTCGTCTAGCTGTTTCGAGGTAAACACCAACAACTCCACTTCATCATCAATAACACTTTTCAACATAGCGTTTTTGGTATCCAAAAATCCAAATATCAGATTCAAGTTCTGTCTGGACCTACAGTTAATAGTGAATAGTTGAATACCAGTATAAGCAACTTAAACAACACATAATTGCATAACTCCAAACCAAGAGGAGCATCAGTGAGAGGCAAAAGCTGACCTCTCACGGTTATCTGAAGGAAAGAAGTACAGCGCCACCTCTTGAAGTCCCGGACAGTCATTTTGGTATAAATCTATCAGGACGCTGGATATAGGCAGTAGTTCCACCTCAAGTACTGCGGGCAATTTGCATGAATAATAGTATGCTTTACGATGAACAGTGCATGAAGGTAGAGCCTCCAATCCATCAAAAAGTTCGCACAACGCAGCGCTTTGAAATTTAAATCCACCCCTATAAAATGGACAAACGCACATAGTTAGTGGAGTTAGTGGATCATACACCAAGTATCAGTAATGAACTAGGATATACTTTGATCAAGGAGGATCGAGGGAAGGGAAGGGAAAGTAAAGTTTCAATTGTGCCATTTTCTTAATTTAGATTCAAATAAACACTTAATGTTAAAATTGAAATTTCACATACCTTTCCTAACCCCCAGTCTTTTCAATCCAAACATACGCAAGTGGAGGCAACTGATATGCCATAACATCATGAACCAAAATACATCCCCACAAGGGCAAAGATTGGATCCAAAAGGAGAAGAATAAATTATTTTGAAGCACAACCAGTTCTTTGGTAAGCACTGGGCTTCAATTTAAAAGCAAAGCAAATTCCTCACTTCAAAAGGCAGGGGAAGGGAGGATATCCTGCAATTCCCAAATTCCAGCCAAGCAAAATAACCTTGCACACATCTATGTTAACAACTATAGAGGCTTACATGCATAGGTAAACTTACAGATACAATCTATGTAGTCCTTTTTTTAGCCTGCTTTAAAGTTAACATCCTCCTAGATTAAACTGAGAAGTAAATCTAGAAGTCCATTCCCGCCATGGATGGGATTACAAAGTATACCTTTCTTGTTTAGACAAAGTGAACTTTACTACAAAGTTAAAAGATGAAAGAATAAGTAATACAGGACAAATAAAAAGTTACATACTTCCAGGTAGCGTATGAAAGGGGTATGCATCTGAGATAAAGCTGAACATTCATCTGAGTGTTCGGCAAGTCTCTCTCATCAACATTAGATCTATTGCATTCACCATTAGCGCAGGAAACACCTATACATACACATCATCACACACACACACACACATATATATAAGAAGCAGGGATGGAATAAGAAAGGTCAGGTTTAGAACCCACAGGTTGCATGTGACTAATGCCTTAACGGGTAGAAAGAAACTTTTCTGCATATACATGATAAGTTATAAAAGCTAATGCAACAAACCATGGTAAACAAAGTATCTTAGCTTTTGGGATGTGTGGAAGAGTGACAGACAAGATTGAAATATTTAGTTACAAAGCAGTTAAGATAAAAATCCTATCTGAATCAACAACAGGTGAAGATTGTCCAGCTTGTATAGCTGCACTTGGTTCCTTTTTGTTAGACATTTCTACCTGCTGATCCAAGATTTCATATAATAAAGCATTCCTTAGTGCATTTGAAGAATCTTTTTTACATATCAATGATGAGAATATGAAATACTAAATTTTAAGTTAACATACTATGGTCAAAAGTGATAATAATGATACTACCTGCTTGCCTAATTATCTGTGAACTATTAGTTTGGGGGTCATCAAATTACTTCGCACCTCAGCACCAAAGAGCAGGAAAGAACAAAGAGACAGCATATCTTGGAGCAACAAGTTACCCAATAACAATAATTTGTGCAAAGAACTAAGCAAGCAAAACATTTAAGCATAAAATAGCCCATAACGGCAAAACTATTGAGTGATACCTTCAGTGTTGATTCGAAGAGAGTTTGCTTGTGTTGAATACAATGCTTTATCATCACCCTTAAGTGCATTTGCTCTAAAAGTTTCCTCTTTGTTGACTGGTCTACTGAAACTTGAGGAGTGATCTCCCCAATCACATTCCCTTGACCGGTCTGCAGAGATTCCAATAAAGTGAGAACTGCTATGCATAAAAGTCTATTTCCATCAAATGCCTTGCATCTGCAAGTGTGTGTCCAGGTTTTCTTTTAAAGGAAGGGAGGTGGGGTACTAAATAGACAGAGACAATCAAGGGTGTTACCTTTTGCCAATGAATGAGGAGATTGTTGGTTAGTTAATCTAGGAAGCTTCCCATGTCCCACACGTGATGGGCTAGAATTAGGTTTCACATTCATAAATGAAACCTTTGCACTGCCTTTCTTCGATGGACTACAAATCTTTTGCATTGAAGAATTCGCGGGAAAAGATTTTGAGGGCACTTTACCCCCAAAAAGTCGAATGGCTTCTTTCTGAGGAATGAATTTCACTTTCCCAGTTCCACCAACTTTTTGGCTTCTAGAACAAGTTTGCGAGCCAGAGTTATGCATTTTATACGGACTGGTTGAATGTGTATTCTCAAGGCCAGTTATATCAGAAGCATGAAATCCAGGATCTCTTGAGAAATTATTGTCTTCAACATATTTTAATGACGTGGTATCATTCCCAGGTTTGCAAGTTTCACAAATCCAATCGTCAGGAACTATTTTGAGAAAAACTTTCATACAATAACTGCAAACAGAGAGAAATGGCATTAATTCAGGATGGGATTTATTTAGCAACATTGTGAAAGCATTCAAGTGATTACCGGTCCATCAATTATGTGATAAGCATCTAGAAAATTGATTAAATATGTCAAGCATCGCAAATATGAGATTTAGCCCCCTGATCCACACCACAAAGAATTACTGAACAATTAAAATGGCGAGAAAGGATTTTTTTTTTTTTTTTCCCTTTTGGATAGCACAACCACAATCAAACACATAGTCAGGTAAATGCATTTCATAGATGAAAAAACAGATCAAGCTTATAAATGAACTAGTTAACTAAACTATACTTCACTTTCCCAACAAATTGGATATATACATTGAAAAAGAGAAAGGGATTAAGAAAAGAAATCATTACACATGTGCACAATTTACTTTGCATTGGATGCAGGTAGCAATTACTTCAGGGAAGCCAACAGCACCACATACATCACAAGGTTCAGCCTGCAAAGAAAATGAACACCCAAGTTTTTAAAATACCACTTGTACAGAAAAGCCGAGTCTTTATTGATAGATATTTCAATCTTAAGTATTCATTCCTCTGCCTCCCTCCTTTTGAATAAGTAAAGTATCTGTACCATAGATCAGACCATGTCATAGGTTAAAACTTACAACTATAAAACAGTGAAGGTTAGACAAATCAGCAACATGAAGTCACTATATGATTTTAAATTAATAAGGTGACATGTGGAACTGATGTTTCTCCTTAGAGTCATAAACACACAATCCATGATCATGCGAAAAAAACTTGGAATGATATTATTTGTTCTGTCATTATTTTCCTCTATAAAGTGACAGTGCTGATAAATGTAAAAGAAACCAGATAATTGGTGCAAAGGTTTGAAAAATATCTCATTCCCTGTCATTACTTTCTAGCAGACATATATTTTTTGTTCCTTAATTTTAATTGAGATTTCACTTTTTTCCCTTAACTTCATTTGGTTATAATCTGGTCCTCTAAATCAAACTCATCTTTCTTTTTCATCCGTTAACTTTCATTTTGTTTCAATTTTATCCATTGATTTTACTTTATATTTCACTTTCATCCTTTAATTCTATTCTTTTCCCGTTTGATTCTTTAACTTCCAAAGTCCTGCAAGGCTCATTGGTAACTAAATTCTACTATAATATCACCATTAACCAATAATATCACCATTAACCAAGAAGCCACATAAGAATTTTCCTTTAAACATATTAGTGTTAGAGATTTAAGGGGGAAAAATTGAACTTTCTTTGTAAGGCAAGAGACTAAATGAAAACAAATCAAATATAAATTACCAAAAGAAAAATATGAGATAAAGACATAAGGTTAGGAGACAGAGATATAACTATAGATAAAATTAAAAGATCCAATTGGAACAAAACGTAATTAAGTGGTTAAAGTGAAAATTAAGGCAAGTTTAAGGATTAACTGTATATTTACCCTAACTTTTCTGTTGCTCTATGAGGATAGACAGGATTGGAGGCACTGGATTAAGATTATGCTCGTAAATAACATAATAAAAACTAAACAGCAACACTGTGATACTAACAAGGGACCAAGATGTTATGAATATTTTCCTTTTTAAGCTGTCTGCGTAGCAATACCTTGCAGAAGCCTTGTGCATGTTAATTTGCAAACCAATATTGCCCAAGAGCAACTAATATTTACAACTGTGGTACTGAAGATGGACCAATTAGAGGTAGAGATGCTTAAACAATTTTCTATCAGTTTTTATTTTCTCTCGAGGTTAAAGCATTGTTTGTAACCATGACCTGGCCACTCAACCCCGATTTCCTAATCAGTTTAGAAGGAATACGCAACACGTCCATCATGCTCATACCTCATATCTTATTTCCATTAAACTTTCAAACAATCTAAATCTAGTGGTCGCCTCCCTCACCCCATTCCAAAATATTTTTTACAAGAACTCGTCTTCAAGTCCAGAGGGCACAAAAAGCAAGAACTTCGAGTGATGTCTTAACAGTCATGCTAAAACGATAAACTTCAAGGATCCAAATCAGTATGCAGGGAACAAGGCGAGCCAGTAATTTACAGAGGCACACATTATGACATAAATAACAAAACAAAACACGTCAAGAGTTAAGAAGGGTGAATTCATACAGGTATGCCTCAAAAAGGTAGGACGAAGACAGACAAACAAACATGGAGAAAAATGCCGTTGGATTAGGGTTGCCTGGGGCCTCTTACGATTTGAGTGTCGCCTGGTTCCATGAATATCGAGGGCTTATAGCTGCAGCTTTGTTGGGCTGCTTCTTATGAGAGGAAGTAAAAGCCAAATGTGGCAGTGCATAGAAATGGAAAAGCGGGGAGACGAAGGAACTACTGGAACGACCCTACTCAAACAGCCACTAAAGAGAAAATGACAAAGTGGCGCAATAAAGAGAGGCGGCAAAAATCGCACTGATGTACTAGTGTGGGGCCCACCAAAGGAAGACCAACGGTGATGATTTGAGAGAAGCTCGAACCGTGGTTTGATACGCTTCAACGGTAGTGGGCCTCCCCTCCGTCTTTCAACGTACAGTAAGCTGATTCGCCGGTGGCCTCTGCTCGGCTGAGAACGTGGGGGTTGAGGGCTCTCGGAGATATATATCTACATTGTCGTTTTGTGTCGTTTTGTTATTCGTCGTTATATCTCCCTCTTATTTTTTAAATTCCAATAATTAGTTAGTCGTTACATAATTTAACCGTTTCTTTGGCACCAAAATATGCATATCACGCGGGAACGTTATTTAATGGAGTAGCATGATGTTAAACAAGTCTATGGGTCAAATTCTTTAAAACCAGAAATTCGGTAGCTAATTTAATATGAGTTACTCCCTGTTGTCTTTATTATAAGGTACCAACTAACAAATCACATAAATCAATAAAAACAGTTAAAGTCAATAAAGTTGTCCTATAATTTAAGTAATTTTTAATATTACTCATACTATTTACACTAAACTCTAATATTATATTATTATTATTCTCACCTACTACCCCTATTAATTAAGGGCATACATGGAAAAAAAGATCAATACTTCTTGGAAACAAGCAAGTGCCTTATAAAAAAAATCAAATAAATTTTGGTAGTTGGTGCCTTATAATAAGGACCAGAGAGAGTATATAATAAATTCATCCTAGAAGTATAAGCCTGAAAGTTTTTCTTATTTCAATATTGCCTCGAAAATTTTAAAACATAGCAATATTATTCTATCCTATTAAAAAACCAATGTTGACTGTAAAAAAAAATCACGTTAACTGTTAACTTCTTAATAAAAATGGGCACATTACAACATTTTAAAACTTTCGAGGTAATATTAAGATAAAAAAAACTTTCAAGACAACAATACTACTCCGAAAAATATTCGAAAGCAAATTACTACTTTACCCATTTAATATCAATCCTTCCTTCATTTGTCATTTATCTATAGAAACGGACGAAGCATGCTGTTGTGCGTGAAGAAAATGATCTTCTAGTTGTTATTTTAAAAAAAGAAAAAAAAAACACAGAGAAGCAACTGTAAGAAAATTAAAACCGAAATTCATTCATGTATCAGAAATCCAGAATCCATGTCCAGCCTCTCCTCTTATACAAAATATAAACATATAAACATCAATCCACTTTTACATTTAATCTCAAAATCTTAAATTTCTTTCAAGCCATCCTTTAGATTACATATCTTTAAGGAATTTTTTATTAATGGCATCATTATTAAATAAGGTATATTAAGAAAACTAACACAGATTTATTACAAATAAATAATTTTGCTAGCTCTTTAATTTATAAATTAGTTATCTAATTTTTACAATTCCAAAATAGTACAGACTTTTTTCCGGTTTATGAGTGCATCTTGAAATTGAAATAAATATATGTCGAAAAAATAAAAAGAGAAGGAAGTAAAACATGCCAAGTAAATCTCTCAACTACTAAAGCCATCGGATGCACAGGGTAAAAGTATAAGAGAAAGATGACCGAACAATCAATGAATTAAGTTAATATAGAGGCAGCTCCTATGTATATAATATCAAATGAACAATATTTTAATTTTAACAAAAAAAAAAATGAACAATATTTTAAGAGGATGGGGTCTCTCATATTTTAAGAAAGTGATTTATTTCGTGTTCAAGAGAAGGCCGTATTTTTTAGTTGTCCCTCAATAAAGCAATATAATCTCACAATGAATGAAAACAAGATTTAATTTATATTTAAGAAATCCTAATTAATAGCCCAGTCCATAAGGGTAAAGTTGAACAATATATAAAACTAACCTTGGACCAGCGGAAGTTGGCTCAAGTGAAAGGGACTTGGGTCACTTAAGCAAGAGTCTCAAGTTCGAATCTTTGTGGATGTAGAAAACATTCTTGAGAAAGGTTCCCAAAGTCCCCGCGTATGCGCCCGACAGAACCTCGATCCGGACTAATCAAGGTAAAACTCTGATGAACCAGGTGCAATAGCAAAAAAATAAAATAATAAAATAAAAGACTAACCTTGGAATCCAGGTCCTTTGGATCAAGGAAAATATGTGGCAGGAAAGAAAAATGTGAAATTTCATCCGGGGACGGATATTTAGTAGGCAAATTCTGCCGAAAAACATTTTGCAGACTGCAAACATTTTCATGCATATAAATAAGAATGAGTTTCCTGCAATTTTAGTGGGAAACAATTTTCAGTCCCCACCAGAAAGGGTATAAAGACGCAAATACCCCTCAATGTAATAAAACAAGTGGCACCACACACAAAAATGGAGGTGCTCCAGCACGCGATACCTGTCGAAGAGGTAGAACAGAGTAATGTTGTGTTGCTCCCGTGATGAGGAAGCTGTGTTTCAACATGGGTTTAATTCATGAGTCATGTTTGGTGAATGTTGTCCTTCTGTTAATGTTGCCAATGAATATTATGTTCCCATTGTTTCTTGTTATCTTTGTTAAGGAAAGTGAAATGCCCATTCCTCAACCGCACCATGTAGCTGAGCAGAGGGAGGTGGACGAAACTCCACGGCTGGAAGAAAAGTTGCTGGAATATTGGTCGACCATAAAATACTCATATGGCGAATGTGATTAAATATGTGATATTGTGAACAAAGTAAGTGGTGTTGTTCACTAGATGCAATCGATGCATATACAATGGTTGAAAGTGAAATTAGATTACTCTAATGTAACTATCCATGACATGCACTTTGAGCAAAATGTAATATTATTGTCACCTCAATTGGTTGTGACCATATGTGGGTGATAGACATGTAATGAAGTAAAGTTGTTTTAATCACGTCTAACCATGAGCCACTCATCACACATGTAGTTAAAGTTATTCATTTAGTGCTATATGGTCATATATGTGACTGGTGGGTATATTTCATAGGTAAGATTAAATTATTGCTCTTATGTTTCGCGAGTGCTCTCTTCCACAGTTTGATCATGACTGCCTATCACCTACTTCTGGCTAAATACACTTCGTCACAACTGAATTTTAGTTGTATAACTAATTGCACATGATGAATATGTTATGGTTAATAGTGATTTCAAATTTTATGTCCCAACCCTAACATAACCATCACTTGCATTTGGTCAAATCCACTTACTCCAAAGACAGTGTCACATGTTTAACCACATACACCTTATGTGTACATTGTGATTAAGAGAGGTTGCATAATTATTTCGCTTAATGATCATGTACCCACAACTTGAATATGGTGAAACCCATCATCGATGGCTCCTTCCTTTGCCATCTCTCCACTAACATTCACTTTTAAATGCTTGTCAAACGACTTTGAATCAAGAACGGTGCCTTGTTTTATTCTTTACCTTTGGCCAAGCAAAAGTGCTCTACGCGCTCACCATAGGTCTTTAAATAATATTTTTTAAACAGGGACAAAAATATCATTAAACTCATTTTCCTATCTCATTTTCTTCATACCAAAAGTAAGTTTTTCTATCAATCCATTTTCTTTTTCAGTGCATACCAAATGCCTTTCCAACAAAATATTTGTCATTCCTTTCCCTCCCAACCAATTATTTGATCCAAACAAGCTCATTGTATATTCCAACGGATTGAGTTGGTGGCAGAAAAATACATTTACGCACATCAAGATAAAACTCCACTCACAAACTTGTAATCGTATACCATAAACGACGTTGGAAAAGCAATACTAATCCAATTAGAGGATGCAAAAACAGAGAAAGGGGAGGAGGAGACAGTGGTGTAAAGGATATTATATATAATACCAACACCAAAGTACTATATATGCCATTGCCACTTGCCATTAACTATATAAAGTAAGGAATAAAAGGCCCATCACATACAATTAATAGTCCTCTAGTAGGTGTGAGAACTAGAGACTCAGTCTAGAGATACCAAAAGAAATAAACTAAAACGCAGAGATACATATGATCCCGTCTCTACATAATCAACAGACGATGTCATTAATACTCATTAATGTGCACAGAGATACACAAGCATATTACCACCTCCATTAATAATACCTTCCATCAACTTCAACCCCACCACAGCTGAATCATGAACAAGCATGACAAGAGCAGGGCTGAGACGCGACAAGAGAAACAAGTGTCCACCAGTCTAACGCCGCCATGGCTATCATCTGAATTCATGCCTGCCCCCGACGGCCCTATGCCACCGCTGCCAATGCCTCCTAGTACTCCAGGCGTTGCACCATATGGAGTGGCCGTCGAGGTGGTTGATGACGATGGCATCGTGCTGCCGGTGGTTGTCGATGATGTGCTTCCGGTGGAAGGCATGGTTGACGTTGGGGAGGTGCCACCTGCATTGCTGATTTTACCAAAAACAAACCATTCCGCCAATGCGTTCAGAAGAACACTTCAATTTATTTCTTAAATCATTAAGATTTTGAATCTACAACAATCAATTATTAGGTATAAATATTAATCACTGCGAAGAGAGCTGTAAAATCCGCAAAATACTGAATTGATTTTGCACTACCCTCAAATTCATCAACTAAAGACAACAACATAAAGCCTTATTCACTGGGTGGGACCAACTACATGATCACTTAATTGTCATATCAAAAACAAGATATTTAAATATATTATTAACTAAAAGATCTCACTCTATAATCTCATGAAGTGTTTGTCCCTCTTCCTCAACATATTGATGCATGCTTAAAGCAGAAAATGAAGATGGTGGCAGCCTAAAGCTTAGGCCAAGGTGAAATGAGCTAAGCTATGGGTAAGATTATTGTGAGAATGACTTTTAAGTCCTAACTAAATAAAATAATATATTAACAAGTCCCAAAAACTATTAATGGTACCTGGCTCATTTGTCAATTTGAAGTTTTCTGATAATATTTTCTATAGTTAAGATCTAAAAATCATTCCCCTAAAATTATTAATTTAGAAAAGGACGGTGGAGGTACACACAAAAGATGAAGAAATGTTCTATGAATGAGAACTTTTTCTAAAGAAGGCTCACACCTCAAAATAAGTGATAATGCGCCTCATCGTCATCAATCAATCACAGTATTATTCATGGTGTCCACTTCTCTCACTTTTTTGACTGCTTTGTAACCTTTCATTGGAAAAAATAAACACCAAAAGCACAAGGCAACCCCACCCCAATAGGGACAAAATCGTCCTTCCGTAATCCTTTTTAACATTATCATTTCAAAATAGTCTTACAATGCACAAATTACTAGCTTATGACTTTGATATATATTATCAGTAACGGTAATTTTTCTAAAACAATAATTATTTAATTTTTCATAATATAATTTCCTTAAGGCTCTTGTTTCATAGAAAGGCATGGGAACCCAATTATTACAGTACTAGGAGTGTCTTTGTACCAAGTTTTGCACACGAAGATGAATTTACGATTTTGGTCAAATTAGGAAAAGGTGTTCATATATATCCGTTGGGACCATAAACAAAAACATAGCATAGCAAGTAGCAAAATAAAAAATAAAAAATAAAGGTACCCCAAGAAAAGTAAAAGGAAAAAAGGAAAGTGGCTTGTTAGATTTTTCCTGTCTAATATAATCAGCATAAAATGATATAAAAATGAACATATCCAGCTTCTAAAACATTAATAATTAATAATAATAATAATAATAATAATAATAATAATAATAATAAATGTATTCTCAGTGGAACCCTTTCAAGTAACAGTATACATATCAAACCAGATTGTTGTTAATTTTTGTTTTTTTCGTGTTGTTTTATTTTGTTATTAGATGTCATATTCAATTATGTCCCATTGTTTTCACAGACACACACACACCAAACAAAAACATGTTTTAGGTGAATTATTGGCACGGGCTACATACAGACCTTTCATGAATTTTCCATGAGGGAATTAACTGGGGATTGGGGAACAGCTTCATTTTTTTATATTCAAAATATTTTTTTAAAAAAATCAAGCATAACTCTTCTATATATACTCACTTTCAAATATTTTATTCGGGTATGCCACAGAAACAAGTATTTAGACTCCTAAAAAAAACAACTACCGAATATTTGAGGGAAATTAGTCTATGCAGGTGCTAGTTCCATCGTCCAAAAAGTAAAGTTGCCACTTTAATTGCTTTTAAAGGATTCAAATTAAAGACCACAATAATGAGCAGAAATGAGAAGAATGATAAGACCTGCTTTTGCTATTATGAAGTTTACAAGTGAACTCTCCACTTGTTCCTTCTTTTTTAATCTCTTTATTCCATCCAAGTTTTAATTTAAGCCGTGAAATTCAGCATGAAGTGATAAGATATTGATATATACCAGCTGGATTCAACAAGCTAGGCTTCTTTTCTTTAGATCATTGAAGACACGATCATAATCAAATTAAACTATTCAAAGAGATAAGACCAGTAATAAAAACTAAATAAAAAAGCTAAGATAAGCTAAAGTGAAATGATGAAAGAAACAGAGAACCAAAATGCAGGCTTGAGGATAGAAATGCTTACGAAGCACTTGAAGGGTAGACACAACCAGATGTACCTGCTCGTCATGAAGCAGAAGGAAAATGGAAAGAAAAAAAAAAACAGAGAGTGAGGCATGTGTAGTGTAATACAGTTTTAAAGTGTAATGTTTGAAACTCACAAAAAAAAAAAAGTTAGAACTGAGTCACTGACTGGGATTAGAGGCGGTGAGGGTGGCGGTGCCGGCGAAGTCGCAGGTGGCGGTGGACTGAGACTTGCGTTGGAAGTAGCTGTTAACGGCGTAATTGCAGTGAGCCCTAACGGAGTTAGGTTGGAAACAAGGACCGTTCGGACGGATGGGGTTACAGTCAGCTCCAGCTCCACACGCATAGTCCAGAGTCTTCTGCAACACTGCGTCGCTTCCGTCCTTGCACACGCACCAGTTCCCACCTTCCACATTCAACACCCAAAATTAACACAGAAACAGACACACACACACACATCAGAGAAAGAAGAAGAAATATGTACTGCAAAGGGAAGTGGAGGCAAGAAGAGTGAGAGCCAGAAGAAAAAGAGAAGCCATGTTTGAAGGTGGATTGGTGAGAGTGAGAGGGAAAGTGAGCGAGGAGAAGGATATATTAGTATGAAGACAAAAATGTGACAGATGAGAGATGGAGATGCGTGCAAATTAATGTCCGGTGATAAAGCACGATGAATAGTGGCCAGGGATCATTTTAATTCTAATTCTGGTGTATCTTTTTGTCGTGTGTGCTTTGTAACTCTTTTACGGTACTAATTAACTATTTTAAGTGTTTTTTATAACGTATTTGTAAGTTTTATTTAATAAGGATGGGGAGAAAGAGAAATAATTTACATGATATTGGGATTTAATATAATTAGTAAGTAAGATTAAAAAATACTTGAATTTTATGATATTTTTATGGGTTAAAGTGCAAAAATACACATAATTTTTTTTTCCATGAGCGCCTAACGCGAAGAATTTTTTTTGGAGTAAAATACACACGTGATTACTATTTTAGAGCAAAAGTCACATCTTACTGCTAAGTCACTGTTCACCGTTGTTATGTTACTGTTCACTTTATCTCTTTCTCTCTCATCATGATGAACAGTAACTTAACGGTGAGATGTAACTTTTGCTCTAAAATGGTAACCACGTGTGTATTTTTGCTCCAAAAAAAATTCTTGTTTTTTGGTGCTCCTAAAGAAAAGTTTATGTGTATTTTTGCACTTTCATCCTTTTTTTTTTGTGGAAATCGATAGTTAGTGTTTTATAATTAAAAGAATAGTAATACTATCATATGATCTACAATATAAATTATTTTTAGAATAAATTATTTAGAGAATAATTAATTTATTAATTTTTTTTATTAGTTAATGCATAAATAGAACATTTTACACATTTTTTTCATTTGAAACCTAATTTAATATGGATATAGTAAAAAATAATTAATTTAAAATATATTTAACAAATTAAATATATTTTTGTATTATGATAAATTAACTAAAATGTCTTGTATTATCAATTGGATGTTGTAATATATTTAATCATAAAAATAAAATAAAGTCTATATTTTAATTTGTATTATAAACTAAACTTTATTTTATATTTTATATTTTTTTTATAAAAAATTTTTTTGGAAGGGTTTGACATCAGTCTCCCACTAAGGCTAGGGTACGGCCCCGAGCTCTTTAAATACTTAATAAGAACTTACGAAATTATCTACAAAAAAAGTCACAGGGAGAATAGCGGGTTCGAACGCACATCACTTCTAAATACTTTTATATTTTGAAGAAGAAAAGCTTACATAGAATGCCCTTTATTATTGATGAGGTGGGCTAATAGGGTAGAGGCCTAGGGCTCTTTCCCTCATATCGATGAGGGAAAAACAAAAGCATTGGGAGTTGCAAAAAGCCGAGGGAGAAAACAAACAAAGCTCAAAGGGAAGCAAATTCTTTCATTATCTGTTTGAGTCTGTCAACTTCAATCAGTCTAGCAAACATTGGGCTCTTTCTCAATGGACTTATTTAAAATACTAGTGGATAAAATGACTTAATAAAAAAATTTGATTAAATAAAAATCTAAAATATGATTTATATTTATATTGATAATTATGTAAGTAAATTTTAGGTATAAATCAGATTATAAAACTTATTTAGAATGACTTATAATAAATTATTTTTGAGATGATTTAAGAGAAAATTTAAAATAAAAGTTATCAAAAATATAAAAAATACTAAATTACAAACTTTGGCAATAGTAATATTATATAAATATTATTTTTACCCATAAACTCAATTGGTAGAATCATCCAAACAAAAAAAAAGCCATAAGCCCCGATTTAATTTTAAATATTAAATAAATCCAATCGGTTCTGCAATAAGCCATACCAAACAAACTATTTATCATCTTTAAGATTGATCAATGGACTAGATTTAAAAATTATAGAAGGTGATAACAGAAACCGAACAAGTAGTATGTAAGAGAAGTTATGGAGGGGGGAAAAACCCTGCTCAACTAATTATTTTAATTGAGAAAGGGAAAAAAAAAAAAGGCCGAGCCTTTGCAGCGCTTTGTGAGCGTTGAAGCATTTGAAACTTCAAAGCATTGAGAGGTGGATTTGATGTAAATTCATTACAGTTTCCTCCCGCCATTGCAGAATTTAGCTAGTGGCACTCTTTATAGTCTGAATTTATGTTGGTCTACACATTTTTAGAGATATTGCAAGCATATAATGTAAACCATATTTATAGAGAAGCACTTGTATTGAAGAGAGCCAACACGTGTTGTTAATTAGTTGGTGAGGCACTCTCGCTTTTAAGGTATTATAGTATTTTATTTTAAGAAAAAGCTTCAAAGCATTAGAGCCGCCGGTGTTTATTTTTTACGGAAAATCAATCCTTAGTTCATATTCTTTAGATTTAACCGTATTTTAACCAACTTTTGTAGCGCTCTCTATAGCTTCGAAGCATTGGAGCCGTAGGTGTTTGTTTTCTATGTTGCACTGACATCGACACGGGACACGAGATACGATACGACTCGACACTTCGATACGTTAATTCTAAAAAAATCTAACTTTCAACAATACGTTTTAATATTAAATATATATATCATAATTTACATTCAAGTTCAATATATATTTCATGAAATCCTGACTTTCAATGATTCGGCTTTATTATAAAAGTTGTGTCTCCTTTTTTAAAAAAAATACAAAAAGAAAATTCATTATCAATTCAATAATATTCAAAGCCATACATATTTTTAAAAAAAATATGAGTGTCGATGAGTGTCAGATAGTGTCAGAGTGTCCGACACGCATATTTTTAAAAAATAGGAGTGTCCATGCTTCATAGTTTGTTTTTAAGGGAAAGTTAATGTTTTGATTCTTATAATTTTGACTTAATCGTAACTAAATCTTCACAACTTATCTCAGTGCAACTTATTTCTCATACTTGAGTTGATTGCAACTCATTTTCTAAATTTTTAGTCAATGCAACTCAGATTATATAGTTTAACAGTTGAAAATATTAATCTCAATATTTTAGAAAATACTATCTCCGGCCTTAATTATAAGACATAGTTGACATTTTTTTTAGGAATTAAGGAAGCTAAAAAAGTTACTTACTCAAATTAATAAATTAATAAGACACCTCTCAATATAAGATTACAATGAGGTCAAAACAAAATATCAACAAGCATTCCACTGGTACAAAAGACACTTGGAGCCACATTTTTCCTCTTTCGGGGAAATGACACAATGTCCTAAAAAATGAAAATGATTTCATTAAAACTATATAGCCTACAAGTAAAAGGATAATCATTGATAAATAATACGACTATTTTAATATTATTTTTTTAATTAAAACGTTTTCCATTTTTTTTCTTTGTATAGTTCATACTTCTCAATAATCATTCGCTCTTGGGTTTTACCTTGATAGTACTTTTTGCAACAACAAGAAAACTTAATATTATGAACCATAAATTATGACATGAGATTTTTGAGGCCCAGGGTATCAGTTGTGGATACCCTGGGCCTCTGCCTTCACTTGTGAATACTTTCACATGGACTCGAAATAAGCAAATGTGATTTAAAATTTGAGTAAATATTGATTTTATAATATTGTAAATAATAATAATAATATTTATAAATTGTAATATAAAATTTATATGCAACCACAAATAAATAAATGGGCAGGCCATGGGTTACCTCCCGGGGCAGCTCCGCCCGCCCGTTGCTCACCCCTATAAATAATTATAGTTTTAAAATTTTTAAGAATAAATAAATTAAAAAAAATTATATTTTTGAAATTTTCGATATATGTTGATATTGATATTATAAAAAAATTTAAAAAGGAAATAAGTTAAAGAAAATATTGTTCAAAGCGTACTGTGTCAACATGAACTTTTAACATTTACCGTGTATATTGATAGTATACTGATGTTAAATTGGTCCTGGTCACATGCCAAAAGTCACGCACACTTAAATGCACTTCTTTTGAGTTATCACGCAACCAATAATTTGTAGTATATTTCAGAAGTTAACTTCATCTTGTTAGTTTTTTTCTTATATTCTAATTACTAATTAATTTAATTATCTAATTTAATTATTTATTAGACTTGAACCCAGTAGCTAGTTCAAATTTGAAATGATTGTTTATTATATACTATAATGTTCAACTCCGATCATAATTGATGTTAAAATTGACCATTAAAATTAATTTTCTCATTCATGTTTTGAGCTATCACGCAACGCAAGCACGATTCAATGCACAACTAGGGTGACTTTAATTTGTTTCACAGACTTTTTTTCTTCCTTTCTTTTTTTATTTAGCTAAACGTTTAAAAAGCAAAGGATTGTCGTATTTTCTACTAATAAATGTTTTTTCTTAAATTTATATTTATGTTCTGTAATTTCCTTAGATGATGATACTGCTTAATACCACATTAATCAACAACTTGTGGCTGTTAGTACTTAAACTTTTGTTGGTAATGAGGTTATGTGATCTTTTTACATGTATAAGAAAACTTGGATATATATATAGACTAACTTAAAAATTATTTAAGTTGACTATTTGTATAAAAAATGTGTGTTAATTTTCTTAAATTTTCTTATTTAATCATATGTATATTGAAACCATCTACAATCACTTCTTTAATCTACATGGATAATTTAGGATGATTAAGGAAAAATAATACTCCCTCCGGTCCTAATTATAAGACAAAATTTAAGAGTTGGCTTTGGTCCTAATTATAGGACAAAATTTTATTTTTTACCAATTTTTTCTTAAAATACCCCTATTTTATTCACTTAAGTGTATTTGGTTTTTTGTGAGTATATGGGCATGTGGGTGTGAAGACTCTTCTAGTTAGTAAAACTTTTAATTATTGGATTTTAAATTATTTATCGATAAGCTAACGTTAATTTGCAAACACACACACTAACACACACACATATACATACATATAAAAAAATATGTGTGTGCGTTTGTGTATATTTGTGGGGGGGTCTGTTATATATATTTGTGTGTGTGAACACACACACATATATCTATATGTCTATATAGACACACACACAAATATATACATACATATAAAAAAATATGTGTGTGCATTTGTGTATATGGGGGGTCTGTTATATATGTGTGTGTGTAAACACACACACATCTATATGTCTATATAGACACACACACATATATACATACATATAAAAAAATATGTGTGCATTTGTGTTTTTTTTTGGGGGGGTTCTGTTATGTGTGTGTGCACATATATCTATATATCTATCTAGACACACACACAAATATATACATGCATGTAAAAAAATGTGTGCACATTTGTGTACATGTCCCGAGGGTGTCTGTGTGTATAGTTATATGCATATATAAATAAATACTTATATGTGTGTGTACATACACACATATATGTATATAGACACATACACATATATATCCTAAGTGTTGTAAATTTACTTTTATTGATGTCATTTAAAATTTATATAAGGGTATTTTAGGCAAATGAGTAAAATTAACTAATTTAACTCATCTTCTTAATCTTCTTAAAATCAATTAAATATGTCCTATAATTAGGACCGGAGGGAGTAAAATTCAGGATTCGAATATATAAGAAATGCAAGGTAGTGAATGAAATGAAAACATGACAAAAATTCCAAAAGGATGTTTTAGAATATGAATATAAAGATTAAAAAGAAGAAGAAGAAGTCTGAGGAGTTGCAATTAATAAAACTTAAATGCTGTTGACTTTTTTTTTGTTCTTTTCTCTCAGGTATGTTTTTAAAAATAATCACTTGTGACGTGTATTTTTTATATAATTATCCTGTATATCTAAAATTGTAAGGTTGAATTTTGCCTTCATTTACTTTTTTTTCTCACTCCATCTAAATCAAATGACGTAAATAGGAACAAAAAATCAATGCACTAAGAAGAATACAACTTTCAGCCATCCAAGGTCCACCCACATGACAATATCATAGGAACTCGTAAACTAATCGACGAAAAAATCAACAGTATGAGCACAGTATCAGTTTTCTTTTTCAGAGAAAACAAGGCAACAAAAAGAAATTGCAAAATTCGCTACTAGATACATCGTAATTTTATACTGATATTATTTAGAAAAAAGAAAATACTACTTTAACTTTAAAATTTTAAATATATTTTATTGTCAGTAAAACTATAGGTACTAACCACAATAGTATAACAATTAACAACTTATTTTAATATGAAATTACTTATTTAAATTTCTAAAGTTCATGTGAATTTTTCTTCTGTATTTCCCAATTATCCATGGCAAAAACTAGACCGTCAAGATATATCACATCAGATATATAATTTTTCAATTTAATATGAACACATTCTAAGTTTTTCTTTCGTTAAGGTCAAGTGTGTGTGTGTGTAATATGGAAAAGTTTGCCAAAAAAGGAATGAAACAGAATGTTCAATGAAGATTATCAAAACTTAGCAATTCGAAAAATATATGTAAGCATATATATATCCAAGAAAATCTCAAAACTGCTATAACATTTATCCAATCCCAAAGTTAGATACCAGTTTGAGGGTCAATTTTAATTCTAAATCTATAAGGTCTTCTTCTATTTTATCTCTTACATTTATATAATTTTTAAAATTAATTTGTCTGGTTTATGAGTTGATTTATAATCTAATAGAAGAGAGGTATTTTTTTAAAAAATTATTTCACATATGTTATAATTTTTTTTTTTTTTACTTTCCTAATATTTCCTCCGAATTAGATAAGTAAGTTTTGCATTAATATTTAAATGAGTAAAACATAATATCTCTAATAATTAATATAAGATATGGCTGATAATGAATTACACCACCTAGGGTTATTTGTTCCTATCCTCTAGTCAGCGTTTTTTTATTAGTTAAGTAGTCTTGAGAATTACTTAAAAGTTATGGGCGTGAAGTGAGATTTGTCAAAAAGTTAAGATGACTAGAGAATAGGCCCCGATCTTTCATATAAAATTTATTTATCTAATTTGATTATATTAATAAAATTATTTAAATTAATTAATATGATATATATTTTCTTAACTCTTTCTCTTTTTTTTCTTAATTATTGTTGAGGGGAGAGCAAAAATATAGACAAATTATGGAAAGATTAAAAAATATGAAATCAGTGTATTATATTTATATTTAAGATGAACTCTTTAAATTTGTCTTATATTAAGGATCTGAGAGTATAAAAGTATTTATAATAGGCTGTACTATTTAGTATTTACACGTTATATATATAAAGCTGAAAAGTACGATACTGACATGTATTTTTAAGAATTCGATCCATATATATCGTACAAAAATAAGTGCGTAGTCAAATACAAATGGTAATTTTTCCACCTTCAATGTAAACTAATGACGTATCTCATTAAGCTTCATTCAGCGTAGCTATTGAGAAACCTAATACATGGAGGGTGGACCCGTACAGTAACACAAAAGCATGTATATATAGGCACGTGCATCCACCACACTTAACCAACTCAAATTAAGTAATTAATTAACCCTAACAGACTTTATGTTTCTTAATCTCTATATATACTTATTAAACCATCCACTTCAATATATCACAACACTCTTTTACTCCCCTTCATTCTCATCACTGTACTGGTTTGGCCAAAGTGCCAAACCCTAGCGAATCAACGTCTCGGATCCATGCATATATATAATATGGATACTGTTACTGTTTCTTCCCCTTGGCTTCTCGGCCTGGCTACGTTTGCATTAGCCACCCTCCTTTATCGGCTTCTTGTTAACGTCTTTAAGCGGCCTTCTCTTCCTCTCCCTCCGGGTCCTAAACCATGGCCTATAGTCGGAAACATGCCTCACCTTGGCCCTATGCCACACCAGGCTCTAGCCGGCTTGGCTCGGATCCACGGTCCTCTCTTACACCTCCGTATCGGCGTCGTTGACATTGTGGTGGCCGCCTCGGCTTCGGTCGCTGAGCAGTTCTTGAAGGTTCATGATGCCAACTTCTTGAGCCGGCCGCCCAACGCCGGAGCTAAGTACTTGATGTATAACTACCATGACCTCCTGTTTGCTCCCTACGGCCCACGCTGGCGGATGCTTCGAAAGATCACCGCCGTCCATATGTTCTCCAGCAAGGCCCTGGATGATTGTAGGCATTTCCGTCAGGTTCATTTTTAAACTCTCTTTATTAGCTAGCGAGTTCCCCGTGTACTCAGCTTGTAAATGGACAGTATGAAGTATAAACATAATATATTCAAAGAAAAATAAATTTGATAGACACATAACTCTTGAAATTTTAATTATTCAGACATAGTGTAATTAATACTCACACTATTTAAGATACATGGCAAATTAAATATTCAGGAAGATCATCATAACCTTAGACTAGCTGGTTCTCTCTACCTCTAGGAGCACAAGGAACCAATTTTCCTACTTATCCAAAGGATGAGTAGAGAGAGCTCTTCCAAATCTGTCGATTTTAAAATAAAAAAATATTTAAGAAAATTTATTAATTGAGAGATTAATTTTATTTTAGATTTTTTATTTATTAAAATAATTTTTGTCAAAAAAAAAATCTAGACTATCCAGATCCTAGATAGGAAGAGGTCCTCGGAAATTGATTCCCAAAGGGTACAAGGAACCACTTTATATGCTTGTATAAATGAGCTCATTCATTTAGTTCGGGGATGGTCTAGATTTATTTTTTGGTTGAAAAATTATTTTAATAAATATAGAATATATTCTAAAAATAATCTTTTAAGAAACAAATTTTTAAAATATGATTTTTTTTTATCTAAAAATCATCAATAAAAAAATTAAATATAAACCATCTAGTAGATTAGATGATACCTGGAAACGGTTTGGGGGAGTGAGACTGAGGGGGATGGGATTGAATTAATTAATTAAAGCAAGTATTGCAGGAAGAAGCAAGAAGACTGGTAGCTAATTTGGCGAACGTTGGGTCAAGTGCTGTGAATATAGGGCAATTGGTGAACAAATGCGTGACGAACGCTCTAGCAAGGGCGATGATAGGGCGGCGCGTGTTCAACGACGTTAGTGGCGGGAGCGACCCCAAGGCGGAGGAGTTTAAGTCAATGGTAATGGAAATGATGGAGTTGGGCGGAGTTTTCAACATCAGTGACTTCATTCCGGCGCTGGAGTGGCTCGACATTCAAGGAGTTCATGCCAAGATGAAGAAGCTTCACAAGAGGTTCGACTCATTCCTGTCCAACATCGTCGAGGAACATAAGGTTTCTAAGAACCACAACCACACGGACTTGTTGACCACGTTATTGTCGCTTAAGGAGGTTCAAAATGACGAAGGAGCTACACTCACCAACGTCGAGATCAAGGCCCTACTTATGGTACTCCCTCTTGCCCTTATATAAGGAACCCATGAGGCCCATCTGATCTTAGCCAGATTAGATCTAGACGGTTTAGATTTAATTTTTTTTATTTAATTATTTTTAAATGAAAAAAATTATTTTTTAAAGAAATATTAGATACGAGATTATCTTTATTTTAGATTATCTACTTATTAAAATATTTTTTTTGAAAAAATAAAAAAATAAATCTGGACCGTCTAGATCGGACGGCCCAGATCAGATGGGTTCTCCCAACCCATCCTTTGGATAAATAGGGAAATTGGTTCCCCTTATATAAGTGGCCGTTTAGAAATCTTTTAAAACCTAGGTTTTAGAATTTATGAGGTAAGTATGTGGGAAGAATTTTGTTTCGACTTGTACAAAATCTAAGTTTTCAATGATTTCCAAACACCCTCTAAAACATATTGGTCCTTGATATAACACCGATTGATTTTTTTATTGAAAACAACCTAAATAAGTTAGTTAATTATAATATATATGATGTATTATTTAATTATATTTCAGTTTTTAAATCAAACTAATTAGTTTGATAAACAAAAGATAAATATAAATAATATAAAATAATTTATTTATTTAGTTTTTCTTAAAAAAAAGTCAGTTGAATCTTATATTACAAACTAGGTGTAGTACTTAATTTGATTATATTAAAGAGCTTGAGTTAATTAATATCACATTTATATTCTAAAATATTATAGCCATCTTCCTCAATTTTCTTATTTAATGTCCTTTTTTATTATTGTTGATGGGGGTATAAACGTGAATAAACTAGAAAAAAAATTTACAATTGTAAAAATATGTACCTCAAATATGCTCACCGAATACAATGAAATTTTTTTGTTGAATGTAATTAACTGATTACCCCACTAAACACGATCATGCAGAATTTGTTTGCCGGCGGGACGGACACGACAACTAGCACGACGGAGTGGGCCATGTCGGAGCTGATGAAGCACCCATCCATGCTGACTCGAGTCCAACACGAGTTAGACTCAGTTGTAGGTCGAGATAGGCTGGTGAACGAATCAGACCTACAGAAGCTACCATACTTGCAGGCCTTTATAAAGGAAACGTTCCGTCTTCACCCTCCAACTGCTCTTTCTCTTCCGAGAATCGCCGATAGCGACTGTGAGATCCTCGGTTATCGCATTCCCAAGGGTGCGACTCTGCTGGTGGATATATGGGCCATAGGTCGTGACCCGAAAGAGTGGTCCGATCCAACCATGTTCAGGCCGGACAGGTTCCTTCCCGGCGGCGAGAAGGCTGACGTTGATATTAAGGGTTATGACTTTGAGGCCATCCCGTTTGGTGCTGGTCGTCGGATTTGTCCCGGCGTGAGTCTTGGTATCGGCATGGTTCAGCTTCTAACCGCAACTATGGCCCATGCTTTTGAGTGGGACCTTCAAGGTGGACTTGACCCGGAGAAGCTTAACATGGAAGAGGCTTATGGAATAACCCTGCAACGAAAGGTCCCTCTGTCAGTGAACCCAAGGCCTAGGCTCTCACCACATGTTTACTCCCAATTGGTTTGAGCCGAGTAAATGAATGGTCATCTTCAAGACTTTAGAGGTAGACTGGGTCTACTTAAATTTATAAGTGTGTTGGATGTATTTCTTAAATGTCCTTTCTGATATGGGTCCAGATATTTCAGGGGTCCCCTTTCCTTTTGAGATGTAGATTTTCCAAATAAAGACTTGGCGACGTTGTTGATGGTGATATAGGTGAAAAAAATGGGGACAAATGTGAAGTGTGTACTCTAAACTTTAGGTGAATGAATGCCAAGGCGACTAGGAGGCAAACAATATTACAAATTTTCAATAACCAGAATCGAACTTTTTCTCGATGAGTACCACTATACTCTTATGGGAGATAATCCTGATGGAATACTAAATGTGTAGATGTAGCTTCAATTACCAGGGACTAATTAAACTCCGCTGGGATATGTTTGGGCTGCAGCCCCAGACTTGTTGTTACTGAAGCCCAAAAGGTTCGGGCCAGATGGGCAGAACTGTGACGTGGATGTTTGGACTAGGACGCGAGGTGGTTTGGGCCTTGGGCTATGTCAGCACAACTTGTTAAAGGGCTAATTCATTTGTTATTTATTAACATATTGGTTATATTTTATCAAAAAAAAAAAAAACATATTGGTTATATTTGCGAAAGAACGTGTGTAATCTCCATGCCAAATGATCGGGGTATCAACAGAAAGTAGTTAAGCATGGGTGATATACTTGGCTAAGACGTCAGCATTCACTCTAAAAAAAAAGAAAGAGGTTTGATACTCACTAATCGATATGAAGGCCTCATTAGTAAGCGATATGTTAGTATCTTTGTAAACGTTTTTTGAGTGTAGAGGCATGATTTGATATTGGTGGATTACCAATGTCTACAATCTATCTCCTTCTAAACTTTTTTTATAGGGTTAAGTAGCAAATCCGTTCTGAAAGTACATGTTTGAGAGCAATGTTGTCTTTAAAGTTTTTTCAGGTTCAATTTCGCCCCGGAAGTTTAAAAGTGAAGCAATGTTACCCTTTTCCGTTAAAAAAATTAACGTTGACCGTTAATTTTTTAACAAAAAAAGGCAACATTGCTCCTCGATATATATTTCCAGGATGGATTTACTACTTAACCCTTTATATATATATAAAATAGTGGCCTACGCATTTGAGCGTGCCTTGATCTGGTGGGTTACTGGTATTTACCTCACCTAAACTTTTTTTATATAAAAAAACAAAAACATAAAGTATTGACCTAGGTAGACTCTATGGAGCCGTATCAATCAACCTTTAGGCTTGCGTTTTGATTTAGAAAATATGATGAGGGGATCGATAAAATCTATATGCAGAGCTGGGGGATTGAGGATGGAACAGGACCATAGTGATGCTTAGCATCCATTAGTTGCCAATTATTGTTCAAGTATTGGATAAATCGCCTCTCTTTCCATCACTGCCTCTCTCACCTTTACTTATTTCTCGTTATCCCCTCCGTTTTCAAAGTTCAAACTCCATTCTTTATTCCATACAGACACAAAGGATAACACCTACTACAATAATATTCTATATTACATCCTATTTGGTTCCTAATAAGCTAAATAAAGTATTTAATTTAGCCCTAAACATAAAAACTCAATCTATTTTATTTCTTAAATTTATAATTTTTATCTCAAAGTATCTCAATTACTCCCTCCGGTTCTAATTATAAGAAATATTTAACTAATTTTGGGGAAATTAAGGAGGAGAGTTAGATTGGTTAATTTTATTCATTTTCCTAGAATGCCCTTATATAAATTTTAATAACATTAACATACCTCTTTAACCTAGAATCTTCTTTTTCATATTTTATAATTGAAATGATGGTTTTGTTATATACATATATGTGTGTGTGTGTGTGTGTGTGTGTGTCTATGATGTTCACACACATATATCCACCCCCCAAAACACACACACACACCCCAAGATACACACACAAATACAAACCCCCATATCTACACATACACATGTGTGTGTGCGTGAGTGTGCGCATGTGTACATATAAGCGTGTGAGTATGTACACAACACACACACACATATAATGCGTGTGTGTGTCTATATGTGTGTACATACATAAATATATATGTGTGTCTATGCATATGTGTGTTTATATATATGTGTGTGTGTGTAAATTAACATCAACTCATCTATAAACAAATTAAGATCCAATAATTTAAGAGTTTTATAAACTAAAAAATTCAATGCACCTAAATGCATGTACTTATCAAAAACCAAATACACTTGAGAGAATAAAGTAGGGGTGTTTTAGGAAAAATTTGACAAAAATTTAAATTTTGTTCTATAATTATGACCAAAATCAACTCTCAAATACTGTCTTATAATTAGGACCGGAGGGATTATAATTTTTTTATATATAAAACTGTTCCTTTATTTATAGAAAGGATATGAACCTGTAGCCTAAAGGCATCCTTGTTGCACCTCATAAGGATTAAAGTGCAAATTTGCCAAATAAGTTTTACGCTAGAAGAATCCATTATAAAGAAGTTTTAAAGTGAACAAAAGTACCAATTAACAATTGAAAATGAAGAAAACTACAAATGGACAATTTAAAATGGGGCACAAAGCATAATCTCGTTAACTTCAACCTAATAATCGTTTTATATATCTTCCAATGCATCTAGCATCACACCAAACGACAGTGAGGTTGAGTTTAATGTCATTGTGCTAGTTACTCATTTTCAATTGTTGATTAATACTTTTGCTTCTTTTAAAGTTTATTTGTGCTGGATGCTCCTAATGTATAACTTGTTTAGCCAATTTGCACTTTAAACCTACATAATAATAAAATTTTTGTCAAGGGTTTTAACAACCAAATTCTAGAAGTAGTAATTCTTGTTATTTTGAGTTAAGGTACAAAAATACACATAAATTTTTTCTTCAGGAGCACCCAGCACCAAAAACTTTTTTTGGAGCAAAAATACATATGTGGTTACCATTTTGGAGCAAAAGTCACATCCCACCGTTAAGTCACTGTTCACCGTGATGAGAGAGAAAGAGATGAAGAGATAAAGTGAACAGTAACATAATGGCGGTGAGCAGTGACTTAACGGTGGAATGTGATTTTTGCTTCAAACTGGTAACCACGTATATATTTTTGTTCCAAAAAAAAGTTCTGGGTGTTAGGCGCTTATGGAGAAAAAGATTATGTGTATTTTTGTACTTTAACCCTATTATTTTTATTAACATCCAAGCTAATTAAATTTGACACACTGCTATTCATTTGAAATGATACCTTTTTTTTGTTGTTGCGATGACATTTTAATAAGTTTATCTTGGTTGAATAATTCGTTTAAATTTAGTTAATATTTCATAAAATTTAAATTATCTTTAAAAAAATTATTAAAAGAGACTTTTTAGCTTATAAATTATTTAGTTGGTTAATAGATATAATAGCAAAAGGAGATTAAAAAATAAATAGTTTATGCTTTGTAAAATACTCTTACAATAAGAAGTATACAAAACGTTTTATATTTTTTTTAATAATAAAAGCAAGCTGAAGCTTGAAAATGAAGCAGGACTAGATTATAGAACTCTAGCCCTGATTACAACAAAATAAAGAAACTAGGAATGATAAGGACCCTAGTCCTTCAAAAACATATGAAAACAACATTCCAGAATAGTCGGAATCAAAATCGCATAAGAACCAATAGCTATGTTATGGCCTAGGTTGGCCATGTAATCAACACAGAAGATGTTCTCTTGAAAAGTATGATGGAGCTCCATGTCCCAATCATAGAATAGAAGATCTCAGATCTCCTCAATAATATCTTTGAGGGGATGAAGAATCCCTCATAAACGTTTTATATTTTCAAATGCATGTGAAATGCATGTGTTTGTCTTTTTGGCATCGCATGCTAATGCCCAGTCCACGTCACATCATCTTCCACAAAGGGACAAAGCAGATCGCATCTTTAGTTGATTTGTTTGTTAGCTTGTAGGCGTGTATTCGGCTCATCATAATACAACATATGATTTTCTATACATTTTAATTTTATACAAATTAATACATGGATATTTAAATAGATGGCACGTTTTTTTTTGATAATTTGGATCGATCTGAATGTCCTAGCTAGTGACCACTTACAAACAAAAATATACTTACAATAATATTATTAATCATAATTTTGAGGAAACATGCCAACTCACGTTGGAAAAGACTAGGTTGCTTTCTTTGTGTAATCCAAGAATCTCAAAGTAGTGTATTTCATGATAAACGTATCGGCATATATAAAAGGGGGAGGAGCCTATGTACCAATGGCTCATAACGATAATTATCTCCCTAATTATATGTGATCTGATTACAATCTCTAATCAGGGCTATTTTCATTAATAATAATATATTTCATATTTCTTAACACGTCTCCATAAGTTGGAGCATATATATTGATTATGCCCAACTTATTATAAAGATTCTCAACTTGTGTGTCATTTAAGGCTTTTGTTGAAAGATCTGGTAGTTGGTCGTTTAATCGCAAGTCCCTTATAGATACGACATTCTCTTTGATATTGTCATGAATAAAGTAACAATTGATTTCAATATGTTTCGTATGCTCATGAAACACAGAGTTTGATGTTATATAGAGTGTTGCTTTATTGTCACACCATACTTCCGTAGGTAATGTTGTGGCAATGTCAATTTCCTCCATGAGTTGAAATACCAATACAACTTATTGTACTAATTGTGATATAGCTTTTTATTTTGTTTCTGCACTTGATTTTGACACAACTATTGCTTCTTACTTTGCCATGATGTCAAGTTTCCACCAACAAATACCCAATAACCCATAGTGGACTGTCTTGTAGCCTTAAATTCTACATTATATGCATCACAAAAGCATTCAACTTTAATGTGCCTATAATCTATATAGATGATGCTATGATTTGGGAAACCTTTCAAATAATGCAAGATATACTTTAAGGATGGCGCAATTAACTCATGCCAGACTTAAAAATTTTCCAAATGATTTTTCAAAGTTTTTGAAAAGCTTAAGGATGGAGCAAGAGGAACATAAACAAGATAAGGAGAAGAATTCAAATGTGCTGAAGATAAATTTGAGTCGTACTTAAAGGTCAAATACTTGAAAGGCCAATTTTATAGACTCTTCAACGCAACTCAATGAAAAAAAATTAGGGAAATTTCAGTGATCCGCCTTAAAAAATTGAAGATGCAGAAAGACGATTCGAGTTTGCTTCATAGGAATGAGATCCTTTCATTATCTTTGTTTTTCGTTATCTCTCCTGGGCCATTGATCAAGAAGGAGAGAAAAAAAATATTGTAACATTTCAAATTGATTGAACGGATATGATTTAGAGATGGTGAGGGATAATGAGAAAGTAATAATGAGAGAAACTTGACCCTGCTTCATGCTCCACCGTTAATGCTTTGTAATTTTTTTTTTGTTATTATTGAATATTGTTTTAATCCCACTTGGCTTATTATTCATTTGTAACGAGAGTAAAACAGTGTGCAGTGGAAACCCATGCGATGTAAAAAATTCATGACATACTCTATATTATGTACAGTTTAAAAAATGTCCATAAACAACACATTTCTAAAGGAAAAATCCCAATTAAATCCTTTCAAAATACTAAAATCAAACTCGGACTTGTACTTTCAACAAATTTCCAGTCAATGTGCGCTTGAAAAATTAGCGAAAGCGTCAATTTTAGCAAAATACATTATCTGTCTCATCTACTGCTGTTCAAATATTGATAAATTGAAGGAATCATGGCATATTGCAGATATCTCAGCATTCAGAAGTTAAAATTGTGATTCACTGCATAGACAAAAGTCATAAACTTGTAGGTATCGATCAATTCTCTCATTAATGTCGAACTGCAAAATTCGTAGTTCAATTGTCAATTAGGTTCTTCGCCCCGAATCCCCTTGCCATTTTCTTGTTCTTCCAGATGATTTAGTTTGCTGAGAAAATGTGACGTGGAAGCTCATTTATAATTTTAACTATCAAGGTATTTTTTTTTTTTGTCTTTTAACAATTTAAAAAATCTTAAATTTGGCCTCCTCGTTGATTAGGAATTTGTTGAAAATGTAAGCCCGGGTTTAAATTTTGTTATTTCATAAGATTTAATTAGTCCTTTGTTTTTCTTGAATTGTTCATGTGATAATAAATTTATCTTTGAGTATGCACAATATTATTGGGGAGTATTTAATGCATCCCGAATTTTTAATCTCACATAAAAAAGTAGTCATGTAGAGAAATTTTTAATGATTTTAAAAACATAAAGTTTATAACTTAGAAAACAAATGTAATTCCCCTCAATGAGCTCTTGTTTTTGAAAATAATAAAATTTGAATTTTTCTATATGTCTCTCATTTGCGATATAAGATTAAAATATGATAAATTATTATATTTTAATTAGACATAACACTTCATAAATATAAGTATTTTTCATTTTTAATAGTGCTACCCGTGCTCATATTTGATAATTTGTTTAATTAACAAGCTTGTCCTTCCCGGTACATTACGCGGGTGATAGTATTTTACGAATAATTCAAACATATTTTACCTCATAAATGATGCAACTATCTTCCCTTCTAAAAAACATTAAAACATCATTACTAATGAATGATTACATATTAAAAATAAAATATTGGTTTAAATTTAGAGATTGAGCAAGGAGTGAATTTGAAATTGATTTTCAAAGCTCTACTACTTTTAAAAAAGGGGTTTAATTTTCTCATGTTGCATGAAAAAACTAAAATTCTTACACATACATGAAATGATGAGATCCACCCCCATACACACACACACACGTGTGTGTGGGTCTCATCATTTCATATGTGCGTGACATGAGAAAACACTTCTCCTACAATATGAGAAGTGTTTTTCCCTTTAAAAAAACAATTGATATACATGGAGAACTTGAAACAAAACATCAAAGAGATCCAACCAAATAGCTTCAAGAATTAACCATGTCTTGCATCAGATTATGGTTGTCCTTTGTCTCATCAAATCAGATGCTCCATTTAGGTTTAATTGGATGACGTTCAAATAAGAACGTAGGAAAAAGATTCCATAAATCTATATATATATTAGGATGTTTTATACATAGAGTCTATTGTGAATTTCCTAAAATGTGAAAGGAGGGAGTCATAATTAACTAATAAAGGCAAAACTCTTAAAAATATTTTAAATATTACATAAAGCGGACTAAAAGTTTGCTGCTATAAGCCTACAACAATATACTGTTCAGCACAAGCTGTGCTTAATTGCAGCATTATAAATTATTGTATATCTAATGGCCACCAAAATAAAATAAAATAAACAAATAGATAAACCCAATAAAGAAACTTTCACAGACGGAAGTCGTTCACCGGTGTAATGAATGGACCGTCTTCATCTCCCGTAGCTTGGCCCTCTCAATTCATCGCACCCGGAAAACCACGCAAACCTTCCATCTTCCATACCTCAAGTTGCAATTTCAGCTGATCGAACCTTATGAATTGCGCGATCTTTTGAATTTATCATGTTTTGAACTTCTCCAACCAAACCATGCTCGTTTTTTTTCTCTCAATATACCAATCTGATCCAAGTCTTTGATATCAGGAAATAAAAAGCCAGGAAGAACAAGGAATTGCACATGTTCCACACAAAACCATGTCAAGGAATCTCCTTCAGGCCATCCAAGCCTCACTGTCTCTTCCTCCAACTGCGAGTCTTGCATCCAATAGCAGCCATCTAGGGTTAAGATCTTTCGTCTCTTTGTCTAATTGCAACAGTTTCTGGTATGGCACCTTCCTTGTCGTTCCATCGGTTTTGTTTATGCTGTATCTCGCGGCCCACGCGAAGAAGAACCTGACGAAACTCTATAATGGAGGATCTTATGTGATGAAATCCTGTTATGCCCTCCTTTGGGTTGCTACTCTTTTAAACCTCACTTGGTGTTTCTCTCAGGTATGCTTAGTAGCTTCTTGTGTTCCTTGGTGCGGCTAATTGTATGATAAACAGAAGAAACTAGTGTCGAGATAGGGTTTTGTTACTCCCCAATTTTTTTTCTTACCTTTTCTTTGGGAGCAAGAACTTGAGGAGATGCTCTATATTATACCATCACTTCCATTAAGAGCGGGTATTAGGATGTGTGACTTATGCAAAGAAAATTTAAATGATAAAGATTTAGGACCTTGGATTGTAAAATCAAGCTTGTTGAATAGTTGTTTTTGGTGGTTGCCGAGACAAATATGATCCCCGTTGCTGACACTTGGAATTGAGATAAGACGTTACGCATTTATATGTTAGAGGGACGTTTAGATTCAGATCTGAAAGGTCCGAGGTGGTTGAGTGAATGCTGCGAAGTCTCTATGCTATATGTTGGGGTTTTTGTGTTTTATGACTATTTATGCAATAAGGTTTTGCGACTACATTATTGCTGCAATTTCTTAGGAACTTGTGAGTATGTATTTGACCATCTCTGGAATTTCCACCATTAAGTTTTAAAAAAATTACTCTCCAGTGGAGTTGCATATATCATTAAAACTTATCTTCCAGTCTTCATCATTCACTTAGCTGTAAAGTTATTTTTATTTCAAGGAAGAGCTCACTTTATCTAAGTGGAGATGATTTCATGTCAAATATGGAAAATTACCCACTCGTAGCCCCTTCAGTTGGTTTCAGGCTTTGCATGTGTAACAAAATTTCCAACTTCAACTTCTTTCTTGTCTGAGCAGGCATGGCAGTGCTCTCCTGGCAAGGACATAGCATGGAATCTACTGTCATTATTGACGGCATCTGGAATACTTTGCCTGGAGATAAGCATGATGGGCTTTCTTCTCAAGGATAATTATATGAATGGGATTGAAACTCTGGCGCACACTTTCCTTGTATCTGGAGCTATTGTCATTTTGGATACTCTTCTTAAGGTAATACCTGTTTTCATTTGCGTCATTTGATGCACATGCATGCACTACACTTTCCCGCCTGTCCTGTAAGGTCTTAAAATGAGCCATAATTTTTCAGCCGCCGCTGAAGCATATAAACTTTTTTCTATGCAACTACTTAATGTACATAGTCCCCCCCCCCCCCCCCCCCCCCCCCCAACCAACGCACAAAAAATAATCTGATATAACTTTGGTCATGCCACATGCCTGACATAAATGAAAGCCAATTTTTTACGTGCTAAAATTTCAGTCATGTTTTATTCTCCTTTAAAACTTGGAACCAGCGGTATGCTGGAAGCTTCATTTTAATTTTTCAATTCACTTGGAATGAGATTTCTGGATCACTACGAAATATGAACTTGAATGTGAGAAAGGCGAAGAGAGCCAGGCATGCCAATAATTTCATGGTGAAATTTTGTATCATAACTACTTTTTGATATGAACACGATTTTTCCCTCATGGGAATATATAATGTCAGGATGTTGGAAGAAGTTTATTTGTGTTGGGGATATCCTATTATTCTTATATAACATGATTCAGTGATTTGACCTGTTTATATTTATGTTGGTTACTTTGTTTCTCTTATAGTTTGATAATTGCGATAGTAAAATTTCATTTTGCTTTCTACGAATTTCCCTTTCTTTCCTCTTCTCAAGTTTTTTTGTTGGTTATGATTACTCTTCACAGCACGTCCCCAGCATAGGTCTTGTGTTGTTTCTTTCCAGTTAACTGCTGATTATTCTCTTTGATGTTAATTCTTCTGTACATGCCTGTCAATGTTGCCACTTTCCACTCCACTCCTCATCTTTAACGCTTTGTTGCTTTATATTCCTTGAACTAATTGAGTACTTCCATATCAGGCAATATATGTTTTTGGATTTGGGGTCCCTTTGTTCAATCGTGATGTTGGGAGCTCACATAAGATCAAGTGGGGTTTGTTGATAATTCACAAATTGTTGCTTGCTGCTGCATATGGCTTCATATTGTTCGTACATTTCTCTAAATGGAGAGAAAAACTGCCTCGTAAGTGTGTGTGTGTGGTTCTGTTGTTACCTTTCTTCTTACTTGATCTATGTTCTAATCAAATCAGATCCTCTCTGTTCATGCATTTCTGCATTCGAGCACAGAGAATGTTACTGTGTATGGGATCTTCATCTCATAATCATAAACGTCCTTTTTTTTAATCTCTCCCCCTCCCTCTCTCTGTCTATGAAATCCCTCTCCACAAATAGGACCGCAAGTGTGTTCTGATGTACAAATTTCTTTTACCTTTCACAGCCAGACCAGCATTCTACAACTATGTTGTTGCAATGTTTGTCTTCAGTGCAATTGCCCTGTTTGCTTGTGGGCTAGCAGTGACTGGGGCTGGCTTGGGCAGTTGGTAATCCCGCATCCCTTCTCTGCCATTAAAAGTAGCACTCAATAGTTTATTTCGTATTCTATGAAATTTTCCCTGATTGGATGGATCTCCTTTCCTGCAGGATGTATGATCTCACTGTACTTTGTTATCACACTCTATATCTGCCATTTCTGTATGTAACTTTTCTTGAAGATTTTTTCCAGGTAATCATCTCTTGCCATCTAGTACAGAAGTTACACTTAGGTATATGATTAAAAAACACTAACAGATAGGGGTTTCAAAAATGAAAACAAATCAATTAAATTGGCTGAAATTAAAAAAAGAAAGAAGAAGTCAAAATTGGTTCCTTTTGCACCTAAAAGGTGGCATTTGAAAAGGAAAATCTTAAAGAAAAACACTTAGCTGAACCAGAACGAATAAATAAATAAAGAAGATATCTGAATCATAAGCGAAAATTTAGGAAAAAACATAGTCATCATTTATGCGAAACTAACTAAGCCAGTTTGATTTAGTTTTGAATTTGGTCCTAGACAAACTCAATCGTGTCCATGAGCTCTATTCACAATTGTACTGTTCTCTTGTGGTGGAACTGCCCTATTCAACAGCATATGATGTGTTTTATTTCTTGGTGCTTGCTGCAGGAGGAAGACTTCCTTTTGGATAATGCTTATTACTCCGAGATGAGAGATGCCGGATTCTTCGATGCTGACTGGGAGTAATTCCTTGACATGTTGTAAATGGACAGCTATCTTTTGATGTGTGTAGTGTGTAAATATTTTTAGATACCTTTTATTTTCTATGGCAGAAGCAGGGGAAGATCTAACAGAACAAGTGTGATTGAACGAAGCTTTAATTTGAATAAAACCCTTTTACTCCTTTAACCCATTTATTCCGCTGTTAATTTGGATGGTCTACATTGGTATAATAATAAGCTTGCACGGACTGCAACAAAGCAAACTGGGAAGATGAATTTGCATGGAGAATAATGAAAGGGAGAAGTACTTGCCAACAACTTGGTGCGAGAGATTCATGAAATTCTATTGAAATGTGTTCATGAGTCACTTTAATAGGTCGGCATTTTGCCCTTTAACCAAGATAAAGTAATGATTGCTGGTACATGTAAATGTAATATTTTATTAAATCTTTTGTTTCAAGTAACAAGAGAACTTGAGCGCTATACTGTTATTGAAATCTTTATCCTTCGGCTGTATATTATAAATTTCTGTTGATTTAGATATTGTAAATTCAGATTCACATATAAAATTGATTAGTGTAAAATGGTTTGGATGCCCAGTCAGAGCATTGAAATATACCATGGTTTCAGCAAAAAGAAACATACCGTGGGTAAAACAAAATGAAGTATAAGAAAAACGAAACAATGCTAGGTACAATGAAGAGATTAATCTAAAAAATTATGAATAAATTGGAAAAAGAGTAAAAGATTTCATCAAGACCATTGGGCTTCTCTATTCCCATCCCATTCGCAGATGAAAAAGGAACCATTCTTTTTTTCTTTTTATATATAAAAGATGGCTAAAAGTCAGAAAACTACATCATGAAAAAAATAAATTAGGGGGAATTTTTTTTTTGGATACAAAAAAGTTTTGGAGGGGTTTGACACCAGTCCCCCACCAAGACCAGGGCACGGTCCCGGGCTCTATGAGCATTTACTGGGGATTTACGAGATTGCCTACCAAAGGAGTTCCAACAACGGCAGAAAGGATCGAACCCACGACCCAAGGGTTTAATCCTGAATCCCTTACCATCTGTGCCAACTCTCTTTGACAATTAGGGGGAAATTTAATCTCAAAGACTCTTGGTCTATCCAAGTCCTAAAATGTGTAGGACAGACATCTAAAATTGCTGACCTAGAAATTGCAAACTTAACTAAAGTATTAGCTAGCCTATTGATTTCTCGTGGGATATGCGCAAATACCACCTGCCAATCCTTACTCAACATCGCATTAATCTGCCAATCCTTAAAAGGGAATCATTCTAATTATACAACAAATTTCAACCATTGAATGCAACTACATAGGAAGGCATAAGCACGTACAAATTTAAAACACATCAACTTTGCTGGGCCGATCGCTAGGGAGATTGTGAATACAGATGTGGGGCGAGAACCTTTCGGGCCTGAACACCAACGGATCGGACCATTCCTTCGGGTCACGGGCTATGGCCAAAACATTGAGCAGAAGAGTGGCCCCCACAGGGATGTGGTGTCCGAAAACCTCAGTTCTCAGCAGCAACTCATGGGAGAGAAAGAGGAGTGGACGGATGAAGACGATTTTTTTTTTGATAAAAGAAAAGTTTTGAAAGGTTTGACATTAGTCGAACCACCAAAGCTAAAGCACGGTCCCGGACTCCTTGAATACTTAATGAGAACTTTTGAGATCGTTTACTGAAGGAGTCTCAGCAATGGCAGCGGGGATCAAACATGCATCCCTTTAGGACTTGACCAAATCTCTTACTATTTATGCCAACTCCCTTCGATGGGCGGATGAAGATCGAAATGTTTCTTTTATGAAAAAGCCTGAAGGTATGGTAGATTGGGCAAGTCCAATTCGCGCACGAGCCGTTCCTGGGCCTGGCCAAAAACTGAGTCCAATTCCTGTTGGACTCGCCAACATGGTCGGGTTTCAGATCAGCTCAGCTATGGCCCACTCTGTGGTGCTTGATGACGTGTCAGTACCAGCCGCAAACATGTTCTGCAAACGGCCATCAATCACGTTAAGCTCAACAAGGGATTGATAAAGTTAAACTTAATCCTCTTTGCCTTTTAAGATAAGATATACTTGTTGATTTTAATCCTAAAAATTAAAAAAAGATATAATTTCTATATTTATTAATTAATTCTCCATCAATAATACTTAAGAAGAAAAATAAATAAAAAAATCAAGTAATGTGAGTAAAGTGTTTTAAAATATAAGTGATTTATTATTTAACTTCTTTAATTTTGATACAATATTAATTACATAACAGTATTAATCTAATTAAGAGGAGTATATATGAACTTGAAGGTGAAGATTACCAAAGTGATGCTTTGATCTCAACGTCAGTGAGCTTGGTTCCATCATCATTTTGGAACCTCCTTGAGAGAGCAAGGCGCTCAACAGGTCCATGTGGCGCTCGCTCTTTGAAACCTTGTGTTCTTCCATGATGTCTGTCAAGAATGCATCGAACCTTTTGTGGAGTTTATTCATCTTGCCTTGAAATCCTTGAAGGTCAAGCCATTCCAATGCCGGGATGAAGTCACCAACGTTGAAAACTCTGGCCAGCACCATCATCTCCACCACCATAGACTTGAACACCTCTGCCCGAGGATCACATCCGGCCGCAACGTCGTCGAACACGCGCCGTCCTAAAACTGCTCTTGCCTGTGAGTTGGTGATGCACACATTCAGCAATTGTCCCAAGTTTACCACTTGTGAGGTGGTGCTCGCCAGATTACATGTCAATCTTCCGACCTCTTCCTGCAATTTATATTAATTTCATTAGTTAAGTCATAGTGTCACTTGAGTTTGAGTATACTTCTTTGTATCTAAATATAAGCTCGATTAACTTTTTTTTTTAAGACTAATGAAACTAAATAAATTATTTAGCTATATCATATTTGGATTTGATAAATAAGTTTAGAGAAAAAAATAAAAATAAAAATATTTTAAAATTATTTAATCACGTAATCTTTCTAAAATAGTCAATGCATGGTTTGGAGTCCATATACTACTGACCTGGCGGAGATGTCTGAAATCATCCAAGGCCTTGCCGGAGAACAGATGAACCGCGGAGATTTTTTGGAGCTTGCGCCATAGGGAGCGAACACGAGGTCTTGATAGTTATGACCCATGTACTTGGCTCCCGCGTTGGGTGGCCGGCTGGAGAAGTTAGCGTCGTGAACCTTCAAGATCTGCTATGCAACGGAAGCAGAAGCCGCCACGACGACGTCGACAAAGCCTAGCCGGAGCTGCATGAGAGGACGGTAAGTGCGAGCCAAATCGGCCAAAGCATGGTGAGGAACAGGGCCCAAGTGAGGCATGTTTACCGACGATAGGCCATGGTTTGGGACCAGGAGGAAGAGGAAGAGAGAAGGTCGACGGAAAATCTTGAGAAGGCGCTAAAGGAGAGAGGCCAAAACTAGAGAAGCAAAGCCCAGAAACCATGGTTAAGTCAATGAAGAAGAAGCCATATTCTAAGGAGAGTATTAATGGTCGAGCAAGTTAATTATGAAACGAAAGTGAATAATGGAAGATTAATGATAAGGTTGTGTAATATGAGAGTTGTGAAAGAATGATGAATTAGAAGAAGGGGTTACTTATAGGGTTTTGAATTCGATATGGTGAAGAAGTGGTTGAATATGATATAATACGAAGTCAGTGACGGAACTTGGAGCCAATTCACACAGAAAAGTTCAATACAGTTCAAGCTTCCGTGCTGTTATTAATTACTTCTATTTCCCGAACACAACAGCAAGTCAAAATGTGACGTACGGTATTTTTTAAGAGCCGGGATCTTCTTAGGTTTAAATCGACAAATCTAAACTCTAGTTGTTAATTACTATCGATCTTAAATATATAGCAAAATTTGTATTATTATTTACACTATAAACTTTGGGATTTGATTTTCTCATGTTGCATGAGAAAAAGAAGATTCCTACACACAGATGAAATGGTGGAACTCACATATATATATATGAATTAATTCATATATATGTGTGGGTCCCACCATTTCATGTGTGTGTGACATGAGAAAACACTTCTCCTACAACATGAGAAGTGTTTTTCCCATAAACTTTTTCTTATATTTAGATCTGACGGACAAAGTACCTTTTTGGTTTTATTGAAGTATGCATGTCAAACGGAACCACTTTCCCTGCCTTTCCAAAGGAAAGGCAAGAGGAGCTCGTCCACACCGTTTAGATCTGATCTGGATGGCCAAGATTTTTTTTTTCATTTTTTTTTAAAAAATTTAATGGATAGGGAACCTAAAATAAAGTTTATTTTTGAACTAACATTTTTTTTAAAATTAAATTTTTCATGTAGAAAAAAAAATAAAAACTAAAAAAAAAATTGATCTTAGCCGTCCAGATCTAAATATGGACAATTTGAAACTTGTCTGTACGGACGAGCTTCCCCTTCCTTTGGAAAGGCATGGAAAATGGTTCCCATGTCAAACACGTATGGGCTTGCATCTTAAATATTTATTCGATTGAATTGATCTTGTGGTGTAATGAATATCCTTTAGGAGGGGCCTATGAAGGTAAGATTTTGAGTTGCCAAATTAATTAATGCAATATATATAATTGGTGAAGATGGCTGTCTGAGTGTCTGCTGTATTTGGTCAATTTATTTAAATATAAATATCTCACATTGAATTATAGATAATCTTGAGCTATGAATAAATTTATTCTGCTGACGAATGACTCGCGAAAAACCTACGTAAAGCAAGTCTACAATTTCAATAAGCACATAAATGAAAGGAAAATGGAAGCACATGTGAATACGTGAATCCTTGTTGCATGCTCAATTGGCAAGTTTACTCGTATATATGCATTCTTTGAAAAGGATAGTATCTCAGAAAAAAATTTTAAAAAATGTAATTACTGGCCTTAAACTCATTTCAGATTTGCAGGCTAAGCCAATCAGGCGTCTTATTAATTAGACATTATATTATAGATATCACGTACTCAACAGTCAACATAATTAAATACAAACTTTCAAAAGACTTGGTGAGGCACATTGCCCTTAGATTCATACATTATTTAACTGCTCGATCGCCTTTACTAGCTGGCTACTTGTGAGCTATTCCATTCCATGTTACAATTATCAAATTATAATTTTGATTTTGATTGAGAAAATAATACAACATAAATACTGTATGATTCATGCTTTCTCGATGTTAGAATTACCTCCACTCTTTTCGTAAGTTAATCAATTTATACATTTTAATAAATGAAGTTTGAGAGAATTTGTCACAAATAAAGCAGTCACTTCACTCCTTAATATAAGACTTATTTTAAAAGTTAATTTTAGTCTTAATGTAAGACATAATTTTCATATTCGTTAATCTTTTTTCAATTTACCCATATTAATGTTTTCTTTACAATAATCAATGAGAAGATTGAGTAATGGGAAATAATTAGAATGTTTTAGAAATACATGTTATATTAATTAACTTAACTAACTTTATTAACTTAATTAAATTAGGAGAATGGGAGTGCCGTATATGTCAAAAATTCCGACCCTTGTTTCTTAAGTTATTGCTTAAAAATCAAGAGATTCTTTGTATCTCAAAAATTCAGATAAGATGAGATTGCTAGTTGATGTTTCAAACAAGCTTGAAGCTCCATTGGCATTTCCCTAAGAATAATATGGAGTGTTTGGTTTATCTTGGAATAGGCTCTTTTGTGCTTTATAAGATAAAACCCTCACATATTTCTTTTGTATAATGTAAAATCATTTAAAATAAGCTAATACGAACACATGCAACTGATGATATATAGGAATAAGAGCTCCCATACATGAATCAAAACTCTATAACTCTATCACATAACTTTTTTGGTTATCTCATTTTGAAAAGTCACACTGAATAATCAGACGAGTAGTAGTAAATTAAGATAGTGAAGAAAGAGTGTGCAATTTTAGCTATAGCTAGTCGAGTTGCACATTCTTTTGTTTCAGAGAACTGGAGAGGTATATTTCAATTTGGTACTGAAAACATAAGGTCTAAACAACTTGATAGGTGACACTTCTGTATTATTATCAAACCTGGCAATAGTACACTGTTCGGGGTAACATTCATGTCCACTACTTTAACATACTGAGATATTATTAATATTGTCAGTATATATAATGTGCCATGCATTTTTATTAACATATATAGATGGTTAATAATATTATATTGCAAGCAAAACAATTAAAGCAGTCATGGAGCAAATCTTTCATTATAAAACAAAATGACAAAGCATCTTAACATATTAAAGCATATATACAAATTCAAGAAGTATCATATTATAGTGCTAAACAAAGGAAGCCACTGCAAAAATCTCTAGATACATGAAATTCAACATAAATCAAAATATATAAGCACGTTAACCATAAACTTCATCAGAGAAATCTAAGCTTAGCATTCTTTTATATATATATATATATATATGAGTAATTAACTTGATTTATTTCTAGCATTGTGGAAGTGTTTCAATGTCTAGAAGCTGAAGAGAGAGAATAGATGTAAGTCTCTCTCTCTCTCTCTCTTCCCATTTCTCTTGTGTTGGTGCATGATGTGTCTATATATTTAAAAGTTGAAATTAGGAAGAGTAGACATGAGGGGCAAGCCTGGGCTTTGGGTGTAGGGAGAGAGGGACCTTCCTTTGTAAGGTTATGCCGTAAGCCTCTTCCATGTTGAGCTTTTGTGGGCTAAGCCCATCTGCCAGCTCCCACTCAAATGCATGGGCCAAAGTTGCCGTAAGGATCTGCACCGTCCGAAGGCCCAGGCTCATGCCCGCACATATCCTCCGCCCGGCCCCGAACGGTATCACCTCGAAGTCATTCCCCTTCACATCCACGCCCGCCTTCTCACCACCCGGAAGGAACCTTTCGGGCTTGAACACCAACGGGTCGGACCACTCCTTCGGGTCACGAGCAATGGCCCACACATTCATCAACAAAGTGGCTCCCTTCGGAATATGGTAGCCGAATATCTCACAGCTCTCCTCCGCTATTCTTGGCAGCGAAAGAGGCGTCGAAGGATGGAGCCGGAATGTTTCCTTCACAAAGGCTTGCAAGTATGGAAGATTGGGTAAGTCAAGTTCGCTCACTAGTCGGTCCCGGCCCACCTTTGAGTCCAATTCCTTCTGGATTTCGGCCAACATTTCCGGGTGTCGGATCATCTCCGCCAAGGCCCACTCCGTGGTGCTTGCTGACGTGTCAGTCCCAGCCGCAAACATGTTCTGCATTTATTGTAAGAATGTAACGTAGTATCTCAGAGCTGGCATTGAGCTCCAATGGATTTTTTGGGTGCACATTACATGCCAAGCATGTTACATGCTTGTTACGTGTCTATCCCTCTATTAGAGGGATGGGCATTTTTTTTTTATATATATTGTATTTATTTATATTTAAATTATATACTGTTTTCTGAATTTTTTTTTCACTCAGTATCTCAAATTAATTAGTTTCCAGTCCTGCATTTAGTAATATTTATCTGTAACACCAGTATCATGGAAACTAATTAATTTGAGATACTGGGTGAAAAAAAATTCAGAAAGCAGCATATAATTTAAATATAATTAATTACAACATATAAAAAATAATATATATATATATGTGTGTGTGTGTGCGCGGCGCGCGCGCGCATCCCTCTAATAAAGAGATGGGCACATAACAAGTAGAGCCGGGAAATCGGGGCGAGCCCGTCGGGCCGGCCCTGACCCTTCAAGGGCCAAGCCCTGGAGAGCCATGGGCCGGTCCGTTAGGCCCTGCATAATTTTTTATTTTTTTAATTGAAATTGAAGTTGGACTTTGCTTATTATTTTTGTTAACATTTTTATTTTCTTGTGTGTTTCATACATTCGTTTGTTCATATTCTTCTTTATTTCAAGTGTTTCTTTCATGTACATTTTCATAACAATCTATTTTTAAATAAGTTATTTGAAAAATTTAAATTTAACAAAAGAAAACTTCGTCAATTTTTTTTTAACATGTAAGGGTCTTTAAGAATAAAATAAAAGAATTCAAGGACAGGGACTTCTATACAATGTTGGTTCATTAGAATATGTAACCATTGAAAATGAAATAGGAGAATAGTAGAGTCAATAGTTAATTATAGATTTTTTAATCATACATAATACAAATTAGGTTTTAATGAAAAATTGATTCTCATAGAAATATGTGTTCTAGAGACTGACAAACAAGAAGCATGCTTGATTGATAATATTTATTTAATAAATTAGAACTTTAATTGTTGTATTTTACTAATCATATTTCTTTTAAAAAAAACAGATGTAAAATAATTAAAATTTAGAATAGTAATTTTCAGGTCTTGTGGGTCGGCCCTATTAGATCTTGGCCCTTTAAAGGCCAGGCCGGCCTGATTCCCAACTATAATAACAAGCATGTAAATGTTTAGCATGTAATGTGCATTCGGATTTTTTGGGGGAGTTGGTGTTGGTCAGTGTGTGTAGGTAAATACATAATAATCCTTCGGTCATAAATTTATGACATCAATTTTGTTGCATATTGTAGTATAAATTTTATCTTAACGAGAAATAGTATAAAATAAAGGAAAAATCTCATTTAAGTTATTAAAATATTATTTAAAAAGGTTTAAAAAAATTCACATGTCTTTTTTGGTATTTTTTTCAAAGACGTTATACTAATATATTCTCTCTGATTCTTATTATAAGGCATCAACCACCAAAAGTTTTTTGTCCTTATTATAAAGCACCAACTGTCTTTAACAAACTCATTTATTACTATTTTCCAATAATACCCTCATTTTTACCTAATTCTTTAAATTCATATCATTAAAATAGGGATAAAGTTGGAAATATTTATCATTTTGTGACTAATTTAATGACTTAACTTTCATTCCTTGGTCCGTAAGAAATGGTGATTGATGTTTTATAATAAGGACTAGAGGGAGTAGTTGTTATCGTGTACTGATATAGTTGTTAAGATATATTCCCTCTAATCTTTATTAAAAAACATCAACTACCATTTCTCGCAGACCAATGAATAGAAGTTAAGTCATTAAATTGGTTCAATGTTAATAAATATTTTTAACTTTACCCTTACTTTAATGATGTGAATTTAAAGAGTTAGTTAAAAATGTGGGTATAATTAGAAAATAGTAATAAATAAGTTAGTTACAAACCGTTAGTGCCTTATAATAAAGATCTGAAGTAGTTGTTAAAGTGTACTGATTTAGTTGTTATTAATATTATACTAATATAATGGTTAATGTTTTGTTTAAATAATATAAAAAATGGCCTTTTTTATAACATGTGATTTTTTTTAAACTTTTTTTTATAATATTTTGGTTACTTGACGTGAGAGAGATTTTTCCTAAAATAAATGAATTTAAAATCAGATAGAAAGTAAGATGAAAGCTAAGGAGAGTATATATACCAGAAGCAATGCTTTGATCTCAACGTCGGTGATCTTGGTTCCTTCCTCGCCGGGAACCTCCTTGAGGGAAAGCAAAGTAGTCAACATGTCCTGGTGGTGTTCGCTCTTAGAAACCTGGTGGTGTTCTTGGATGATGTTCGTCAAGAAGGCATCGAACCTTTTGTGGAGTTTCTTCATTTTGCTCTGAACTCCTTGAAGGTCAAGCCACTCCAACGCCGGGATGAAGTCGCCGATGTTGAAAACTCCGGCCAGCGTCATCATCTCCACCACCATCGACTTGAAATCGTCCGCCCGGGGATCGCATCCTTCCGCACCGTCATTGAACACGCGCCGCCCTATCATTTGCCTGCCCAGCGCGTTGGTGGTGCACACGTTGAGCATCTGTCCCAAGTTCACCGCGCGTGACTTCGCTCTTGCCAGATTACGTATCAACCTTGATGCCTCCTCCTGCCAATATAATATTGCATTACATTGAATAAAGCTCAGATAAAGACCGCAAATTAAGGCAAAAATAAAGTTACTCCTTCACCTATTAAGAAAGACGAAGTGTACATAATAATTCTTGGTGACGAATAAATATTTTGTTAAAAAAAAAAACATTATTTACGGATTTGTGTACAACTAAAAGCACTCCAGCAAAAGTTGATGCCTCTAAACATATGGGTGTTTTTCTTTCTTTCCCCCCTTTTCCATGTTAAGTTAAATAAATTAAATAAACATAATAAAGATTAGCTAAATCGTATTAATTTATGGAGGTAAACCGGTATATATGCGCTCGGACAAAAAAACTGGTATATATGCGCGCGCGCGTTACCGATGAAACAACCATTTTTAGTGTCCATTGTATGGAAAAATTTTGGGAAAATACCTTTAAAATATCAAAATTTTAAGTTAGTTTTGTTGCTTATAGTAATCTAGGTAATGACTAAATTTGATTCGCGATTCACAACTTATTTTATTAGAAAATCATTGATTTGAAATTTTGAATGTATTTTTCTAAAAAATTTCCTTGATTTTTCTTGTGAGCTAATTATTTTATAAGAATAATTTCACTTAAGCAAAGTATTCATTTATATATGAGGATGTCTAATTATTTGTGTTTTGTTTGCTGATGTAATGACGACTACAAATTTTGTCATCAGCTTAAAGAAACCCAGATAAATTACCACCCCTGAAAGCAATGTCTGATGTGTTTGTCGGTTTTGAATTGAATGGACTTTTTCCTTGATAGCATTAATTAAAAATTAATGAACACATTACATCCCATAAGATGCAACGAAGAAGTCAAAACATGCAGAAGCAGAAGTCCAAATATTTACAAGTATATTGTCGTAGGGGCGGCGAGCCCTTATCAGCTAACTAAAATAAAAAGATGAGAGAATGACTATAAGAGATCTAAACCAAAAGAAATAATATATTAATAAATCTTAAAAGTTGTTTATATTAATTGGTTCCTGTTCATTTATTACTGAAACTTTTCCAATATTATTATTTTTTAGTTGGGGCCTAAAATTCATTTTTTAAAAAAATATTTTGACTAATTCACTGATTGCAAAGGAAGATCAGATACGCCCACGTCTATTAACATACAAGTGTCATTTTAATTTTCAGCCACTTTTCTTTTCTTGTCCTCACTTATCTGCTATTTTTCTAGTGCATCCTAATCAGAACAGCCTTTTCAACACCATAGTTAAAAATTAACACTAGAGTTCAACCCCATAGTTACCAGCTAAGGGTCAACAATAATATCTGGGATATATATTTTTCGAAAAGTTATTAACAACAAATATATTTCTTTCTTTAGTAGAAATCTTAACATGGCCGGTGTCTAAAGTAATTAATCAGCAACCCCCACATCTTTTTATTACCTTTTTCAAAGATATGATATCGTAGAACCGATATATTTCTTAAGCGATATGATCGATCGTCTAAAGAATACTTAAAGTTGTTAATTCTCGCCACCCAATGAGTACCAAATTCAAGTTGGGAAGTAATTGACTAAAACGAAATAAAATATCACCCAAAACTCTGCAAAAACATGAAGAAGAAGTAACAAATTAAAGAGGTTTCGATTTCTTACGGGAATTGCACATTCATTTGATAGTGATAAAGCATTATTACCAACTCTAAATAAATTACTATTTGTTAGTAAGAGGATAACGTTTTCAGCTTATCAACTTTATGAATTGGATCTGAAAAAAAAAGGAAATATGAAAGAGTAAACTCACCTGACGGAGATGTCTAAAGTCGTCCAAGGCCTTGGCGGAGAAAAGATGAACGGCGGAGATCTTACGGAGAACGCGCCACCGTGCGCCGTAGGGAGCGAACACGAGGTCTTGGTAATTATAAGCCATGTACTTAGCTCCGGAGTTGGGAGGTCGGCTCAAGAAATTGACGTCATGAACCTTCAAGAACTGCTCGGCGACGGAGGCGGAGGAGGCAACAACGACGTGAACGAAACCGAGACGAAGGTGCATGAGGGGGCCATAGGTGCGAGCCAAGTCGGCGAGAGCGTGGTGGGGGACGGGGCCCAGGTGAGGGAGGTTTCCGACGATAGGCCATGGCTTGGGACCCGGAGGGAGAGAAAGAGAAGGGCGGTTGAAGAGCTTGAGGAGGCGATAGAGAAGAGAGGCTAAAACCAGAGTGGCCAAGCCTAGAAGCCATGGAGAAGAGAGATCATCAGCCATATATGATGAAGAGTGTGATGAGAGCAATAATCCGTTTGATCTCTGATGATGGCTTTGCAAGGAAGGGGAAGCCCATATTTATAATATTATTTTTACAACGAGGACGGAGCGGTGTTAAGCCTCTTTTTTTTTTTTTTTGGGGGGGGGGGGGGGATTTTTCATATTTAAAATTAAATTTATTTCAATAAAAAATTAAAATATTCTAACATTTCATTTTTTGACCAAAGATAAAAATAATTTTTCTAAGTTAGAAGACAATAATATTCCTTGCATTATTTTTTAGGTAAAATTAATGTTCATATGTGATCGGTCGCCAGAGTTCTGCCACGATTAAACCTTCTTTTACCAAAAAAATAAAATAATTGATATTATTATCTTTTTACCTACAAAATTTATTTTTATTTTAATCCTCAATTTATCCTGCAATAAAATTTCATAATGTTTTTGTCTTAAACTGAAATAAATTTTGTCCCTGCTCCTTTAATGGAATTATCCTCTTCCCTAGCGGGGTGGGTCATAATATTACCAACACGTTTAAATGTAGCTTTAATTTGATTGCTATTTTTTTTTTCTGATTTAGGCAGATGCCGTTTTTAATTTTCTTAAATTCTGTGAATTCTTACTCGGGATTGTAAGTTTGTAATATCTCGAAAGTTATAGTGGGTGTTTGTAATATCTAGTTTGGTAGGAGAATTTGTTTCTAATTGTAAAACATTTGTTATTTTATCTTTTATATTTATTTTTTTAAAACTAATTACTTTGTTTAACTTAAGGGTTAAATACCATTTTTATCATGAAAGTTTACTCTAAGGAATATTGGTCACCCGAAAGTTTTTTTTATCTCATTTTTTGCCCAAAAGTTTTTTTTTTTAAAAAAAGCACAACATTGAAAGTTTTTTAGGAACAAATTTGCTCCAAAAGTTTTTTTTATGAGCAATTTTGCCTCTAGGAGTTTACAAAAAAGAGCAACAATTCAACAATCAAAATTAATGGATGGGTAAGATTGCTACGTATTTAAACTTCTGGGACAAAAATGAGACAAAAAAAACTTTCGGGTCCCCAATGCTCCTCACAGTAAACTTCTATGATAAAATTATTATTTAATCCTTAACTTAATTATAAAGTGATATATAATATAATATTGCACATAACATTATAGAGAGATCATATATGTTATGAGTAACTAAGTAATTTATTTAGTTTTATTAATAATCTACTTGAATTATATAAATAACTATTACAGTAAATATCATATGGGTATTAATTTGTTTTTAAGTTATTTTATATTGTATAAAGTAAGTATGTGAGAAAAATTGTATATTGTAAAATGTAAAATAGGTTTTTTTTTTTTTTTTTTTAAAAAACTATTTAAGCCCGTGAAGTTCCTTGAAATGAAATTCTATTTCATACTTAAAATTAAGTAAACCATTGCATATCGTATGGAAGTTTATAAACAAGTTGATAGTGAATGGGACATTTTGGAGATCAAATGATTGATGGGAATTGGATATTATTTATATTTAGAATTGTTACAATGCAAGAAGAATAAATAAAAAAGAATAAATAAGAGTTTGGTTTGAGTAGAGGAAGCTAAGGCCCGTTTGTTTTTAAAGAAAAAGATAAATAAATATAATTTAAACTTAAAAATTTTTGAAAAGTCTGTTAAAAAATGAAAATGACAAATAGATCCTTAGGTAGAGATCTGAAATTTTTAAATTCTGTGTTTTATCAAAATGCCTCTTACATTTTTTTTTTTAAAAAAACAATACAGTCCTTCTTCAATAATGGCGAAGCAGAATAAAGAAATTAAAAAGAAAATATTCTAAACACAAATAATTGAAGAATATTGTGAGCAACACACAAGTTGAGCAATTTGCCATCGTTGTTATTTTTTACTTCTTTATTTTTTTTTAAAAAAAAGAAATATATATCTTGTACAATGACAGATTTAGAGGAGGCTTGGGGTAGCCCGACCCCTAAAATTTAATATACATACATATATATGGCATTATAATTTGTCCAAGGAATGAGAACTTGTACAAATGCCTTATTAAAGTGACATAATAACGTAATATCTTTATTTATCTATGGCTTATTTTAATATTTTGACTATATACAAACAAACTTACACGTTAGAGAAACTTAATATATATGTATAACTTGCTTAACTTTTAATGTCAATATATATAGTATTTTTGCATAATCTTACTTGAATTTGGTCCTTAACTTTTGAGTTTGAAACTGTCTTACGTTAACAAAATATAAGGAGATATATAGATGTATATATATACAAGCTTAATAAGATAAGCTTGTTTGATTCTATTATGTTTCATCATTTGCATTTTAAAAATCTAGTTAATACTTTTTTTGTCCTAAATATAAGATATATTTACTGAATTTAGATATATTAAGAAAGTTAGTTGAGTAAGTTAATTTGATACATATTTTTTAGTACACCATAGTCATCATCTTCCCTAATTTTTTCTTTCACTATCTTATTTGATTATTGTTGACGAATATAAAAACTATTTCTTAAGACAAAAATCAATTCTCTAAATATGTTTTATATTATGAATTGAAGGGAATAATTTGTTGAAATATATATAGTCTATTCTTGGTGAATTAGGGCCATCCAATTAAGTTCAATATAAGTAGAGCTATTATGTGATAGATTTCAGTCAATTTCTTTTTTATATATATTATGTCTATATTATATTTCAAGTATTTTTTTCCTAACATTATTTCTGAAGTTGTAGCAGTGATATTCTCAATTTGTAGTTATAATAAAGCATGACGTAGGCAGCATCCAGCATTATTTTATGATATCCACCTTAGTAGGTGATACTACAACCTGAACTAACTCGATCCATCATCTACCCCTCTGATTTTAATATCCTTTATTATTTTCAACAATCAAACGTAATATGATATGTAGTTAATTACCATAATCAATTGATTTATCACTTCCAAAATTTAGGACTTGACTTGAAATATAGTTTATTAATAATTTAGGACTTGACTTTATACGATTCAATTCAAACAATTAATTTTTTTTTGGTTTGCGCTCAATACATTAAAGTTATCCAGGCCTAAAGGTGTGAAACTTAATAGGTTAATATCAATGGCCGGTTGCACTTTTTTTTTTAATTATTATTATTATTATTTATCATTTCCATGAATCGACGTACGATCTTGGACCTTTGTCCAATATATAAGATCATCGTCCAAAATTACTTTCCTGCCTATATATATATATATATATATATATATATATATATATATATATATATATATATATATATTCTTCGTTTGAATCGTCAGTAAGAAATTAATATTCTGACTTTTCTCTTTTTTTACTTCTAAATTGAGTCGTACTGATCAAATTAAATTAGTGAACGGATTGTTTAGAAAAAGTTTGATATTTCGTTGATTATTTTTCTTAAAATCAGATACTGATAATCAACTTGAATAGGATATAACATATTTCTAGGGGAAGGAAAATTTTTCAAGGCTGAATTTTTAAAAGCAGCCAGCAATATATTTATGCGGCTTTGAAGATAGAAGATGCATGATGGAAAGAAAGAGATGAATTTAAAATTTAGATTTTTTGACATAAATTAAGGTATATAAATAATTCAGAATTTGACTTTGTCTCTTGCAAGATGTTTACAGGAGCCTGTGAGGCAAGCACATTATTATATATAGAATTATTGACAATTGATGAATCTAATTAATTCAAATTTATGAGGCAAATTTTCTCTTGCTTGCTATTTTCTTGTATGTTTTTCTAAAGGGGAAAAAAAATCATTGAAACCATGACTTTGTGATATTCCTTTTGACTAGTTCTTCGGCTCTTGCTTATGACCTCATCATATCAAGAGGCAAGAGCTTACTTATAGTAATAAACTGAATGTTTGAATTAATTTTTAGAGAATAACTATTACAATTTATGATAAAAGTATGTGAGATTAATTTTGTTTTAACTTATGAAAGATAACTTTTGAAATCGTGGCTTTTTTTTTTTAAAAAAAAATATTTTTTACGCATATTTTTTTGAATTAGTTCTTCTTTGTGTGTCTATATATATATAAAGGGGGTCAGTCGCATACTGATCTAAGACACAAGGCTCAGCAGATAGAAATTATTGGCCATTTTTGTCTTTTACGCATTTTATCAGGGTAATTACTGATGAAACAAATCCCAGGACAAATCAAAGATAATTACGGTATTTTTCGTCAATTAAAGATAATTATGATAGCTCAAAGACTTTTTTTTTTCCCTCTCAGGTTTTTTTAAAAAAAAGTCTCTTTTTTCTCAAGGGACATATATACTCTTTTCGGAACATTATCTCCATTCTAGTTGTCTCAATACTCCTTTCATCTTTTTACTCAAGCAGTACTACCAATAAATATGGATAACATTAAAAAAAATGATAGTGATTAATAATTTTCTAAGGGACTTGTATTATGAACCAATGTTTTTTTTTTTAAATGCGCGCTACACTTTAATTAGATTATAGAGTGTATGTGTTCACATATCACTACCAAAAAAAAAAAAAAAAAAACACTCTATTTCCAACGGAATTCATCACAAAATTTTTTCCGTCACAAAATCCATCGGATTTTTTTTGTGGTAAAAACTAAAAATTTACTAAATTATATATTAAAAATAATAATTATAATACTATAACATTAATTATTAAAAAAATTTAATTAAAAATAAAAAATATTATCATATATATACTTATATTACATCAAGTTCTTCAACTACATGTGTACTCTGTGTTCTATTTTTTCATTTGGTTTTATAATTAAATGATATTAATTCAAAAATATGACACACATCAAGTCACATATAATTAGAGAATTTAACGAGATGGATATAAGAAACTTGATCTAAATATTTTCCTTTATATATAATATATATGTTGGGCAAATACACACACACACAAACGTGTACGTGTGTGCGTCTTTTCAAATTTTGCGAAACATTTCATCTGAAAAACTTATAAGAAAGCATCTTAAGATAGCGTTTGATGGGAATTATAAAAATAATGATATAATTAAATTGAAGACAACTTGATTTTACTAATGATTTTAAAAACACACAATTTTGAAGGTGAGAATACAAGTGACATATATAGTGGCTGAATTTTCGAGGAGATCCAACGGCTACCCAGGCCTCCAGAATATTCGAGTAGAGTACATATGAAGATCAATAATAAGAGAAGATGATTGCAGCCGTCAACCAAGACTAGGGAGCTACAACATTAATTCTATTGTTGACAAATATAATAGGCTTTTTTCAAACCTTCCCCACAATATTTTACTATATTAATCAAGTTTTAGTCAACTTACCATGCTTCTACGTATTCAAATCATGAATGTGGTAGCATAGGTTATCTCTCCGTCTAAATTAATTATATCGCTAAACTTAAGTGATTTATTATAAAATTTAAGTAATTTTTAATAATATTTTTATTAATCATGTTAAACTCTAACATTATATTAATTTCTACTCCCTCTTACCATTTTTATGGAACATATACAAGCACACACATATAAGAGAAAAATATTTAATACTCATTGAAACTATCAAAACTTCTTTAAAAATGATGAAAAGCTGCCTTTTGAAAGACATATTATAAAATGGATAAGTAGGGATATTTCTTTCATAGTGTAGATTAGGAATTAAACTCCCTACTAATTATTTAAAGGGTAAGGACTCTCAGTGTTCATGCAAGTTCGACCCCAGGACTTTGAGAAATTTGTCCGTTTCATCTTTGTGCTTCTGTATATATGTATGAACACGCACACACAAATATATATATATATATATATAGTAGGATTCTATTCCTGTCAAGGCAAACTAACACATATGTTTCAATATTATTGACAATATATAATGGTTGTTTATTAATTTGGTTAGAAGGTAGCTAGAATATGGAGAATATATAGTGGGTCGTCATTAATATTCTTTTCCGACGGGGGGTTCAAATTGATGATCGCGTGTATATATGTGGTTCACATATATACATGTTTTACTTTCAGCTTATGTTATATGTCGTCCTCAATAACGCTGCCATTTTCCACACGTACCTCCTCATTTAATGTCTATTTCCTCACGTGATTGACTAGTTTTCATTCACCAAACTAATTACTATCTCCTAAATATAAGCCTAGCTGAATTTTTTAGGAAGATGGGGAAACTAATTAAATTATCTTAAAGCATTTATATTTATCATATTTTCTTTAAATTACTTTGTTTGATTTATAAACTCATATAGAATCATATAAATAAGTACCATAATTAACTTCCTTAATCTCTCAAAGAAAAAGTCAACTAAATTTTATATTTGAGACTAGCCATGGTAGTATTAATTTCCTTCCATGTATATTATAGAGCACCTTTTAATGTAAATCATTTAAAGAGTTACTAATGCTTATTTAACAATTTTATCCCCACCAACTAATGTTTAAATGTAAGTATTATATTTTTCTCCCTCCTTTAAAACCTCATTAATTATAGGAGTTAAGATGAAAATTTTTATCAAGACAAATTTAATGAGTTATAACTTGTTGAAACCTCATTTAATTAATTGTTTTTTCTTAATTAATTGTGAACTTGTTGAAAGTCCTGTAGTGTAGACTAGAGAGATTACAAAGATTAATATAAACATATCACGCACACATTTAACTGCATATCCACTATAAAAGTTATTAAATTATGTTTTAAAATACCATTCTTCATTATTGTTCTATGAAACTTAAGAATCTAGTTCTCCCTGCCGGTGTGACTAGCTTTATTTTGCTTCGTTTTGAGCTTTTTATGTCTTCTTTGAAGAGAATTTTTCAAGTGTAAATCATCATTAACTTCGTTGGCCTTTTCATTTTTCAGTGCCTGGTTCTCAATACGATCTCTGTTTTTTTTTGGGGGGGGGGGGGGGGGGACAAAAAAAAAGTGTGAAGATTCTCTCTGCTTTTCTTAAAGAAAAAACGTGAAGAAAACCAATATATATTGCTATTTGTTTTCGGCTTCTTAGTATTATCACGGGAGTATCAGCTTGCAGAAAAATATATCAGGACTTGTTTCATTCGACGTGTACGTTTCATTCGATCCCTATTATCTGAACTTTGGTGCTGTAGATCTATAATGTCATATCAATATTCTCAGACTTTATCTGAATAATTGTAACTCTCAAAATGTCTAGTTGTAAGGTTTTGGAGGTTTAGGATGTCGTGCTTTCAGTTCAATTTTATAAAGGGTAAAGGTGTAAAAATACCCATATACTTTGTCCCCAGGAGCACCCAGCACCATGTGTTTTTTTTAGGAGCAAAAATGCTAATAAGCTCTTAAAAATGGTGCAAAACTACTCATGCCGTTAAATTAGCTTAACTGCCGTTACTTTTAAGTGGGTCCCACACCATTTTTTTTTAAAAAAACATCTAACTTTTTAAAATTCCTTTATTGCCCTTTCTCTTTCTACTGTGCCCTTCTTCTGCTTCTTCGATCTATTCTTCCTACCGTGCCCTTCTTCTGCTTCTTCAAGCTGTTCTTTTCCACGCCACAAATCCATTTGACCGCTGCACTTGGGTGGTTTCCCAAGATCCGCATTTGAGCTCCCTGTTGTGTGAGATCACCTGCTGCTCATCTCCGCCAAGATTGATGGCCGGCACCACAGATCCACCATTTGAGGTTAAGCTCCTCGAGGACGACAGTCAAGATTGACGGCCGCCAGTCCAGGTTGAGTACGACCGTCAAGATCGAAGGCCGCCGGACGGAGACGGATCCAAGATCGCTGGTCTTCCCTATTCATTGAAACTGACGGCACTGGACGGAGCAATCAACTTGTATTTGCGTTCCCTATTCACCGAAATTGCTGCTTTGTTTTAGTTTAGGTGCCTTTGTCTCTGGGTATTTCTTTACTTATGTATTTTTCTGAGATTTCTTCATTTGGATTCTACTGATTCACTTCTTTAGGGGTTCAATGACATGGATCCATTTTTCTAAAATTTCTTCATTGATTCACCTATTTTTTGCATCTGAGAATTTCTTTGCTGGGTTTAAATGTTTGAAATGTTCTCCAAAAAAACAAGAAGCCATCGTCACCATTACAGAATGATCTGGTTTTTTCGCATATGGTTTAGTCCACCGTCTTTGTCTTCGTCTTCCATCAACTTCGCTGATTCTTCGTTGGATTTCAAAATCAGCTCGTCGTTGATTTTGAAATAGCTGGGCATTTTTATTTAATCTTCAACCTTGTTGATTCTTAGCTGATTTTGTTGGTTTCTTGTTGATTTTTATGTGTGGGAATCTCAAAATCAGCTCGTCGTTGATTTTGAAATAGCAGGGTATTTTTATTTAATCTTCAATTTTGTTGATTCTTAGCTTATTTTGTTGGTTTCTCGTTGATTTTTATGTGTGGGGATCGATTCTTGCTTCTAGTTTGCTGATCAATTCTTGTTTCTTCTAGTTTGCTGATTCTTTGATCGATTCTTGGTGATTCTTTGTTGATTTCACGGGGCTAGGCTGTTTTCAGAGGGAGGGTTTTTTTTTTTTGAGTTCAGGGGCATTTTGGTATTTTCATGTTATATATAACATCTGTGAGGCCAGATTGACGTCGATGGTATTTTTGCCCCTGTTTTAAGAGCTTATGGGTATTTTTTCCCCTAAAAAAAGTATATGGTGCTAGGGGCTCCTAAGGACAAAGTATATGGGTATTTTTGCACCTTTACCCTTTTATAAATTAGTTAACATTATTATATATTATCTCATGTCCTAAATATAGGATTTAGTTAATTTTTCTTAAAAATTAAAGAAGCTAATTAAATTATTTTAATTATTTATATTTATCATTTTTTCTTTAAATTAATTTATTTACTTATAAACTAATATATAATTTAACTGTACACAACATATAATATGATTAAGTAACTTATTTAACTTCCTTATTCATTTTAAAATAAAGTAATTAAATTTTATATCTACTTTTTTTTTTTGGTCAGAATTAAATTTTATATCTACGATCGTATATTGGAAGTTAGGAACTCCGCACGTGGCCACAGCTACTCGTGTATTATATGGGTGGGTCTTCAAACGTTGACTTTTGAACAAGCCTTTTGGACGCAACAAGGCATGAATATCGGAGAACAGGGATTGGTGAAAAAATTAAGTTTAATTAATTAGGTGAGTAGGTAGAAATAATCGATTATTTTTAAAAGGTACTCCCTCGGGTCCTTATTATAAGACACCAACTACTAAATGTATTTAGTCCTTTTTATAAGGCACTTGCTTGTTTCCAAAGTGCACTGATTATTTTTTTCCATGTATGTCCCTAATTAATATAGGGGTAGTAGGTGAGAGTAATAATAATATAATATTAGAGTTTAGAGTATATAGTAGGGGTAATATTGAAAATTTCTTAAATTATAGGATAATTTTATTGACTTTAACTGTTTTTATTGGTTTGTGTGATTTGTTAGTTGGTGCCTTATAATAAGGACTAAAGGAGTAATAGATAATCCCCTGCTAGAAATAATCGATTAATTATGTGAAAATATATACGTCAGCTAACTTCATAATGGTGATCATAGTGTGCGTTCAATGTTGTTCATTTTTTTTTTTTTTTGGCGCAAAGTTGTTCACATTACTTGACTTGGTTGTTGCACATATATATAATACAAATATACATGTGTGTATGTGTAAATACTTTGAGGCCCACTTTTGCTATTCTTGCTATTCAAAATTGTTTATGATAATAATGCTTCTGAGATTTTCTTTGTTCTTTTTGATTATGTTAACTCTTTTTTTTTTTTTTTTAAGTATTAAACGATGACACCATGTTATGCATCTCACTTTCTTTTTTCTCCGTACTATTGAAGAAAGAGTGGGCCTAACCCAAATTATTAGAAAGGCCCAATATCCCCAACTAACAACACACTGGCCTCCTTCTTTCTTTCTTTTTTTTGGATTAATCCAGCAGTAGCTACCTAGAGGGATGCTACTAGCAGCCGACTAGTCCAGTTCGTAAAAATGTAGGTCCACAAACTACCACCCAGTAACTATTCCTGCTGCATACCTAGAGTTCGAACACTAGAGTTGGAACAATCCACATCCAATTGATCCAAACGATTGATGATGCAACTCATCGACTTTTGACAATCAACAGCAAATTCGACAACTTTTTCAAATCATAAACATAATTCATAATTATTTTTATCATTGAATCATTTTATGGATCCACAATAGCACTTGTATTGAAATGCTATACCATTCCCTCACAAATTATAATGGTCTTAATTCTAATATTTAATTAATTCAGTGCACAAAAAACTAGATTCAAACAGACATTGTTTTATGCAACCGCTCTAATATGATCGCTTTTTTTTTTTTTTTGCTCGAAAAAAAGATTTACATCTTCAATACAACAACAAAAGTGTTTTTCCATGTACAGTGATATGTCAATTATTTCTGATTGCTTTTTATCGTAAAAATTTTTCCATATGATAGTCAAGAAGATTATTAAGAACATCCATCTAACCATTCCCTATGCCAAACCTTCTACCACAACGATTTTATCAATTCTAGTCTCTCTTATGAGAACTGGATTGTTTTTTTTTTTTTTGTCCTTCTTGATAAAATTCTTGCAACCATTTGATTTTCTCACCACGTTCAATGACATGATCAATAAAAGCATATTACAATATCATCTTTCTTGACCTTATTTTTTAGAATTCTATTATAATTGCTTTATTATCCATACTATCAAATAAATTTTTTTCAATATAAAGTACTAAATAATAATTCAATCATTCAGCTTTCTTGTGCTCTATGCTTCATTGTGCCTTTTAAATCATATAATTTAATTAATTTATTTATTGTATTTTCTTAAAAAAAATTGAAATTCCCCAACCCTGCACGTGGCTCCGGGCATGATCAACTCCCAACCCTCCAATCTTGATATAATTCTCACCATCTTTTAGATTTTCTGTCCAACGACGATTTAAGTTCACCTGCTTGCTCAATGATAATATACATCTATAGAGAGTGTCAGAGCTAACATATCTATTTTTTAAAAAAACCTAAATTTAACTGTTACTATTTTTATTTAAAACTATTATATTTATATTAAACTTCCCAAATAATGCATTAAATTGATATTTTATAAAATCTCAAAAAAAAAAATCAATGACTTTTCAAATATATCAAAAAAATATATATATAATCTATAAAAAAGATGAGGAGTCGCCAAAATACATGGCATAATTGTCATTTATTAAATATTATATATTCGCTTTAACCGTTACTTATCAAACAATATAATACACACTCGCTCGCAAATCTGTATTGTTATTATAAGTAATCTTGATGGACTTTTGGAAGTGAAAGGAGAATTTAAATCTAAAGAAAAATATTTAGGTTAAGATAGTTGTAGTAGATAATTGAGATGAGTTGGGACTATAGCCTCACGAAACAATTATCTGTTTGATTGTCTAGGCAACAAATTTGACATCGATTCATTATAAGCTAATAATTCTACAAAATCTTGACAAACTTCAAGAATAGTCATGCTCTTATTCTCATTCTTATTTTATATTTGTTCTCATCAATTCTTGTTTTCTTAAATAATTAAATTGTTTAGATTAATAAGAGCACAACCTCACATGGCGAGAGAGATAAAAATAACACACCTTAAGGGAGGGAATTTAAAATCCCATAAAGGGGTCATTATTCACACACTCAAAACATAAGGAAACAAAAGACACTCAAGTTTCATCCATATTTATACACTTGAAACTTCCATCTCAGCATCTTCATCATCATCAATTTCCTCAATCTTCATCTTTTTCACAGCTTGAGCAGCATCACTCTTGAATCCACTTGGAATCTGAATCAAAACATCTGACATCTGTCCAGTAGCCTCGTTAACCATCCCTCCGTTCTTTTCCACGCGATATGCCAACGAATTGCCCTTAGGCCCAGCATCTATATAGACCGTTGAGTTCTCATCAATCTCTTCCTTTATAAGCATCCTTGACAGCTCAGTCACTACCTTCCTCTCAAGCCATCTCCTTATTGGTCTAGCTCCATAAACCTGCAAATAATGAACATCGACTTGAATATAAACGTCTTTTAGGATCATATAGAGAATAAAAATATGAAATTTGATGTAATAAAACGAACCGGGTCATAGCTTTCAGACAGTATAAAGTCCAATGCTGCGTCAGTCACTGCCATAGCAACTCCTCTTTCAGCGAGACGTACCGCAATATCCTTCATCTGTAACCTTGCAACCTTCCTCAGTTGATCGTGTGAAAGAGGATCAAATACCACAATTTCATCCAAGCGGTTCAGAAGTTCTGGCCTGAAATGCCTTCTCACCTGAACAAGGAAACTAGTTTAGTAACTATGGGAACGAGAATAAAACAACACCTTTTACCATACACATGGAATTTTGCATTGAAACGATTGAAAAAAATCAGCGATAAGGTACCTCTTGCATAACTCGATCACGAGCTACTTGCATTGAACATTTTCCTGAGAGTCCAGTCAGTAGATGCTCTGCTCCAAGGTTTGAAGTCATGATTATGACAGTATTTCTAAAGTCCACTGTGCGACCCTGACCATCAGTTAATCTCCCATCGTCCAAGACTTGAAGTAGAGTGTTAAATACTGATGTGTGTGCTTTTTCCACTTCATCAAAGAGGACCACACTATAAGGCCTTCGCCTCACTGCTTCTGTCAGTTGGCCTCCCTCCTCATGACCGACATACCCCGGTGGTGCGCCAATTAACCGAGCAACAGAGTGTTGCTCCATGTACTCTGACATGTCAATTCTTACCAGCTGATTTTCATTATCGAAAAGTTGCTCAGCAAGAGCCTTTGCAAGCTCAGTCTTACCAACTCCAGTTGGCCCTAAGAATAGGAACGAACCAGTAGGTTGCTGGGGTCTTCCCAAGCCAGCCCTAGATCTCAATACCGCCTCTGCAACAGCACTTACTGCTTGGTCTTGCCCCACTACTCTCTGATGCAATCTATCAGCAAGTCCTATTAACCTTTGTTTCTCATTTTGGCCAAGCCTTGTTACTGGTATGCCTGTCCAGCGACTCACGACCTCAGCTATTTGATCTGGTCCAACAGCTTCTGTCAACATTAAATTCTCTCCAGCGTTTCCTTCTAACTGTTGTATTGCAGATTCTACCTCTTGAATTGCCCCAAATCGCAAGTCCGCAGCTCTAGCTAGATCATATCGCCTCTCGGCCTCTTGTAAAGCAAACAAGAGCTCCTCTCGTTTCTGCTTGAGTCTACGAAGCTCATCAATCCTTTCCTTCTCTTTTCTATAAGTCATCATTAATGGTTGAAGTTTATCTCTTAAATCATCAAGTTCTTTCCGCACCTGTTCATAACAAGAGCGATTAGATCTGATCAAACAAATAAAATTAGAGCATGTAATCTAAAATAGAAGACATTAAAAATCAAATATTTCACAATGTAAAGGGGGAAAAAAAACCACATACTTCAACCAGTCGTGCTTTGCTAGCTTTGTCCTTTTCTTTCTCAAGTGCGTGAAGTTCAATTTCTAGTTGCATTCTCTTCCTTTCAAGGTTATCTATTTCCTCAGGCTGACTGTCAAGTTGAACTCTTACATTAGCGCATGCCTCATCCACTAAGTCTATAGCTTTGTCAGGAAGATGACGCCCTGCAAATCCATTTTGTGGAATCATTAAGTATATTAAAATCACCAAGTTTTCACGTAGAAAAAATGGATAAAAAAACAAGAATACCCAAACATGATACATACCTGTTATGTAACGGCTAGACAACTGAGCTGCAACAACCAAAGCACGATCCTGAATCCGAACACCATGATGACCTTCATATCGCTCTTTCAGCCCACGAAGGATGCTAATGGTATCTGTGACACTCGGTTCGGCCACATAGACCTGTTGGAATCTTCTTTCAAACGCAGCATCCTTCTCTACGTATTTCCTGTATTCCTCTAGTGTGGTAGCTCCAATGCATCGTAGCTGACCTCGAGCAAGCATGGGCTTGAAGAGATTGGCAGCATCCATTGATCCCTCAGTTCGACCTGCGCCGAGTACTAGATGGATTTCATCAATGAATAGTATAACCTTACCTTGGGCTTCCTCCACTTCCTTTAAAACTGCCTTCAATCGCTCTTCAAATTCTCCTCTGTATTTTGCACCCGCCACCAGAGCACCCATGTCCAGCGCAATAAGCCTCACATCAGCCAGATTACTAGGAACATCCCCTCTAACTATCCTCTGAGCCAAACCTTCTACCACAGCGGTTTTACCAACTCCTGGCTCTCCAATGAGAACTGGGTTGTTCTTTGTCCTTCTGGATAAAATTCTCACGACCCTTCGGATTTCCTCATCACGTCCAATGACGGGATCTAGTTTACCTGCTTGCTCGACAAGGTCCCGTCCATAAGTCTTTAATGCTTGCAAATTTGTATCCCCAGAAGCACTCTCAACCTTTTTCCCTTCCTTTCCACGAAGCTTCTCTACCTCTGATTTCACTCTTGCTGAAGCAACCCCAGCTTCCTTCAGCAGGTCGCCAATCTGGGAATCTTCAAGAAGACCCAGAATCAATTGGTCAACAGCTAAGTGAGTGTCTCCACGTGACTTCTGCGCTGCTTGAGCCCTCCTAATCACTTTGATGAGGGTCGTACTGGCAGGTATCTCATCCGGAGGAGGTGACTGAGAGGGCAATTTCTTCAATGTTTGATTGAAGACTCTTTCTGCAGCACGGGCAGCTTCTTCTCCGGCAGCACTGGAAATTGATTGGGAGAAAATGCCAGTGGGATCAGAAATCAATGCAGCTGCTAGATGAAGGGGTGTGAATTGGGCATGGCCAGCATTCATTGCCAGCTCATGTGCCCCGGCAATGGCCTCATTGGTCTTGTGGGTGAACTTCTCAGGATTCATTTGTATATTAGAACCTAACAAGAGACACATGAGTTCAGAAACCTAAGTGATGACAATTTTTTTTTTAAAAAAAAAACGGCAAAGTCATAGATGCCATGACGCACGTAAAAAGACCCAAAATAATAATAACACAACACAATTCTACCCATTAATTAATTATCGAACGTATCAATCTGATTGACCACAAAAGCATCCTTACCCCGCAATCAAAGATTCTAAGATTTAAACTCGTGTGTAAAGTATATGCTAAAATAACTCAGCCACATAAAAAACCCATATCAAATTTATCTTTTATATTATACTTTTTGTTTGGGTTGATGAAATATTTGTATGAAAGTGATATTAGAAATAACAATTAGAAGGAGATGAACATTTGATGAGATATAAACATGGACATTTGTATTTAGTTGGGCAATAATATCCTGATAAAAAAATGGCGCACACAGACAACAAAATTTTTCGTCATATAATTAAGATCACTGGCCAGCCAGATTTTCCTTTTCCTCAATATAATTTGAAGCTGTTTGAACATTCGCAACTATGATATATGCAGCATATTCCATTCTATATGTGTGTGTGTGTTCTAATTACGGGGTCCTTAATAAACTTGGTTCAATCACAATCTGACTCGTGGCTGAAGTTGTAGAAGGCTTGTTTAGTCACTATCTAAGTACGTCGTACGTCAACAGCATAAGTCAGTGTCCTAGTATTCTCCGACAAACACCGCAAGCTACCATTCTCACCCCCAGGATTATACATTAATGTTCCCCTCTCTCCGAGTCCTGAGGGAGCTGCTAGCTAAGGCATTATGATATAAACAACCATTAATCAGTAAAGTCACTCATATATAAAGGTACCAGGGATCACGACGATGACACATACAGGTGAGGATGAAAAGTATATATACATATATTAATGGAAAGCTTTCTTGCTTTTGTGGAAGCTAAGTATAGATGTAGCTAGGGGGATTTGGGTGGGGTATGTGGAGATGAGAAGAATCCTAAACTAAAGTGGCACAGGAAAAGGAAACAGAATGTAGTGCCAGAGATCGAAGACCAAGCAAGTTACAGCTTGAAATTAAACTAGCTACAGCTGGGGGGGTGTCTTTGGCAAATGAAAAAAAAAACAGAGATATGTATATATGAAGTGTGAATCGGGGAATATGGGAATTTAGGAGGCATACCTGATTGGAGGTATTAGCAGCAGAAAGTAAAAACGAGGGAAGGCAATTAGACGAGCAAGCTTTGAGTCCTTGATCCAATGAACCGAGAAGACAGAAATATGTACAAAGAAAAGCTCTTCGGGAGTTTTGTTTGTGGGAGTAGTTCAGAAAAGTTTCGGAATTTTGGCGAGTTTCAGAGTGAAGTGGTGAGGAAAGAAGGAGCAGGTGTATTTGTTGACGCGAAAGAGACATCTGGAAGAATTGTGGACGTTCGCGACTGAGAGTAGAACCTCCTAGAAAAGTCGTTAGGCGTCACTGGATTTCCCCAGAATGGACGAACCATACCCATGATCTGCTTTTGGAGCCTAAAGCCCAAATTTTTTTAATATTTAACGTCAGCGCCGACAGGAGGAGGCGGGCTGACTTTCAAGGTCCATCGAATTTGAACTAAACACACAAACAATTAAAAAAAAAGTATGCTTTGTTTTTTTTATTAGATGGAGGGCATAATGCTTTTTCGAGGTTTAGTGCCAGTGACTTTTGCACGTATTCTTTTCAAGATTAAGAATTGTATTCTTCTCTTTACTGGGATGAGACGGAAAAGTAGTAACTTTAGGCTATGTTTGGTTTGAGGGAACGGTGTGGGAGGGAGTGAGAGGGAAATTTTTTTTTGAAAGTACATCGACCAAATTGTCATTAATAAAAAGAATATTCTTTTTTATTAAGAGTATATTTTAGAAATATTGAAAATTTGCTATGGGCAATTTTGTAAAGATGAAAGAAAAATTTTCTCTCTCAACTTTCCCTCCCACTCCCTCCCACACCCTTCCCTCGAACCAAACACAATGTTAAAGTCTTGATTGGCAAATCTTGACTAGTATAATATTTGTACGCTGGTTGATGATTGATGATAAATTGTTTCATTCATTATTTTTTTTCTTTTGGCAAAGGATCTATTCTTTCAAATCTTCTCACGAGTTGCAGCATGGTAAAATACTGTTCATGAAACTTCCTGTAAAAAGTTATTGTTCATGAAAAAGTGAAATAAATAGTGTTCATTGTGGGGATCTCCAATGTTTTCTCCTTTTTCGCCAAAACAATGATATGAAGAAATAATGTTGTAAAAAGTTACTATCTTTTCTGATCGTACTGATGTAATTTCAATGCTTACTAAAGGGTGTAGAAGCAATCACCCTTTTACAGAAATTACAGATGAAGCTAAATTTTTCATACACAGAGATTGGCAAGTAGAAATTTGTCATGGTGACAAAGAAACCCATTCTTGCATATTATTTAGCAGGGTCTGCTCAGGGGATAGAGCTCTGTATCTTTAATCAACCACCAACCTTTATTCAAAAGATGGAGGCTGATGAAGTAGATTGATGATTTTTGTCCTTTATATGTTTCCTTTGTCCATCCTGTTGTAGGTTTCCATTCAAATTTCCTAATTTTTTTAAATGTCCCTCTTTTCAGTTTTTCTCTTAAATTATTCAAATAAGAAATTAATTAAAAAATATTCACACTTCAAATGCTAGGACCGAGTCGCAATATATTATAAAAAATTAACAAGATCTACTCTAAAGTTGAAATTTAAAGGATTAAGGAGCAATTTGACCAATAAACTATTACCTCAGGAGCACATAACACAAATAACTCTCAAGTGGATCAAAAATACCAAAAAACTTTTAAAAACATGCAATCAATACAATACCATTAAACAAAGATAATGTCCGTTATTTAAGGTGCAAATTGGCCAACGAACTTTTACTCCAGGATTGCACATGAACTTTTTTGAGCTAAACGCTCCTAGAATAAAAGTTCGTTGGCCAATCTGCACCTTCGATAACGGACATTATCTTTTTCTAACGACGTTATACTGATTGCACGTTTTAAAAAAAATTTGGTATTTTTTGTCTGCTTGAAAGTTATTTGTGCTGGATGTTCTTGAGGTAATAATTTACTGGCCAAATTACTCCTTAACCCAAATTTAAAACTAAAAAGGGGCTGAATGGGATTTTGCAATAATATTTACTTCTTTCTACCTTTCACTTAGTAAGTACATCAATTGTCAATTGACTTTTTTCATTTAACACACCGATAAGGAAGATTGGACTAATTCATGAACAAAAAAATTGAAGATTATCCTAAAAAATGAAAACAAAAGAACGATATTGAAACTTAGTAATTACAAAAGATGACAATTTATGCGCAGCTGTATACTTTTGAGAATGACCCAAAGATACCTTGTTAAGTCTCAAACTTCCTATATTAATGTTAAAATTTCTTGGAGGCGAAAGGAATAATTTGCATTACATGAAAAGATAAGTAACTCAATTCAGCTGCTCGAAGGAAACTAGTGGCAGAAAAATATAAGCCATATTATATTGGCTTCAGCTGCATTCGATAATCTGCAAGCTTCCTTCTTAACTCCATTGCTCTTGGCAATCCAAATCACAGGGATCCATTGAACACGGCTTCCCTAGAACATAACAATCATTAACATAGGCACTTGACCAGTCTGATATCAAATAAAATCAACATCAACAATCAGCTAATATGATGGAAACATTGGCAGGGTACAGTAAGATAGCATTTTAAACTAAGACAAAATTTAATCATCAATAATAAAATGCAACCAAAAAAAAAAAAAGGAAAAAGGTGCATTCCTCATCATCTCCAAACATTTAGGTGTTGTTATGCGGGCCTCTACCGTGGCCTCTCCCTCATAGCTAAAATGACAAATTAATTACACCCGGGTTTCATAATTAAGGTTAAGGTACACTCACATGAAGGCAATCCGGGTTGAAGAAATTCATTCCTCATCACTATCATAAACAACTGCCATTCGCCTGTGGGCATGGTTTGTTGCTTTTCTCGGAGGAGAATCCTCTTCTGACTCAAAACCCTTCCTTTTCACACCGCTTCTCTCTTTATTCTTCTGTCTTGGTTCCTGCCAAAAGAATCAAAACAAAATTGAAACTACGCAACCAGTCATGGTCCCAACCTCGTATTCTACAGTAGGGTAGAATTATATAAATCACGACCCAATGCGTGTCCCAAAAAAGAATTACAACTAGTTTTGCATGTAGCACAGCAGACACGTACAGCTCCCATAGAATGTAGGAGTTCCACAGGTGAAGCCATAGTAGTAGTAGTAGTAGTAAACAAACAAGTATATGCCGCTGCACTAATCTATTGATATTAAAATAATGAGGCATTAATTAAATCTACTTCTCTCCAAAGTTCTCAAGATTAATCCAAAGCACAGTCCAAAAAATTATTTCCAGGAATCTTGGAATTCCCAAGAAATGGTCAAAACTTTCCAAGCAGCATTTCAAAATTTTTCCTTTGGTGAAGACGCCTAACAATTATGACTGGTTTTAACATTTGCCACAACCTACACACTTTACAGTTTACATCCCATCAGCAAAAATCAAACAAGTTTTGCTGAAACCAATAACTTATATGCCAACGTAACCAATGAGAGGAAAGGCCACCGAAGTGCAAAAGAAGTTGCATATAACCCTTAATATTTGATCTCAAACTGTATAATAACAAATCTGAAAGACCAAAGTTCCATGATATAAGTAATGAAACAGAGAAGACAGTCTGTACCTACTCATTCATTGATAAGTCTAATAAATGTTAAAGCGAACTAAATTATTTGAAAATAATGATACCTCCTCTTCCTCTGATGCGTCATTAACTTGTGCTTCTTCTCCATAATGTTCTTCCTCATCCTCTTCCTCATCCTCATACTCTGGTTCAGAATCCTCAGCCCTCTTTCGTGGCAGAGCTCGATCGTCTTCCTCACCATCAGTTTCATACTCAGATTCCTCTCTCTCATCATCTGAGAAATCTACTGGGTGCCGGGATGACTTAACAGGTGGGAAAGATGACCTTCGAGGGATATCCTTGGGTGCCTGTGACTACATTCCCTCGCGGGGGGGAGCCTCCATTAAGTGATAGAATGGAAATATCCAGCAAAATTCAGACTATCAGAATAGAGAGTGATAATACCTTCTTAGCATTCATAATTCGCTTCTCTGCTCGTGCTTCAACATCAAAGTCATCATCAAAGCGACGATGACCACGGCGAGAATTATAATAATCTGCTTCGTCATCCTGAAAAGGGAAAAGTGGTGATTGATCAAACTGGTATAGTATAAGTTATTGGATGAGTCATGGGCCTCGAAAAGACTCCGGCATATGCATATGCAAATGAAGGCTACAATGCCTGGGCAGGAAACATATTTCGAGAGCACACCTCATCCAAGGCATCCTCCAAAAACCCAGGAGAAAGTTGGCGCCTCCTTTCTACAGGTGGAGCATATTTCCGGTTCACCTTTTCTCTTTTACGGTTAAGAAGTACATTAGCTCTGATGGTTTGACTTTCTGCCTGCAAAATCCATAGGAAAATAGGATATTGGCACCAATATGGGGAATAAAGGCATGAAACAACTGACCAATAAATAATACCTTTTCTTTTTCCTCCTTTTCCCTCTCAGGATCAATGTCAGTAATGCAATTTTTAACCTTATAAACTTTTTTATGCCTTGAATCCACAATGGCAGTCAGCAACCGATGAGAATTTGAAGACAAGGAAGAAGGCATAAATCTCATTTTCCTTAATAGCCTTCCCTGTGATTGGAGGATCCCCTGCACACATTGTCGGGTGTTGGGCACATGTTTCTCTAGAGAATAAACAATAACCAGCAAGAAAGTGATATATCACAACTCACCTTGCCATGTCTAAGAAAAAGGTGTGCTTGATCATGCTGTGCATCTTGCACAGATATGTCAAGAACTTCATTCCCTATTAACAACTGCAAGCTGCCATCAGACCACCTTACAAAACGGGCATTGCTTTCACACTGCATCGGCATTAAAAAAAAAATTATCTAGATCATCAATGACATATTTTATCAAAGAGTAAGGATGCTACAGTTCGAATGAAATAGTTCTGGAATTAAAAGCATAACAGTTGAGTCAATAATAAAACATTAACCACATGCATCCATTTTGCCCACATGCATCAATGGAGCTTCTTTATACACCAGCACTCTTATACACGCAAATTAAGAAAATTGCCATAAAGGTGATAGTGTGACCAGTACATGGAACAAACTCATTATGTGAGTTATGCATGTTTAGGCCCTGATACCCTGGAGTGAAAGGTACTGTGTGCAGATACAAGTCACACAACCATGAAGCAATTTTATTCAGAATCAGCCCTGTCAGAGCATTGCCTCCCAGTTGAGCCCCACAGAAGCTTTATGCCACCTATTCTATTAAGACTAGTCATTTAACATCTTCTAAACCTGTATCATTGTAAATTACAGCTTCACCAACCCAACCTAGTTACAATAGACCTTCTCAATCACACCTGGTCCAAATCAACGGGAAATTAATCAAGGGAGAAAGTTCAAATTTCATCCTCCAAATTCCAATTATTCCTTAACATCTCAACTTGTAAAAAATCAGAAAACTCATTATTCATCCATTTCAGCAAAACCAATTGTTATCAAGCAAGTAGAAGTTTGAGTCATATGTCAGAAGAACCTGTGAACTTTACATTATCCAGAGAAATTCTACCTCAACAGCTAAGACCAAGCTCAGTATCAAGCTTGTTATTTCAAATAATTCTTTACCACCAAAAAACAGGACAATTGTAAAGCAAAACATAGGATACTGAAGAAAGTGAATAAATAATAAAATAAAATTTAAAAAAAACAGCTTATATAAAAAATCATCTGCCTTCTATCCATGAGCATGAATTGAACACCAATGATCACTTGGGCATGGAAAACTAACTACAATAAGATATTGCTACATACAGTCGTTGTGCCATCAGGATTTCTCACATTCCTCCAGCGCACAATGTTGTTCTCCAAGCGTATGCGTTTCTTGGTTCCAGATTCATCAGTAACAAATGTATCCTCTTCAACATATGTTTTAGGATCAAACGGTTTTGGGTCAACACCCATAATATTGGATACTTTAATCATGTTCATCTGCAAAAAAAAAAAAGAGAGAGAGAGACTGTTGACCCTCAACATATACTGTCACTGTAAAGCAAATCATCCTATAAACAGTCATTTTAATGCGTAGATCAAGCACCTATATAGTGAAACAGTATTAATTTATTAAGCATGGCCTTGATATCAAAATATAAGATTGCATTAGCATTTCAGCAAACAGGTTAGTAACGGGATAATCAAGCAATTTAAAAAAAAAAAAAAAAAGGCCTAGTACACAAGACTCCCACCAGGTGAGATTTGGGGAGGGATGAATATACGCAGCCTAACCCCGCAAGCGGAGAGACTATTTCCAAGATTTGAACCCGTGACCTCCATGTCACATGGCAGCAACCTTACTACCAAGGCTCACCCTCTATGATAATCAAGCAATAGTCCTTAAAAAAATACATTATACAATTTGCTCAAAATTCTGACATCCACCTAAGCTCCCTTAAATACAACTTCTAAATCATAAAGATGTAACATAAGCAATATCATCAGCGCTCTAGTTACATATCTTGTCCATCCACCTCGTGTCCTTGAGAAATAAAGAATCATCAATGGATATAATATTGACATACATATTAAAGGCATACCTTTTCTGGAAAAGCTGGAGGCAATCGAAGTGGAACCTCTAGCTCCAATGGGGGTCCCAGTGGTTTCTCTTTAAGTTTCATCTCAATGTTATCCTCCTCTGACTCATAATGAGCTTCTTCATCAGCAATTATGTCCTCTGGTCTTAAGCTCTTTCCATAACTTCCTTCCTCCTCATCCAAAAGAGATCTCTAAAACAGGAAATTAGTTTGTCTTATTATCTTATACAGTTATACTTAAGATCTAGGTACTTCATGAAAAAAATAGAAAAAACAAAACTTAGTATTGGACTCCGTCACTCACATTTGAATCATGCTCAATGTCATGCCGAACTGCATAATCTGCCTCCTCCTCTTCATCATCAAAATCACCAAACACATCACGAATTTCAGGGGCAGAGTCCAACATGCGAGCCCGATCCTTGTCATCTCTGGGCGATCGACTGCCAAAAGATATTTTTTTATTCACTACATATGATATAATTCATGCAAGAGCCAATAAATTTGAGTCATCAACCATGGTCTCTTTTCAATTCCAGCATCTAATTTAAGGCATAACTTAACAGACAGAACTGTCCAAAAAGATTCAGAACAAAACATAAACAGCCAAACAACCTCAGACATTAGGTTTAATTAAAATATGCCCTCAACAATTTGCATTCTACAAGATAAAAATAGTTGCTATATTTTATAGTATATATGTATGGAAACTGTTAAAGATACCTTGGACTTCTAGCTTCATCGACTTCCTCGTCATCATTTTCAGGATAATGGTTCTCCTCTGACCTCTCAGATCCACTCTCAACCACATCCCTGCGCTTGCTAGTTACAACTCTCTGATTGTAGTCATCTTTTGCATCACTATCAGAATCCCTTGCTTCACTTTCTTCTCTTTGATCAACAATATCTACCTCTTGGGAACTTTGCTCCCTCTCACCTTCACTTTCACCAGGATCTAGATCCCCATCAGGCACATCACCTTCACTTTCTATTTCCACCACCCCATGACCCTCACCTTCCCCTTCCCCTTCAACCTCAGGCTCTACGCCTCCCTCCCCCTCATCCTGAAGAAAAACAAAACAGTTTTCAATTCAGCTTTAGTACTCTAGCGTAATGACTTCATACTACACATGGAGATGAAACAGAAAGTGGTCAACTTAAAATGTCCATACTCATCAAAAAACCAGTAAGCAGATGCTCATGAAAATAAAAGTCTGCCCCGTTTTCTACAATATTGTACAGAGCTACAGGCCTACAGTGAATGTCGTATTACAGTTTACAAATAATACGGGTATGGATACAGAATGAATTTTGCAACCTGTCAAACCGATGCTCATATTTTTATTTTTATTTTTGTGGTGGTGTGGGGGGGGGGGGGGGCGCGGAAACCTAGCTTCAGGCAAAGAAATTGCACATCCAAACAGTAAGCGAAAAGGAGAATTTGAAGACAAGAAACGAGAAACCGTATCTTACCGAAGCGTAAGTGGGTTGGGGATTCGATTCATGCTCGGAATCAAGTTCTTCTTCCTCTTCTGATTGATCACCAAAGAGGTTCTGCATCATCTGGTGTCGCTTTTCTTCTCCCATCTTCAGTCAGTATCAGCCTCTAGTCCCTACTCCTCTCGGCTGATCAATATCAGTACAAAAACAAGACTCAGAGGTTTTCTTCGCCGTAGACAATCGGTTGGCCACTCGTCGGCTTCAATCTTGGATCCCTGGTGATAGTTTCTCCAGATGTCTGCGAAAGCGATTGTGGGTTGCGTATTTTTTCCCTTTGGGATAATCCTTGCACAGCTTTGGTCATCGAATCCCCTTAATTTACCGGCTCAACTAGTAAGCAGTAAACTTTTAAGGGGTCGAACATTTTTACAAGGAGGGTTTCAAGGGGTCGAACATTTTTACAAGGAGGGTTTTGATCTGGAGTTGGTTAGGCATCTTAGAATCTATTTGGATGGGTTTTTAAAAAATGTGTTTTTTTTTTAAGTGCTTATTTTTTAAGCTCTAAATTGGAGCCTTTAGAAAAAGCAACATTTTAGTTTTTTTTTGTGACACTTGCTTTTTTAAAAAAATATCATCTAAACACCTAAATTAATTAAAAAAGCATTTTTTTCATTAAAAAAGTGTTTTTTTAATGAAAAAACCTATCCAAACGGGCCCTTAGCACCTAGGTGTTTACATAAAAATAGACGGTTCCTACTATCTATTGATATCATCTAGGAGGAAAAGAGATTCGTTTTACTCTTGGATCATGGGTGAACCCAACCCTTTTCCTAAAATTTATTTACCAAAAAAAAGAATCCTATTAATTTTTTTAATTTTATTATCAAAAAATCTGGTAAAAGTACTGAAAAAACCTAAAATAAATAATTAATTACCAAAATGCCACTGAGACAAAACTATTAACCAATCTGACCCCCTGTAATCGATTGCATGCCTTATGTAATCGATTACAGGGGGTCAGATCTCTTTTTTTTTCATTTTTTGCACTATGTAATTGATTATGTCACTGTAGCGTAATCGATTACATAGTGCAAAAAACCATATAATCGATTACACCAGCTGCAGAAGCACAATGAGTTTATGATTTCGAATAGGTGCATGGCCAAACTCATTTCCAACTTCTTTTTATCTATAAATGTGACTCGGGGAAGGTACTTTTGGCAACAATTAACTGTCTACCCCAGGTCTAGTCCATTAATGTCCCCATATTTGTATTTTTTACCTACGACATGTCATTTGCAAAATTCATCACCGTTAATCATATGAAATAAAAGCATAAACATTCATAAGTAGATAATGCATAAACAGTCAGTGCAAATACACCACGTCCAACAACAACAAAAATTACATGAAGCAAATGTCAAGTGGACAAGTCCAATAATGCATAAAAACACAACTATCTAATCCTCCTCCTCCTCGGAGACATTAGGCATCTGGTCCTCCTCGCCAGCAGCCTCCTGGTCTTGTCCGCCCTGTAAATGCCACAGTCCATCCTCCAGGCCACGCATCCGGCTCTGCATCTACTGTCACCGCTCGTTCTCCTTCTCAACGTGGCTCCTCCACCGCTCAACGTGGCTCTTCCACCGCTTTCTCTGTCGAAGGTCCATCTGCCTCATCTGTGTCATCACATCACGGAGGGAGAATCCACCCTCTGGCTCGACCATGTCCTCATCCTCATCATTATCGTCGTGGACAGGGACCTCAGGATCAACCACGGGTGCCACTGCCGGTGCATCCTCCTCCTCAGCAGCACTGAATACCCAGACATTATTGGCATTCTTCGCGATCTTGCACAGCTCTAGTAGGCGCTTCCTGAAGATAGCATTCCAATGCGTCTTGTTCACCATCTCAAACGTTTGCATCGGCACACCGAAATTAAGCAATATACGGTGAACCAGATAGGCGAATGGGAGTGCGGCGTTCTCCTTCTGCTTCACCTTGGACATCATCCAGGAAATATAATGTCTCCAGTTCACCGGTTGAGCATGAAGGATAGCCCACATGAGCGGTATATCAACCTCCAACACCCTGGAATGGTTGTAGGCTCGAGGAAACAAAATATGGGTCAACACGTAGAAGAGGATGCGTGCATCAATAGTCAGTTGCCCCACAGTGAAAAAGGCTCTCTGACCTAACGGCCTCCTGATGTGATGGACGGCAACGGCTCGATCATATTTAGGCAGGTTGACATTAGTATCCCCATTATACAGAATGGTGCCCGCCCCATCAAAATCATAGCCCAGTATGTGGGCCCATATGGGAGCTGTCATAATTATGTCAATGCCACATACGCGCGACTTCAGGTCTCCATGAATGTAGCTGAGGTTTTGGTAGAAAGCTCTAACCATATCCTCTGAGTAGGGACTAACGAACTACGCCAAGCCACATAGATGCGAAGCCTCCAGCAGTGGGACTATATCAAATCCCTCCTCTGCAAAAAACTCCATGTCCAGTGACTTGGGATTGATCACAGGTTTGCCCGCAAAGTGCTGAACGAAGGATTTGTGGGATGCTGCATTATTGCCCAAGAGAATTCCATATCGGAGATCTGCCGGCTGTGCTTGAGAGTCGGATGTATCACCCTCCATCCGCTGCTTCGAACGTCTCTCATTTTGAATGTCAACTCATCTGCGTGGAGGCATGATGACAACAAATACCTACAAAGATACAATATTAACCATCAAAAAACATGAAACAAACACAATTAATGGCATAATCACAATGCATAATCAATATCGGTCCACGGAGACAATGTAATTGATAGTAAGATGCACAATCAACAATCAAAACAAACATAATCAATAATCTTCAACATCCATACACACAATAACATGCAATTTGTGCTTCAACCCCATTGTTTGCTTCACATTCATATGCAAATATACACACATTGTTTCCGAAACGCACAAAAACATCAATTTAATCTCTCATTTGTTCAAAAACAACAACAAACAATTCAAATCAATGATCAACACACTACATATCCAAAGAAAACAAACCCTAATCGATTACATGCACCATATCTTCAGAAAAACGGAGAAAATAGTGGCAAATTCGCAATGGGAACCGAAAACCTACCAAAATCACCGCAAATGAGATGTAATCTTCACTTTTTCCTACACCCACGCCTTGGATCTGACGGTTTCTAGCCGAAAATGAAGATGGAGGAGAGTGGGGGAGGCTAATCGGGTATGGGAAATGAAATGGAAGGGCTATGGGTGGTTTGGGCTTTTTAAAAAACGAAAATCGCACAATGTAATCGATGACGGCCCGTGGTTTAATTGATTACATGGCTTTTTGCACTGTGTAATCAATTATGTCACATAACGCAATCGATTATATAGTGTGATGATTTATGTAATCGATTACGCTACAGTGACGTAATCGATTACATAGTGCAAAAAATGAAAAAAAAAAGAGATCTAACCCCCTGTAATCGATTACATGAATCGATTATATAAGGCATGTAATCGATTACAGGGGGCAGATTGGTTAATAGTTTTGTCTCAGTGACATTTTGGTAATTAATTATTTAATTTAGGTTTTTTCTGTACTTTTGCCAACAAATCCTAAGATGAAATTTGAACCTGATTAAATTTAAGGGTTACGAGGCAAAAATACACACATATTTTTTTCTAGAGAAGTGTTCAACACCACGTACTTTTTTTAAATGCAAAAGTGAGTACATGGTTATAAAGTAGGTGTAAAAATATCCTTTGACCGTTAAATTTGATTTTCTTTATGGGTTAAATATCAAATTTGCCACGGAAGTTGTGCGAATGGAGCGTTCAGCACCAGGAAGTATTCGTGGTACCAAATTTACCCCGGAAGTATTAAAATGGTACCAAAATTACCCTAGAAGTTTTCAAAAGGGACCAAATATACCCAAGACTGACGGAACGTCAAACGTCCGTTGGCCACGTCGAAAATGTTTTTTTTTGTTAAAGTCCAAATTTGCCACGGAAGTTTTTTGAATGGAGCGTTCAGCACCCAGAAGTTTTTTTTAGGTACCAAATTTACCTTGGATTTTTGCCACATCATATAGACACGTTATATTTTTGTTTTTTTTTTTAGCAAGCTTCATTTTCTTTGGATCCTAGCACCATTCTTCTCGGCCCATACATCCAATCCATATACTTACTGATCTTTTGTCATCCTCACTCCCTCTCGTTTTGACCCAGCAGTTTTACGTAAACAGATCCAACGCCATTACGTGAAGCAGATCCAGCGCCATTATGTGAAGCAGAGCAGATCGCGTATCAGTAACCAAATCAACGGAGATCACGGTGAAACACAAACCAACCAAACGCACAAGAGCAGCTGATCTGCAATGAGCCATACCTCTCGAGCCTTGTGCTCTTTATTTGAAAGTTCATACGTCTGGACCCTTGTGTTTTATCTGGCCGATGAACTTCTATTTAAAGGGGTCTCTCTCTCGTCTCTATACCATTTGTTAGGCGTTGAAAATGAATCCAAAAGCAAAGCTGAAAACTGAAACTAAAACAGAGGGAGCTATGATTTTGGCATCCGTTTGCTGGGTCTGTTAATGGTACCAAAATTACCCCGGAAATATTAAAAAGGGACCAAATATACCAAAAACTGACGGAACGTCAAACATCCGTTCGCCACGTCGATGCCATGTCAGTTTTGGGTATATTTGGTACCATTTTAATACTTCCGGGTTAAATTTGGTACCACGAATACTTCCGAGTGCTGAACGTTCCATTCGCAAAACTTTCGTGGCAAATTTGGACTTTAACCCTTTCTTTATTGACTAAATGATGATGTGACTTTTAAAGTGTAAAAATATACATGTGATTTGTCTAAAAGAGCATTCAACATCAAGTATTTTTTTTAGGTGCAAAAATATCGTTTTACTATTAAATTTGACTTTTTTTGTGTGGAAAAAATAGTACCACCCAGTACCTTGAAATATAGGATCTTGAAAAATATTTCAAGATGCTGATTAACACTAAAAAAAATACTTCAAGATGCTGACTAGTACTGGAAAAAAACTTCATAATCTTAAAAAATTATGAAAGGATATTCCAGGTACTGACTAATACTAAAAAACACTTCAAGATACTGATCGGTACTAAAAATATATTTCAAGACATTGAATGATAGTAAAAAAATACTTTAGGATATTGACTAATACTAAAAAGATGCTTCAGGATAATGAATGGTACTAAAAAAATACTTTTCAATATTGAAAAAATATTTGAGATACTGAATGGTACTAAAAAAATACTTGAGAGTGCTGATTGTTACTAAAAAAATACTTCATAATCATGAAAAATTATTTTATGGTACTGATTAGTACTAAAAAGATTCTTCAGGTACTGAATGATACCAAAAAACACTTCAAGATATTGACCGACACTAAAAAGATACTTTAAGATACTGACTGGTAGTAAAAAAAATACTTTAGGATATTGACTAGTACTAAAAAGATGTTTCAAGATAATGAATGATACAAAAAAAAGTACTTTCCAATCTTGAATCAGGTTCAAGGCGCCAAAATTAATATTTTTGGCATCCTGAATCATGTTGAGGACGCCAAAATTAAGATTTTGGCGTCTTGAATAATAATTTAGGGCGCCAAAAATCACGCTCAGAATAAAAACCGCGCTCCTTCCATTCTCCAATAATCCGCGCTTATAGTCACTTTCCCTCTCGTCTCTTGACCCTAGTGCTCAGCTCAGAGCCTCAGACGCAGTCCTCAGTCCTCTCCTGCTCTTCCAGGTGCCTCTCCTCCTCTCCTCACCGGTCACGTCTCAGTATATCGGCGGTCACCGCGAGTTTCAGTGTTGAGGTAAGTTTTCTTCCTTTTCCTATTCGGCAGTCACCACGAGTTTCAGTCCGTCGTTGGTTTTCTCTGCTTCCAAGTGAGATCTAGTTAATCAGTTTCTAGGAATAGTGAGTAAAGAGAGTACTGAGAGGGTAAATCTAAGAAACCCTAGGAAAAGACCAGTTCCTATGAACCGACTACTGCAGGTTTGGATTTCGTTGTCCTTCTGTTCCTTTTTTATCACGTAGTAGGTTATCTGTTTCTAATTGTTTCTTCCTTCTCGGTTGGCATACTTCCTGTCTATGAATGTGAGGGGACTCAATTGAATTTCTTTATTATTTATCCACAAATGCTGAGTCACAAATTTCTATACATCATCCGGTAAAGAAGCTAAACCCTGAGAAATCAAGACTCAAATGCACAAAAATGACCCAGTATCTAGCATTCAAGAGGTTAGAACTCTCAATTCATACAAGGTGCAGGAGCTAGAATCTTGCTGCTATAAAAATCTTGATGAGATGATGAGATCCAGGGCTACAAACCAGACCACCGTCTCCCCTCAATTTGCCTGGGTCTTTTTTTTTTTTAAAAAAAAAAAAAAGCAATAAGGCATCCTCAATTTAATTTAGGATGCCAAAAATTAGAATTTTTAACTACCCTTACTTAGACGTCCCTCTGAAAAAGGACGTTAATTGGGTTTTATTTAGGACTTTTTTTGAGTTTTTTTAGTAGTGTTTAGTGTATATTTAGATTAGTGGTAGAAGTTATTTTTACAACACGATTTACAAAATATGCATTCTCACTGCTTTAAACAATCTCTTTTATAACTAGCTCCATCACATGCGCTGTGTGACAATATTTTGTTTTTATTGAAACTTTTATTTATTTTTTTTGCATGATCATGGTGAGTTATTAACCTCTCCCGATTTCTTTGCCCTTAGTGTTTAGTGTTTGTTTGGATAAATTTTCGAAGAATACCATTTTGATCATATTTATAAATCTATTTTCAAGAGAGTTAAAGTAGACTTATGTGTAGGCTCATTTCGGCTTGCAATAAAAGCTTTTACTATTTATAAGTCTGTGGGCCAGCCACTCAATTAAACTAATTAACTCTAGCTATAATATCCACCTATATGCTGCAGCTGCACGTGAATCAATTTTTACTTTTGCTGGTATCTGTTTTTATTCATCCATTATTAATATGCATCACACAAATGAAGTATAGGATTAAGAGTCATGCAATTTCGTTGACTTGGAAAATGTTAATGAACAAAATTAATAATAGCGATAACTATTTCATAAAATTCAAGAACATAAAAGGTTTATCAACATTTGTAAACTAAGCAAATTAAACTGATAATTAGTTGAACCCTATGATACTTAAAACAGATATTTAATCTATTATTTTCCTTTAAAGAGTATTATCTCTCTGTTTTTTCCCCTTGCAATATTCTTTTAAAGCACTTAATTAACAACAATGATAATAATAATTTCAAATTATCATCTATATACGGTATACCTTCCATAATTTGTATTCCTATGATTGATCCTCAATGTAAAACCTAATTGGCTTTTTTAAAAAAAAATATTAAAGGAGTTAAATAAATTACTTCAAAGTATTTTTTTAATATCAAAATAATATATTTAATTTATAAATTGATATATAATCAAATGATAGTACAACATGTGTTATGATTAACAAACTTATTTAACTTTCTTTAACATCTTAAACAAAAGTCTACCAGATAGTATTTATAAACTACAGAAAGTATAATTTTTTAGAAAACAGATTATAAACTTATTTACATTTTCTCATACTATTCACAATATCAACCCATTACATGTAGGGATGCAATTAAAAGGAATAGATCACATATCACATTCCTTGGGAGGAGCTAGATTGAGACCTTTTATCAACACACCTAACCTAATTAGGAAATTCCAGTTAATAAAAAAGTGTGTTATATTCTTTTAATCAGCTAATACCTGATTATATCAAATTACATATATTACATATTTTAAAAGGCATGATGAACTCGTATTAACTACATATGTATGTTTTAGTCAAATTTTATTTTTTTAAAATTCAATATACCTATCGATCTAAATATGAACTTTTTTATCTACAAATTAAATTAGTGATGGAAGGGATAAATTTCTGCAGTTTTAAACAAGATTAAATTGTGTATATACTATATACAGTGTGCACTCCTATACATAAAAATTGAATTTATTAGTATGAATGATATTTTGGGCAACGCGAGATATTAAAATTATGAGATAGGGGACTAATTATGGAAAAGCCAGTCACCTTTATGATTGTTCCGTGCTGATCCAATAATTTTTTGTACGATCATACTGGTCAAACAAATCAAGAAGTACGTTTTGAACATATATATAAGTGGCTTGCTATTGGATTGGTGGTGGAGATTCCCATTGAGAGGGACTCAAGTGAATATACAAATGGATCAATGTCAAAAATAAACAATGACGGTCATTTTTCAAGAGCTCGTGAAGCTTTTACTTTTAATTAATTGAGTTTGAAAGCTTTGTGAAAGCCATAACGTTATCAACATGTATGGGCTAATTTGTAAATTTGCTTAAAACATTTTATTAAAGAGTAATGTCACCTTAGAAATATTTTGTTGGTTTAATATCACCCCGAAAGTTTCAAAATATAAAAATATCACTTCATATTATTGAAAAATTAGCGTCAATTGTTAAAAAATTGGTGTGGTCTGTTAACTTAAAGTGTAGGCCTTTAAATAGACCTAAAATATATGTATATAAGTTTATATATAATTCATCAAGCCTATTTAAATGTTTACTTTATGTCTTAAAAATGTAAGTATTTATTCTCATATGAAATAAAAAAGTTAGTAAGAGAAAGAAAAGAATAGTTAGTGGTAACAATTGTCTAAATAAGTAGGAAGAAGAAAGATCAATGATTCGTTGGCTAAGGAGATATATTTTTTTAAAATCAAGTAAGTAGGTTAAATAACATATAAAACTAGATTTCATCTTGTTTTTCTTATAGAAAATGAGACAAACTCCTCTTATTGATATCATTTTCATTTGGTCATCACTACAATAAATTTATTATAATTATTATGTTGCACAAAATTATATAAATCAAGGGAGAGGTAGTGGGCTAGCATTACCATCTCAAATGATAAAAAGGAAAAAAAGTAGATATGATCAATTGATGAATAAAAATGTTAGGCTCATTGATAAATAATGAAATGTGAAACTTAAAGTTAAGAATAAGTTATTAATTTTATAATTAATTTAGATTAATTATATATAATTATGCATAGTAATAAATTTTCTTTAAAAAGGACTAAATAAGTCAGGCTTGTAACTTAATAGATTTGATAGAAGGCCTAAATTTAAGTTTGACCCATTTATTAAATAAATGAAGCCAGGCTTAAAGTAGATTAGACCATAGACTTCTAATAGGGGCCTAGCCCATTTTCATTCTATATATGTGTATAATATATGGAGACTTTAATCTCACAAAGCATGTTGTGTTGTAGGCTCTTGGAAATTGGATTGCTTCTTGTTATAGGCTCTTTGTAGCATGTGAGGGGTAAACTCATGATTTAAACGGTTTAAATTTCTTAGCATCTCAACCTTATCGTTATAGTGTGTTTGGTTTAAGAGAAGAAAATGATAGGGGATGGATGAGAGATTAATCTTTTGGATTTATGTATTAGCCCAATAGATTAGTCTCTCATTTGGTCAAACCAAATACTCCTGCAGTCAACTAGCCAACATGCTTGTTCTGATCTCCTAGATATATGGGGGCATGTTGAGCAAGAAAAAAGATATATCGGGTTATATTTGGCATATTAACACATGTAGATGAAACATTACTTAACCCATATAATTTGACATATACTATTTATTTGTGATAAATATTAACTAATTTGAGAAGTTGTTTTTCTTAATATATACTGTGTAATCAATTAATTTTTTTTATTTATGTGGAGACTTTTCAAAATTTATTTTTATGGATGGATTTAAACCTTTTAATTGTTTTCAAGATTTAAAATTAATTTCTTTACTTAGACTTTATAGAATATATTATAACTGAGCATCTATGATTTTACAAAAGTACTACTTTTTGATTTTTTATTCTAACATTTTTTTTTTACAATTTCTTGGAATTTTTTTAAAAATATTTTATAAGAACATAATTACCTTTTTTCTTCTAAATCCCTACTACTTTTTTTGTTGTGGTTTTTTAACGTAAAACCAAGTTGGCCCGCCCTATCTCGGAGTGTGGGGTCAAGTTCCGCTCAACCCACCGCCTCAAAAACACCCTTGTTAAATTGACCAGAGGTAGGAGTAAAAAGGAAAGCAAAATCTAATGTCATTACTTTATAATCTAGTAGGAGTAATAGATATAAGAGCTAATTTAAAAGTAAATTATTGTTTTAAACATAATTTATTTTTTCATTTTACCCTTTTTTTTAATTATTTCCTCCAAACTAATTTACATAACTTATAAGTTAATATATAATCTACTCATAAACATAATTATTCCACTTATATCAAATAATATATGCTATAATGATGTACTCTGTCTAAATTTTTTAGATTAGTCAACTAGTTTATTTATAAAGAAACAGAGGTAGTATAAACTACAGAAGGAAAATTTGACTGCGAGTTTATCCATGGAAAGTTTCACAAAGCAAGGCTCTCTCCTTTTGAATCGCAGTGGTAATGATAAAAAGGAGAAACGATACAAAGGTGGAAGAAAAGAAAAATATTACACGTTTTTGGTTTTTTTATTAAAAATATATCCAAGTAGGCTCCACACCACGTGTCGTATTTCAGGTGGATGGCCACTTGATTTCCAATTTTACCCCTCAGCAAGTCTTCACGCGGGCATCCTCTCCTCTTACCCTCGCCTCGCTTCGCTTCATTTGAAGCGCTTCACAATTGGCGATACTATAGACGGGACGGCTCAGCTTCGGATCCACACCATTTTGGTTCTGTCACCGAACCTAAGTTTCGGACCGAGCCTCAGTTTTGTTCCCCTGTTCGTTGAAAATTTCGCACTATTTCGATCACTTTATCTGTCTGAGCAAGACGCCCATTTTCCCTTCTTCGCTGCAAACCCTAACGCTTGGCTATCCAAAGAACTCCGAGGATCAGTTTTCAGCTTCAATGGAGGCTTCCAAATGTCGCTGTGAGTTCCTGGACTTTAGTTCTATGTCTAATAAACCCTAGTGTTACCTCCCCAGGAAACCTTGGTTTAGGGAAAAAGCAAATCTATGTTTGGGGGTCTAGTGTTTTGGGTTGGGCAGAATTTTTGAAAGCTCAGAAAGTTATTTCGTGTTGTCTAGTCATTTTAAATGCGAGTTTAGAGCTGGAATTATGCTGTGTTACCGATCTCATGTAGTTTGGTAACAAATGTGAGATTTTGAAGTTATTTGCGGTTTTAGGACAAGCTGAGCTGCTGCAAAAACGAGGGAAAATAATACTAATTGAATTTGTGTAGTTTTCCTGCTCCCATTTCTCAAACCGAAAAATTTCAACTCAAGTAACTTAAACATATCTGATTAGATTTTATTTTTGGTCGTGGCTTCCTCTTCCGTCTCCTAGTATTTGCTTCACTATCTACCTTCTATTTTTGATTTCCGCAGCCCTGGGAAGGAAAGTCTGAATTCTGACTTCCAAATTGACTCTTGTCTCGTGCACCTCATCTTTCCTTTGGGTGATATTGAACACGATTAAGAAGGGTTTTCTGTCGTATGTATGCACAATTAGCACACAGGATACGTAGGTATACTTGCATTTATGGATCATTATGTGGATATTCGGATTTATTTGGGCTTTAGCGAGTTATTTCTGAGGATACCGTTGCAGTAGACAATTGCTTCCATTTTTTCCGTTGTGTGAATGTGCCGAGCGGACTGTTATGTTTCGTATTATTGTTGTCTCAGCAACAACAATGCACACTCACTGAAATTAAAGTTGTATTTTTCCTAAGTGATGTTCCATTTCTTATTCCCACAGTTTTTCGATTTTTCTTTAAATGCCAATTTGGTGCAGCCACACATTGAGTGGTATAACAGATACATCTGTCACTGCGTTGTTTGCTATTTTGCAGCACAGTGTTGCTCTTATTAAAGGAAATGCTATCCATAATTAAAAGTCTATGTATAATTTTGTTTATTATATTTTTGTGATATGTCATAGCGAAAACAGAATAGAGTTAAAAGGAATTATTTGAGGACTTTTTTTTTTATATCTTTATTCTTAACCAAAGTAGCTCTCTCTGTGTGTGTTAGTGCTTCAATTTTATAAAGTAACTGCATAAATGTATTCGAAAGTTGTTTTTTCTTGTCTTAGGTCTTCAGTGTCCCTTAAATTCATTCTAGTTAAGATAGGACCAATAATGGATATCATAATAATTAACCTCAGTGCCTCTTATAATCACTAGCATTTAGAGATTGTATATATCAACCATTGAAGTCGCTCTGTTTACTATTTATTTTATAGACACACCAAAACAAATACACATGAATTAAGAAATCAAATTGGCATGTCTGCTTACCTAACAATATTATAATTTTTTTTATCCTCCAGGATTCTTGACACCATTTTGACAGTACCAAGGTTGAGAAAACACCATAACTTATGCAGTGTGGACTGGACGAGTGCATCAATACACAAGAGGTAATTCTCTCTCTCCAGCTCTGTTTTTCCCCAGTGAATCTGTGCCATTAAACGGTTTATCTTTGTACATCAGGTTGGTTTTTTTTGTTGAATTCTATGCTTGGGGATGTCATACCAATCCAGAAGAAATGTTCTTGGATTCTTTAATTTTTCAATAAATTTACTTGATGGAACTTTTCTTGGTTTTATAATGGAATAATGACTGTTTTGAGGGTCTAAAAATGATTCCATGTTGCCTTGAATATGATGCATTCTTTGACCATGTTGGCTTTAGGATGATAATTGATGAGCCACATATAGGGGTTGTTAGCTTTAACTACATAAATACCAATGTTGAATACAGTTACTGGAACTGAAGCTTCTTTACTAGAACATGCATTGATCCAACTTAGAGACTTTGAAGTGGGTTTTGTCCGTCTTGCATGACTGTGGTTATGTCATTAGTTCCACCTTTGGAATTTATGTGATGGAAGATATTATTCTTCATGGGTGGAGTTTACTGTGATTTAAGGGTTTTTTTTTTGGGGGGGGGGGTGTTGTCATGTTCAATTTTGGGAGCTCAACATTATTTAGTTGACCAGCTGCTGATGTAAAATATTTAAAGCTAAGCTTCAAATTTTGGGAGGACTGGAGGAAATTTCTAATGATGATGGTTGAAAAACTGTTGTTGAATGTCGATTGCACAAAAGGATTCTTCAAATGAATTTGATATAAAAAAGTCACTAGGTGTCAATGACATTTGGCTCAAGTGTGTGGGTGCTTGATTTCCTTAAGTAAGGTATTGAGTTTGAGTCTCGTTTATGGGAAAAAGTTTTGTGCTGGAAGAGCTTTACACCCATTTGATCTGAACTGGCTCGATTCTGATTAGTCATGGCTCGATGTACCTTCCCAAAACCGATAGATAGGATCTGAAAAAAAGAAGTTACTAGGCTGTCAATCAATTGACAACACCTTTTTCCTGCATCATTAAATTTAAATGGCTTATGTATGCGACTTTTTTGAATTTTGTTGTGCACTTATGCTTGAGTTGGTGCTTGAATGGGATTTATTCGGTTCGATGTTTTAACTCCTTTTTCTTTACCAGAACAAGAAGCAAGGTTAATATCATGGTGTGTTTGCTTATTAATGCTTGAGTATGGTATCTGGTGTGAAATCATTTTGTTATCCAGCCGAATCTTCTCACATCTGATCTAGTGAATTTAAACAAAAGGAATTCTTTGGCTTGCAGGGTCTTTTATTCCTTTCCCCCTCATTTCTAGGGATCAATGGTAGTTTATAAGAGGTACGTTTCTGGACAGTACTTCATTTGAGAAGCTTTATGTGATCTTTTCATTATGTAGGGTGCGACAAATTTAAACTTTGTTTCATGATTTATCAGGTAGCTTCTTTCTTATAAATACTGTTTTTGATCAACGTGGGCTGGATCATCTATGCCTGGAAACGAAGTAGGAGACAGGGTTCATAATTTTTTTGGCCAAGAAAACTTGTCCCAGGGCCAGTATCATTCACCAGTGGGTGACGGGAACTGGTCTGGACCGAGTAGTAATTTGTGGGCTGGAGGCCAGAGAGGGGCCGGCGCTCCTTTTATTTCCAATTTGAAAAATTTCAATGTACAACAATTAGGTAATAACTTTCTTTACTCTTAGTCTACTGGTTTTTGATCCTTTATCCTCAACATTTTTGTTCCTTGTGATTACAAATTTCTAGACTTGTCTATTGATCATTACATAACTATAATTGAGAGTTAAAAAGTGTTAATTTATAATATAAAATTATAATGTGGTTTGAGGTGTCGTAGTCTACTAACACTACTTTTTCACTTGAAGATTCTGAGCAGGGACATGCAAGCTCTCCCCATTTGCGGCATGGTTTAAACTTGACACAATCAAATCTGAGGCCTGAGTCTGTCAGAAACCAACCCCAGAACCAGCAAACGGCTGGGAATGGCTATATGCAGCATCAGGTTTTCCATGCTAGGCAGAATGAAGCCAACATGTTGGGAGTGGATACAGAATCTGATTGGCATAACATGCCAAACCTTCCAAGAGGTGTTTCAGTTCTAGAATCACAAGGGAGTGGTCTTGACCTCTATAAGAAAAACTTGACAAGGACTGATGCTGCTGAATCTCCCGTCAACTTTGACTTTTTTGGCAATCAACAGCAAATGAGTGGCAGGCATCCTGGCATGATGCATTCTTTGGCTAGGCAGCAGTCAGGAATGAGTGACATGCAGCTATTGCAGCAGCAAGCAATGATCTCTCAGATTCAAGAACTTCAGAGGCAGCAGCATATTCAACAACTGGAAGCTAGGCAACAAACTTCCTCCATTTCAAAACAGACTGTTGGAAATCATTCTGCATCTCTTATCAATGGTATTCCCATCAATGAGGCATCTAACTTTATGTGGCAGCCTGAAGTGATGGCAAATAATGCAAATTGGCTCCAGCGAGGTGCATCTCCGGTTATGCAAGGACCCTCTAATGGACTAATGGTATCTTCAGAACAAGGACAGGCATTGCGCTTGATGGGTATGGTTCCCAATCCGGGTGATCAATCTCTTTACGGGCTACCAATTTCTAGCTCACGGGTCACACCAAACCTGTATTCTCATGTTCAAGTTGATAAATCACCAATGTCACAGATGGCTGTCCCACACCAGTATTCTCATGTTCAAGGGGACAGGTCTGTACTGCCAAACATATCAGCCAGTGGTGCTTCATTTTCAGCTCATCAATATGCAGCATTTTCAGATCAAACTGACACAAATGATGGAACTTCAGCTTCAAGACAGGATATTCAAGAAAAAAGTGCGTTTGGTTCCCCTCCTCAAGGTTTGAATATGGAGAATTTGCAACAAGTAAATTCTGAGCAAAGAAATGTGCCGATGCAAGAATTTCATGGGAGGCAAGAACTAGCTGGATCATCTGAGGCATCGCAGGACAAGGTGGTAGTGCAGATTCCTCCTTCACAGAATGTAGCTACGTTAGATCCAACTGAAGAGAAGATTTTGTTTGGTTCAGACGATAACCTTTGGGATGCATTTGGCAAGAATGCAGGTTTTAATATTCTGGATGGTGCAGATAGCTTTAATGGATTTCCATCCATCCAGAGTGGGAGTTGGAGTGCACTTATGCAGTCTGCTGTAGCAGAAACTTCTACAAGCGATATGGGTGTACAGGAGGAGTGGAGTGGTCCAAGTTTCCGGAATACTGAGCGTTTGCTTGGAAGTGAGCGGTCCTCAATTATCGACAACAGCAAACAGGCTCCGGTTTGGGCTGAAAATTTGCAATCATCTTCCAATATAAATTCAAGATCTTTCCTTCAGCCTGAGGATGTTAACAGACTCAATACTAATGCAAACTTTTCTGGTGTGCCTGGATTTCATCAGTCAGGAGATACGGCACATGAACAGCATGACAGGTTACAAACTGATTCTTCTCAGAGATCTGTTCCACAATTTCTAGAAAGAGGTAAATGGTTAGACTGCAACCCTCAGCAAAAGGGCCATGGTGAAGGCAGTCATATTTATGGAAATGCTGCTCATTCTCCTGGTTTAGAAATAAATGAAAGGAGTATATCAGGTTCTTGGAATCATCAACAGACCATGGCATCTTGTAATAGTAGTGCTGAGCTGTTCAATAGGCCAAATGGTTGGAATCTTGTTAAATCAGGACTTCCGGATAGTAATGCTTCACTGAAAAACCATGATAGCGAAAGCTCATTGCAGACACATCGTGAGAAAACCTCACAAGAGGAGATGGGCCAGGTTCCTGGGATGTGGATGTCTGATGGTACTAATGTATCTGTCGGATTGGAACGCATGAAGTCTGCAGCTAGTCTGCAGGGCTGTGGGGAAGATTCTGGTATTAGTGCCATTGCTGCCGTACCTGATTCAGGTGCCACATGGGTCAACCGCCAAAGCAATCAACTTCAGCCTAACAACCTTGATGTATGGAGAGACGCTGACTCCTCAGCAAGCTATAGAGGAAATGAAGGCCCAGGAAAATATAGGCGTCATATGGAGAAGAATGCCTTAGTTTTGGAGTCACCAAAGAATGAGAAGGGAGATGGTGAGACACATGAGATTGAGAACTCTAATAGAGAAGATATGTCATCAGATGGTCTTGGATCTACTCCCTACCATAGAGCAAAGAGCACGAGAGAAAATGTTTATTTTGATGGCAATGATTCCCGTAGTCCAAAAATACCTGCTCAGGTCAATCAAAGACCACCTGTAACTCGTAAATTTCAGTACCACCCAATGGGGGATGTGGGTGTTGACGTGCCAATTCACCAACAAACTTTTGGAGGGATGAAGAGTCAAGACCAAAACTATACCTGGCAGTCAAAATTTGGTCATAGTGATGGAGATCATACTGAAATTGAGAAGGTGATTGTAAGACTTAGCCTCTATCACTACTAATTCTTAAAGTTTCCTCTGTTTATTAAAGAACAAATTAGTTGACATTCTTTATGACATGACAGGTTAATATACCTTCTTTCCAAGGTGATTTAAGAAGCTTGGATGATGCTTCAAAAAGCAAACTTCCTGGTCAAATGCCTAAAACACTAACATCATTCGATAGAAGTGTTGGTAATTATGCCCCTAACAAGACTTCATCACCCAGGTAGTTTAATATTTAAAAATGATCCCCTTTTGTTTAAAGCAAAGATAATAATATATTGTCAAGTGTTAATCTTGCCATGCATATTTGTCATGCTGTCATCTACTGTCTTTTGTTTCATTGGTAAAGCAGTCTAATTTGTTTCACCCTTTGCCCGCTAGAGCTCTACTGTTTCATAACTTACCCAAAGATCTGTGCTCAGCTGTTTGCTTTTATTTTTAAAAATTACTGTAGTCAAAATATTCTTGAGCTTCTTCATAAAGTGGATCAATCAAGGGAGCATGGCATTGCAACAAACACAAGCTCTTCTAACCGCCATTTATCTTCCAGGGTGCCTGAAGCTGAAGCCTCTGATGGATCTGTTGCACAGCCTCTGCGAAATCAAAGTTCATTGTCTCAGGGCTTTGGTTTGCAATTAGCTCCTCCTACTCAAAGGCATCCCATGGCATCTTCTTATGGCTCATCTGAAGCCGGAGATAAGGCTCATATGTGGTTGGCTACCTCTCAGGCTCTGCCTTCTCGAGAGTCATTGCATGGGGAACTTAGGAATAATATTCCTGGTTCCACAGGACAAGTTGTCGACAAATCCCCTCAATTTAGTGTACTGGGAAATGTTCCACAGGCTTTCTCATCTAGCTTTCCCTTCTCCAGAATTCATACTCAAAATCAGAATTTGGCTAACATCAGTGAACAATTAGCAAGTGTTCAGCGTGCTAGTGTAACACTTACTGATAGGACTGCTTCCATGAATCAGATCAGTGAACATCGCGAAAGAGCTCAAACTAGTGAACCTGAATTGCCTTCAGCTCCAGAGATTTGTCAGCCGAGTGGTGCAGATCAAATCCATCCAGGGGACCATGCCTCACAAATTGGGGCTTTAGAGGCTGGTATAGCTTCTCAACCTAATTTTAACAGTGGCGCTTCTCAACATGGTTCCCCTTCGAAAGTTTTACATAATGTATGGACCAATGTTTCTAGCAAGCAACATGCTTCAAAGATCCCGTCCCGTCTTCAACCCAACAATGATTGTGAAATGTCTACTATGCCAAAGAAGGCAGGTGATGAAGATTCCGAAAAGGATGGCAATGACCTTTCTTATGTTGGTCCTTCTTCTGTTTATTCTAATAGTTCTGGAGGTAGAGAACAGTTGCTTAAGGAAAGCTCTGGACAGCAGATGCTACTTGAGAGTGCTGATTCTGCTGAAGATGCTGTAAGTGCATTACATGGAAAGGAACCTGTTGTGAAGTTTATGCCTGATTCTTCTCATTCAGGTCCTACTGCTACCTCTAGAGATATTGAACAATTTGGTCGCTCTTTAAGGCCTAACAATTCATTGAACCAAAGTTTCTCATTGTTGAATCAAGTTCAGTCTACTAAAGGTACAGAGATTGATTCTAGCAATCGAGATGTCAAAAGGTTTAAAGTTTCTGATAATGTGTTGGACACACAACAAGCAACTTCCAACCATGGACACTTGTCATATGGATACAATGCCATGGTGAAAGATTTGTCTGGTAATCATCCTTCAGCGCCATCAGATCCTACAATGCTAAGCTTTTCACCAAAGCCTGGTAATGGACGTGACAACAATGCAGCTTCTCAGGAGGTTCTTGGATATGCTCAGAGTAATGCTATTAATGTCAGTGGCAACGCAGTGAGTTCTGTAAGAAGTGAACACTCTTCAATTAGTCCCCAAATGGCACCATCATGGTTTGAGCAATATGGAACCTTTAGAAATGGCAAGTTATCGCAGATGTATGATGTGAGGAAAATGATTCCTCCAAAGATTATGGACCAACCTTTGATTGTTCAGAACCAATCTGATAGCTTGCAAGTGCGTAGTTCAATTGAGCAAGGTAATAGTCTTGGTGGTACTGGTCAGTTTGGTAATGATCAGCAGAGTCCAACCCCTGTTTCAGTTGCAAGTGAGCATGTAGCTTCTCAGATATTGCCTACTGCAGTGGAATCTGACATGGTAATTTCAAGACAAAATAAGCGTAAAAGTGACTCATCTGAACTGGTACCATGGCATAAAGAATTGGCACAGGGTTCTGAAAGGCTTCGCAGTATCAGGTAGTTGATATAACTAGGATGTTTAGTACATTCACATTACTTTGTTTCATTGCCGTAGGAAAAGGAAGATCCATAATGTCTTTATACATATGATTATATTATTTTTTTCAATTTCAATTAATATTACCTCATGTTGCTTTTCTGCAACTCTATTTTTGTGTGTTGGCCTGTTTTTCCTTTATTAATTATTTATTCCCTTGCATGACTGGTGCTCTTTGATTCCTGGCAGTGCGGCAGAATTAGACTGGGCCCGAGCCACAAACAGATTGATTGAGAAGGTTTGTTTATTCATAATTATATTAGGCTATGAACTGAGTCTGTAAATTCTTTTGTTAATGATAATGACTATTTCACTTTGAACCATATATATTTTAGGTTGTTGATGATGCTGATGTAATTGAAGATGTACCACCAATTGTGAAGTCAAAAAGAAGACTTGTCTTGACTACGCAACTTGTGCAGCAATTATTTAGCCCCCCTCCAGCAGCAGTTCTCTCTGCAGATATCAAGCTGCACCATGAGAGTGTGGTCTACTCAGTTGCTAGATTAGCATTAGGGGATTCGTGCAGTTCGGTTTCATGGTCAGGATGTGATAAACCCATGGATATAGGCTGCAGAAACATGTAAGAATCCATGTTCTTTTGAATTGGGCATGATGTGTATTATATATTAAAATTTTCTATTCCTTCATTTTGTAAAACTGAAACTTCTCATATATACCTATAGCCTGCCCGAGAAACATAAGTCGCCAGAGAAAATTGATCAGTATATGTTGAAGGTTATGGAAGACCTTGTTGGAAGAGCAAAGAAATTGGAAAACGAAATATTGAGGTATCACATGACTCTTCATTTTAATACTCAATCCATTATGATGTTTTTCTTCACAACTTTATCAAATAGCGAGGCCTGTTTATATACACAAGTGAATCTCGAATAGCTTATATTGTGCTTATATGATGAATGCAAATGCACTGGTACTGTGGTAGTCTCTTCAAAATGTTCTAAGATAGTTGTAATATTTTGGTGTTGTCATCTCTGTTCATCCATTGTGTGGTAGAAATCCACTGAAATTATTCCTTAGCAAGCTGAAGTGCTGTTATAGATGGTGTCTGATGCCATGCCCTTTTGGTAATTGATTTGCAACGGGCTCACTTGTTAGGGGATTGAACAGATACAGACCTTGCTGGCATAACTGGTCCATTACAAATGTCGGTTGGGTCTCCAGTTTAAATGGATTGAATAGATAGGAGTTAGTTTTCTGCTGTTGGTGTTGCTTAGTTGCTACTTTCTTTAACCAAGCCCAACTGAGATGGATGATAATGAAGACTTAAAAAGTGGGTTTCTTGAATCTGTGATACATGGTATCATGGCATACAGACAGCCAATTTAATATGCCTGAGAAGTTGCAATAGATGTGAATCAATATAATAAGTTGCCCCTGCTGTTTTCACTTCACTTTTAACTGTACATGTTAGTGATAGTATTTACTGAATTCTGTGATTTGTGCTGACAAGGATCAAAATATTGCTCCTTTTGACATTTTCCATGTTTTTGCCAGGTTATATTATTTTTTTCCTTCTTGGTCACTTCTTTTATCTGGGTTACTTTGCCCAATTTTGTTGCCCTTCCTCTTACTAAATCTCTTGATCCTTTTATCATGATGATGTAGACTGGATAGCAGAGCCTCAGTTTTAGACTTGAGAGTGGAATGTCAAGATTTGGAACGATTTTCTGTCATCAATCGATTTGCCAAGTTCCATGGCCGGGGGCAAAATGAAGGGGGGGAGACCTCATCATCCTCTGATGCAACTGCAAATGCTCAGAAATCATGTCCCCAGAAATATGTTACCGCACTCCCGGTGCCTAGAAATCTCCCTGACAGGGTACAATGTCTTTCACTTTGATCATTAATTAATTCATTTTTCCATCTTTCTTGGTCAGTTGTCTCCTCAACCACCTGTTTCTAGTCCTTTACATTCAAGTTATATTATTGCACTTCATCGCTATAGAACCATACAACTGGCAATGTAGGAGAAGAATGGTACTAGATTGTCTCCTCAACCAATGGAGGCTATTAGATCTTTGCAATCTATATATGTATGTATGTGTAGATCTTTGCAATCTAGTTATCTTTTTACTTTTGGTTTCCAGGTTCCAAGCCTTTTGTATATAGTAAGATATATGCACTCTACTTGTTAGTTTTAACCATATCATTTGGCCAGGTTTCTTCTTATTAAATTGGCAGCATAAGCTGCTTCGCTTTTTACTTCTTTCTTATTAATTTCAAATCGTTTACCTTACTGTGAGTATAGTCCTTCCGGACCTATTCTGTAAGCCCCTCACGTATCCTTCACCAAGGGACATTCCCGGAAGTCTTCCTGTAGTTATTTGTTTTGGAATTTTTTGTTAACATAATGGACATTGGCTGAGTGTGATAAGAATAAGATCCATCAGAGTGTTTTAATTATGTTTTATTTTTTATCTTGGAAAGCGATGCCTCTAATAAACTAGATATTTAGTTCCATTTTCATACCTGACTTTGGTCCTTCCAGGTGTGATGTTTTTGAGTTATACTTGGGTTCTCATTGGGAATTTGTTCCCCGTTGATTGAAAAGCAGGGCCTACTGTTTCCTATTCTCCACATGAATCAAGAACCCATGTGCTATATTAGTTTTAACTTGTTTAATTTTGGTCCCATATGCCCTGGACACTGCACTGTACATGATGATATGGTTATTGTGTGTTTGACAAGGTATCACTCTCCCCCTTGCTTTAAAATAACCTAGAAACAAATCACAGAAGTCGGAAAAAAATATGGTTATGCTTTTTTCCACTGGTAAGCCTATTTTATTTTATCTAGTCCACAGAAGCAAGTCTTCCTCGTACTGTCTTATCACAATATGGGAATAGAATCATTTGATTATAACAAGTGCATAGCATCACTGTCCACTTATGATTTAATAATTGCCGAGACGACAACTATTTTGTTATCGTCCTTTTCCCCCTTTTTCAGGCAATCTTTTTATTGTCCAGAAAACAATGTCACTGGTCCCATATGAGACCAAGAGTCTGACATGGCACTGCCAATGAGATTTTAAAAAATGCCAAAGATCACGCAAGCATATCAAGCATGTACTGTGTTGGTTTTTTTGTTTTCCTGACGTTGACGCCATTACTTTGTCCTTTGACATTCAAACAATACGTGACAAATGGCATAAACAGCCTTTTATTTGACTATGATCAATCCTGTCTTTTCTTTAGGTCAACTACCAGAGGGTTGTCTCAAAAAGTTGTTTTTTTTTTTTGTACTTGTTGCTGTCACAATTTTATTTTTAAAAAAGGTCCTTTAGCATAAAAACAGAATGTGATGCTGAAAATAACTTTGACGCGGATAATTAATTTGAATTCAATCACGCATCCAAAAGGCTGCAATAAAATGATTCTGATGAAAACGATATATTTATCTTTTTTAAAAAAGGACTGGTCACACAGCAAGTACTATAAAAAAAATGGATCCTTTCCATTTTCATTATCCTTGCAATTATTAAATATAAATGGAAAACATTTTGCGCTTCTTTTAAATGTTTTACATGTTCAGCTGTAAGAAGCTAAGCATATATAATAAAATTTCAAATAGTTATGTGTAATGTTCTAGTGAGTATTTGAATCCAACGTGTGCAATCGACCAAAAAAAAAAAAAGATAAATGTTTGAAGTAGAATAAATAAATTGAGTCCGATAATTTTAGAATCTGAAAAAATGGTATGAACTTTCTGTCAAAAGTTCGTAACTTGTTATCAAATGATTGTATTTTCATTGCTAACATATGCTTGCAAGCACATCCTGTTGTGACAGCTGCTTGTTTTTTCTCAGTTGAGATTTTATTTTTTTCAAGGTCATCATTTTATCTGAAGCAAAGATTACCCTTTTCTTTATTGGGAAAGAAAAAAGGAAAAAACACATCAGCCCCTAATTTAAGAGAATTGAACATTCATTAACGAATCTTTCTAACATGGGCAAATACACCTGCAACTTTTTCTTTGATCTTTAACTAGTTTACCAACAACTTTTACACTGGCGGACGAATCAAAGTCGAAATCAATAAGATTAACTACTCCAATATTTTATTTAAGCATTATTATTTCTTTTTTAATAGTAGAATAAAAAGTCATAAATAGTTGGACGAATGATTTTTTTTGAAAAAAAAAACTAAAAAATAATAAGACTACCCGATTTACAAGAAATAAGCAAACAAAAAATCATTTAAAGGAATGTAGTGAAATCCATGAACATTGCTAGAGCAAGCTTGGCTAGTATATTAGCTTCAAAGTTCATCTTTCTGTCAACAAATTGAAGATCAACCACCCAATCTCATTTTAAGCATAGCACGATTTTTAAGGATTAGATTCAAATTATCATGAATATTGTTATTTCCATCCTTTATAAGATTTATTGCATTTGAAGAATCACTTAAAAAAAAAAATTGTCTATGATTCCCATTCCATACCCTTTTAAGACAAACAAGGCATGCCCAAAGTTCTGCTGTTGGAGGAGCATACATGTTCTTGTGGGATTAGCTATAATCCTTTGCTTTTACTTTTACTGTTCTTTTCCCATCCTCTTCTTTTTTACTACTCATCTCAGCTTTTGGATTGAAATATAAGCGGTTCAAATTTAATGTCTTATAAAAATATTTTTTATTGCAATTTTAAATTATCATAAATAAAATTTAACAGTTTTTAAATTTATAAAATTATTTTTTAATAATTTGATATTTTATCAATATTTTTATAAAAAATTAAATATGAACCGCTCAGATTTCAATTAAAAAGCTAAGATGAGTAATAAAGAGTAAGAGATGAGAAGAGAATAATCGGTAATCAATTCCCTTCCTTGCTTAAAAATGGCTTCTTTAGTATCCCATTTTGCAGCCCAAATATTTGATATTTAGGCTTGATGCAGGCATTCTTATTACAGTCCAGAATGCTATAGTGTGGGCTCATAGGTTTGGGGAGCTGGCCCACCATTTATTTTTTATATGCCAATACTTTTTTTTTTGATACTGTATATGCCAATACTTGTTTTTGAAAGAAGTTTTTAAATTGAATTACGGGCTCGTGGATTTGAACCCTAGAGGCTCCCCCAATTCTCTTGGTGTCAAATTGCAGCCCAAACCACCAATACCCTCGCATTGTCCATATCGATCTGATGACAAGCGTGTTTATTTAATTTTTAATATTTAATATAATCTAGAGCTAAATCTTTTTAGGTCTTAAATTTAAATTCTAGATGATTAAAAAACTTCGATTTTCTTTTATAATTAATAAGAGGGTTTAATATTTTTGTCTTTGAGGCAGAAAGATTTTATCTGCCTCACTTTTATGTGAGTAAGGCAGATAAAATGTTTCTGCAAGCATTAAACCTTTAATAAAATTATATATTAAATATTTCAATTATCAAATAAAAAATAAACAAACCAATAATTATTAGAATAATTTTAAATAGTAAAAAATGTGAAGGAGTTGCGTCAAGTTACTCAAGATCCAATTAACATCTGTGCCGATCTTCCGGTGCAAGGAGTGATCAAAGAATTCAAGATGTCTTCGCACAGTAACGCTTCCAACGACCCTCGTCAGCCGTCTGCGGCGAAGCGATACGTCCCTTCGGTGGTTGAACCGCAAGACATGCCGGTCGATTACGCAGGTATTATCGCCGTCATCTTTGGCGTCGCCGGTGTCATGTTCAGGGTTCGTATTACTTGTCTCTTGCCTGCTTTTCGCTTATTCCTGTACGGGTCTCACAATCCTTGTTAAAATTTTCATTCAATCAGTACAAGCTCAGCTCCTGGCTTGCTCTCATCTTCTGTGCTCAATCCCTGTCCAACATGAGGAATATGGAAAACGATCTTAAACAAGTTATGATGGCTATGATGTAAGTTTCTATTGGTTGTTATACAGATTTTTCGGGAATCTGAGCATTTTAACATTCTTCTCTTTGAATTTCCAATTTCCCTTTGGTGATCTTTCTGGGACCTTTTTAAAATCTCCGTGAAGTACATAATGGATGCATCCAGTTATATTATTTATTTTTTGTTTTTTTTTTTTAAATAGAAATCTTCATCACACATAGGATTGTGAGAGGGGAAAGAGCTATACTATGGCTATCAAATTGGTAGTTTGTGAAGATATCCAGAAGCAAAAAAGCCTTTTCATTCAGTTACGTCGGCCATTGCTTGAGGAGAGAAAGCGGTGATTTTCACTACATATAGGATTCACCCATTTATGATTTTGGAAAGAGTTTCAGGTCCATCCTTTGGACTAGTACATATTTCAGAAGTGTGACCTGTGTTAACACGTAAGAACTTGAAAATAATAGGAACCTGTTTGTGATCCTTAAGGACAAGGAAGCAATAGACTAAATCACGATGAAAGAGGGACAAAATCGCAACACCATTCAATTCAGTCCCACAACACATTTCTACAGCCTTCTTAGTAATCACATGTAGAAAGCATGTTTTTCCCTAAAGAACTTATTTATCCTACACGTGCGCCTCATAATGTGGTGCAGAGGGAGAAGTAGCTTGAACATCATAGTTTAACTGTTGAGTGTTGAAACAATGAGCAGACTATTGAATGCAAATGATGGTATTTCTGCAACATTTACTATTTCAGGGGAAAACTACAAATTCCTCCAGTTTTGATTTATTTAGAAACATATTCTTGGACTTGGGAAAGCAAAAACATTCACCTCAGCTAGCTTCCCCAATGTTTTGAACTCTTCTATTGATTTCCCCAATAATATCACCAATGGAGATGCCACTGCAGATTCTGTCATTAATTATATGTGACATTCTCATTCATATGAAAATGGAAAAGTAGACAAACGAGTTTAAATCCTAAGGGTTCATAGTTGGGGTTATCTTTTCTGATTCTCAAAGATGAGGGTGTTTGCAAATGACTCAGTTAAAGCGATTATATGCAATTCCCCCTTTATTCTTAGTAGGAAATGTTATGTAGTTTAAGGGAAAGTAAAACAAAGCTGAGAAATGTTATTTGTGTGAAGTAATGGATTGGCTTATGCACAGTGAATTAGTTTGCTAGGATTCATGATAGTATAGGAGTTCTTGGAAGATACAAGGTTTATGGTTTTTGGATATTTTGGTGGCCTCTATAAAATTTTGGGAAATGCTGATTTAGATGCGATGTCCATTGAGGATAGAAAGGACAATCACTTCAAACAGGGTCACAAAAATGGCTTTAATGATGGTTGTGGGTGATTAAGTGTGCCTGTGCTGAAGTGCTTCTTGATTTTATTCTCAACTCAAAGATAATCTTCCTTCTATGCATGTGTTCATTGCCAGGCTGTATATTGTGTAGAGATAACCTGGAAACTTATAGAGAATTTTTGTGCATGAATCTTCTCCAAAATAGTCCTGAAACATACTGAAGCATGCTTTAAGTTCTTGTTTAGCTGTGCCTTTAAGTGAGCGTATGCATGCTATATATCTTATAGCACGGAATTGAGTTGGTTAATTCTTGGTCTCAAACTTTGGGACAGACTCTATACTATATTGTTATTCTGTTTTACGGAGTACTTCAGTTTTGATTGAATTCTCTGTGTCCTATTAGATAATATATCAAATGTTCAGAATCTAAATCTTGAATACACAAGTTTAAGGTGAATTCTACCATGTGGATTAAGCTATTTTTGTGTATTGTACAATCCTCAAGCATAGTTAATACATAGAATCTAACATGATATCAGAACCATGTAATGTGTTAGGATTTGCAGAAAAGAAGGGAAAGGAGAAAATCTAGAGCCAGGATCTAAAAACTCTAGCCATTGAACAATAATGCTGTTGATATTACTTGTCTGCCTTCATAAAACATAATAAAAATATTTATATAATTCAGTCAATCCAACTTCCTATAACTACCATATAGAAACTACCAAATGGATAAGATAGGGACAACTCTAAAACTACCCAACAGATAGTATAGAAGTAACTACTATATTTATCCTAAACATGTCTTTTCTTCCTAGAATAAACTAACAGTGCACGTGAGACCCTAACATAATGGGAGGAATATTATACAATTTCTTAGGTGTCCCACGTCTAATGTTTGGAAATTGGAACCTAATTTTTGGTGTAATGGACTGTCAGCATAGTTACTGCACAAAGTCTAACACGTCTATCAACAGAACTGAGGGCAAGAACAGACACGAGTTTTGGTTGAGGTTTTGAATAGCATGTAGATAATTGATGTCGAGGACTTCTTGTTGCATTTAAACATTTAGACTAATGATATGAGTCATGAGAGCGTGGAAGAAAAGTAGACAAACTAACAAAGATGGTGGTGCTCTTTTATGTTAGGGAGAAAGACATTTAAGTACAACCAGAATATGAGAGATCTTGTTTGTGATTTTTATATTTCAGGGGTCCTTATACGCCTTTTTTCTGTATTTTTATATTATTCCAATCTGCGATTTAAAATGGCTGATTTTTTTTCCTCCCTTTAACTATTTGTTTATTGATGTTTTAAATCTTATTACCAGGTTTTCTATCATGGGATTGATGACAAGCTACTTCGGACCTGCTAGACCTGGCAAGCAAAGTTGAGATTCAATTCTAATGATAAAACTGACTTTGATTTGGGATTAAACTGTGATATCATGTTTCTCCCCTTTCTATTTGTTCTTCAATCCACGACCATTAAGATGCTTGGGAAGGCTAGCCACTGTGCTTTTTTCCCCCCATTTTTATTTGTGAGGCATTTAGGCATTACTATCATAGTTAAACTGATCTTAGTGGCATGCAGCTACTATCTTAGTTAAACTCTCATCTTAGTGGCATGTGGCTATTAGCTATAGTGCTACATGACAATATTGTGTTTTATTCATTCAGTGAGGATTTGGCTATATTTTTCTGAATAGAAATAATTAAAATTATTGATAAGGATGCCTTTGAATTGATGATCGGAAAATTGAAGAGCAACACTTGATGGAGCTTTTGTTGGCTATGATCACGACTTTCTCAAAAAAATAATAAAGATGATAACACTAGTAATGAAAAGCTCATTAGACACTGAAAATGAAATTAATATCAATTATCACATCGGCTCGTTAGACTTAATAATATGTTTGTTCTAAATTTCATGTATATTAACCTATATATCGTCCGCAATGATGGGGTAATTTTTTTTTTTTTTTTTGTGTAAATGATGGGGAAAAGATTTAAGTTGCAACAAATGGAAGGGAGAAAAATATATAAGGTCATAAGGGTCACCAAAATAAGAAAATTTCAAAAAGATTTATCAAAATTGCTTGATTTCTATTATGTTATGTAATTAAGTTTTTTCTTATAAAATGATTTAATTGTTGCCATGTGAAAAAAAAAAATAGAAAAACCCTTCAACTGTGGACAGTTGAAGCCTTGGCCCCTAGCTGTGCCACGAAAAAAAAAAGGTGCCCAATTCCCACCAATCAAGAGTTGAAACCATAGGCGTTGGTCAAGGTGAGATTTGATTTAAATGGACTTATATTTGAGTCCTTGCTGCTTAACTGCATTATAAGGATATCTTCGGGAAATAGTAACCTTTTATAGATTTACTGAAGATGATTTTGGGTGCCATTTACAAGAGGAATGAATAGATGAGATGCAAAATGATACCATATCTATTTGAACTTTTCCACCTCAGCTCGACTCAGTATTGAAAACAAATAAAGCAATTTTAAAATTGAACCTTAAAATTAAATTCAAATGTAGAATTAATATAAATTATGAGTTTATGACTAGCAAAGGAGAAAATCTCAAGTCAGACCTATGAGAGAAATTTGGGATTTGTAAATGTTTCCAGGGGACTGATATGTGACTGACTGAATTTGGAGAGCTTAAATTGTCTATGTTGAAATTATTAATTTCAATTCTTATATTATTTTTTTTCTATACCTAAATATAATGATTTTTTTGTTGTTATTCTCTATATCTAAATAGATTGACTATTGACATGTGATTTCAAAATATTTCCCTCATGTTTGTTGTTATTTAGGGGAACTTAAGTTATTAATATGTATACTGAAGTTGTTAATTGTGATTCATAGTTGACTTAAGTATAGAGAATAATAACTTAAGAATTATAATTAATAATTTTAGTATACATATTGATAAGAAGTTGTCTATGTTAAAATTATTAATTTCAATTCTTATATTATTTTTTTTTCTATATGTAAATATAGTGATTATTTTGTTGTTATTCTCTATATCTAAATAGTCGATGACGATTGACATGTGACTTCAAAATATTGCCTTCAAGTTTGTTGGTATTTGAGGAACTCAAGTTATCAATATATATACTGAAGTTGTTAATTATGATTTTTACTCAAATTAAGTATAAAGAATGACAACTTAAGAATCATAATTAATAATTTCAATATACATATTGATAATAAGAACTCCCCTAAATGCTAAATGAGAAAGATCGGTCATTTGATAGCATTTTCAAATTTCAATTCCTCCTACCTATTTGATTTGAGATAGCATTTTCAAATTTCAATTCCTCCTACCTATTTGATTTGAGATGTACCACTCTGGTCCAATTTATAAGTTAACTTTTGGCCAAATCTCACACACCAAGGAGAGATGGTTAACTTAATGATTATAAGGATAAATTTTCAACTTTACCCTCATTTATGATTGGTTATTTTTTAACTCTTTCTTCTTTCTCTATCTTTATTAATATAATTAATATGGGTAAAATTGTCACAAACTCATTTATTACAAGAAAGTGGACTTATAAATAGGACCAAATTTTTTAAGTCAAAATAAACTTATAAATAGAACTAGAGTGATATGAACCTATGATATTAGACTCACTAATTTGTCATTTTCGTGTATTAAATATATTTTCCTGGATTTTCCCAAGGATTATTCCCCTTGGCAACAGATTAATTAATTTTTTTCACTTAAAAGTTTGACAACGTGTCATGAGTCAGAGTCATGAGAGGACAGGGACAATGTCGCCTCTGAAATTCTTATGTCCCGACAGGTGCTACTACCAAAGACGGAAGAAAACGCGGCTTTTTGTCACTGTGATCGGGGCGTTTGACTCCCTCCCGCCTCCAGCCTCTCGCTTCAACCCATTGTATCGCAACAACGTCAATCTGATCTCCCCTTCGAATTGCCGGTAGGATAAACTTGCCTGCCGGAAGAGCCGTAACTTTCTGAGATTTTCTTTTCTCTCCTTTATTCATCATTCTCCGTTCTCGAAAAAATGGGCTGTCCCGCCAGCAAACACGCTGATATAAAGGCTACTCAGATTGCGCGGTGGCGATCCACAGGCATTGTTGCTTTGCGCGACTCCAAATTGAAGGCATCCTCGTCCTATTCCCCTCTTGTTTTAATTTGAACTTTATTCTTTTTTTTTTTTTTAAAAAAAAAGAAATATATTCACTGATTTTATGATTAATTGATTATGCCATTGGATATAACTATCCTGCTCTGTTCTTTTTATTTTTTGTCTTTCTGTTTTTAAAAATTTACTTTTGCGGTGTTAAAGCTGCAACAATATGTTTTACTGAGGCTCATGATTATATATCAGCCGGAGCGATGATTGGTAGTTGGTACTACAAACAGCGCATTCTGTTCTTCAATTAATTTGCATTCCAAATCGGAACTTTGTACTTTAGATGATTGATGCGCGTGATTGGCATATATCACGAACTTAACTCATTTGCGTGCCCGGATAATATAAAGGAAAACTTATCAACTATCTCTGCATCATCATCTCATAGATACTGGATATCAATCATGCTTGCTGTATTGATACCTTCCATCATATCATTATTGGGTGAGGGTAACAATCATTTGGTATACTGGTTTCTATTTTTGTTACTTTGCAGCGTGCCAAGTTTGGTTTTCTTCTTTTTGTGTTTGTTGATGCATACATGTGTCATTGTATGCCTCCCCATATTGCGATGATGCTACAACCTTACCTTGGTGTGGTTTTCTGAATTTCCTTCTGAACAGACATTTCCAGATGAAATTCTTGACCTGGACAGATCTGTACGTACTCTTGATTTGACACATAATCGAATAGGTATGCTGTTTTATTTTCATTGATTTTTGAGCTGACTGTATTATGTTGACCTCCATATAAATTGCCTGGTACGTAGTTGTATGAAAGTTTTTATTGTTGTTGACATTAATTGATTTCTTCACTGCAGTTGATGTTCCCCTGGAGACGGGCAACTTAATCAACTTGCAGCGCCTGGTAAGAACTTTATGTTTTAGTTTATGCTCTTGTTACTTCTACTGAACACATAATTATTTTTATATAAATTGTTTCTACGTTATTTGCTATGTATTGGTTTTAAATTTTGAAAGAGCAATATATATGCGGAAAAAACTTTTGACATCAAAATCAGAAGGTCTCTTTTTCTTGATTTTACGTGATGTTGTAATACAGAAATTATTGGTTTTAGATAACGAAGTGTCTTCTTCAAAATGCACCAACAAATGATATTTGAAGTCTATGTACCTCAATATGTCTCATTTTCTGATAGAGAAACTTTCAATGTTTAATTCTCACGCATCATCAAAATTGCTATTCTGTTACCTCTGGAGGTTGATATTATGAGCCTCCAAAACCTCTAAAAATTACTGCCATAAGGCTCTATTTAATACATAGAAGTGAAGGAATGGAAAATACCAGCTAGTTACAATTCAAAACCTACTGGCAACAAGACAGTTTAACTTACCTACCTTTTCGGAACTGCTAAATAAGTTTGTGTATGTGCCTCTTCTCTTTTAAGCCACATTTCATATCTATCCAAAGAAGTTAAGAAATTTGAACTTTAAAATGTACTAACATCAGCCGTCAATCATTTTTGTGGTCATTGGGGTCACTCTTACCTATTAGGGAACATGCATGGCAATTGTTCCTTTAAAAGTTATTTTTCAATTTGTTTCTTCGTCAGTAATTCTGCAGAAGTGTAAAGTTCATTAATTTTGTAGTCATTTTAAAATTATTTTGCTTTGCTAAACATGGGTCAGGACTCTAGACACAGTGATAGCTTGCTATTATTTTGACCCGCAAAATACCATGCTGTGACAACTTCTTATATAAGACGATTGGTTTAAAAAAAAATCTTTACTTCTTTAAGTTTTACTAATCTTACAGGTATTAGCTGATAACCTCATTGAGAGTCTGTCAGTGCATTTGGGAAAACTACAATCTCTAAAAATCATGATCCTTGATGGGAATAGAATTACTTCCTTGCCTGATGAATGTAATTCTCTTCTCTAAATAAATAATTTAACATCTTTTTTTCTATTTGGAAAAATTGCATAGTTTTAGTTGTTTCCACGACCCACTAGGTTTTCTTTGTTGCACTTTATATAACTTAAGGTGCTTCCGTTTGTCTAGTGGGCCAATTGGTGAAGCTGGAGCAGTTATCCATCTCAGAGAATTTGTTAACACGCTTGCCTGTGACTATTGGCAGCCTGCGAAGTGTAAGTTAATTTGAAAGCTGAATGCGATGGAACTTGCTACTTCTGTGATTTGGGCATTTGTGGAGGATCATTGCTAAATGATTGAAGAAAATGAAGTGAACATTTAATTCCTGTTAACATTGCTCTAACTTGTCTTCTGAAAAAATGGTTTTGAAATGTACTTTTAGTACTCATTAAGTCTTCCTTACGGTTAATAATCTTTAAATGAAGAACGAATTTTTGTCATAGACAGATACTGGTATTGTGGTCAGGTTACAACTATGAAGTTTCATATATCTGTCAGAATCTCCCTTTAAATGTTTTGCTTATGATGGGCCTTCTTCTGTAGAACCAGCAGCCAAAATCAACAAAATATGAAATACAATGACTAACTTTTAAAGCATGATGCTCCTTTTGATATTTCAGCTGACGCTCTTAAATGTATCAAATAACAAGTTAAAATCTCTTCCGGAATCTATTGGAAGTTGCTTTTCTCTGGAAGAATTACAAGCCAATGGTATGCTACCTAATCTACTCTCTTTACCCTTGCATTGCATGAATGTGCTTGTGGGCATGTGCTTTTCACTTTTCTCTGTGTGTGTTCAGTAGGATGAGTTCTTCATTGTATTGAAAGCCAATATATTGAAGGGCTTTATAAATCTATATTACATTGTAGGATGGTCTAACTCCTATTTTTACTCTATTTTTTATCCATAAAATTTATTTTGTGATGCATGCTTACTCAAGAATCTTGTGCTTTGAAATGTTGCTCTCAGTCATAGTTGTCACTTCTATTCTTACACCCAATCATCCCAAATGAAGTGCCTATGCTTTTCAGTTACCTGAGATGACTTTGCCTTAACTATATGCCCATAGGGTTGATACTTTGTGCTTGATCAATTTTTTTTTTTTTTTTTTTGTTGATATTATCATCTGGTATCTGGTTCGGGGTTTATAGCTGCCCATTCCAATATAAGTATCTCTTTTGGGACTTGAACTTGAGAACTAGAGGATCTAGCGGGGCTTTACACCGCTAGACCAACTCTGTGTGGGTTGATCAATTCTTGATAATCTACTCTGGACCTCTAGAGCAGTGAGTCATCTTTCTAGTTTTTGGGTTTTGTTGTGAGGTTGGCTGAAGCTAACTTTGGCAAGTTTGTCAATTTATCAGAGAATCTTATTGAAGATCTTCCCGCTTCAGTGTGCAATCTCTCCCGCTTGAAGTCACTTTGCTTAGATAACAATGGGGTGAAGCTGGTATTGCATTGCAATCTTAGATCTCTAGTTTGGTGGATTTTATCTGTGATTTAATGCTGTACATGATTAAACATCATTGTGTTGTGTTGTTTTGTTTTTCCCTGGTTTCTTGTTTGTGTTTTTTTAGGTATGGTCGTCTGTGGTCATTTTGTCCTGCTCTCTCTTTCTCCAAGAAAATGACAGCGACTGTACAATTGTAATGTAAAATCAATTACCAAGAATTTTAAACATCCAAGTGTGTCATAAACTCATAATAAGTAGACTGATTTTCTGCAATTATTATGGTGAATTATAAATTACCAGGGATTTTGGTGAATTATATATTATAAATCACACAAATCCATAATTGTTATCCAGTTTCTTCTATTTTATATTCTTAATCTTTTTAGTCTTGTGATTTGGTCTGTTAGTGAGACTCAAAGATTTGGTTATAAATTGAGTTAATGCCATCTTTGGGCCTCAAGTTTGTCTTTATTTTGGTTTTGATCCCTTAAGTTTCATTTTATTTAAAACATTGGTTCCTATAACTCAATAAAAACCTGGCCCCTTTCGCCTCTAGAGGAGCCAAAACCTTTGATTTGAAACTTGAGGGACAAAAGAAAGATGATATTAACCAGACATTTTAAGAGATGAATGCTTGAAATAACAATTACCATGTTGACTATGGAAGACATTACTACTTACTAATATTTCCTTCAAGTTGTGAATCTTATTCTTGACTTGGAAACACATATATAGCTACCACCTGAGGATCTATGTTCTTGATTGTCGTTACTGATGTATCTCTAGTTTGAACTTTTTAGTGGTTGATTATATCTTTTATGCAGTAAACCTTGCTTCTATGCAATTTGTGCACTAATTTTCATTTTTACCCCTTTTTCTTCATCCCCACATGTTTCTAATCAATACCCTTGGATTGGAAAGTACCTGTATAACGCTCTGATTTGTTTTTGGATAGATACCGTTGAACCTATTAAAGGATTGTACTGCTTTGCAGAACGTATCTCTTCACAATAACCCTATATCAGTGGATCAGTTTCAGCAGGTATGGTTTTGATCTTGTATCCTTGTTTTTTTTTTTTTTGGTGTTTGGATTCTTTCAGAATCTTTTATCTCCTTTTCTTTTTAGAATCTCATCTCCACCTTCAAATTTCATATTTTATAAAACTATTATTTTAAACATAAATAAATAAAATTGAAACTGTTGAAATCCAATCTTTATAAGTACAATACAAACAAAATTATAAAATATTATAATAATAGTTTTAGAATATATTAAATCTAAACCATTTATTTTTTTATCTGAGAGTGGAGATAGGATTTTGAGAAGAAAAGAAGAAAAAAGATTTTCAGAGCTCTTCCCTTTTTTTTTTTTTGGACTTTGGGCTAAAGGAACAGAGTTGCTCAAGAATTAATACAATTTAACCATGGTGAAAACTCTAGATGGATGGCTTTGAAGAGTTTGAAGCGAGGAGGAAAAACAAGTTTGACAAACAAATTAATTCAAATGTGATGATCAGTTCCAAAGGTCTTGAATCTTGATGAGGGTGTTGATGTCTGAGAGATATCTTCTGCAAATCATATGGGCTTGTACAGCTGTATAGTCATTTGCCTGCAAATTTGCTGGCTTCAGTATGATGCTACTCTCAGTTGAATATGTATAGAGATTTTTAATTAAAGCCATTATCATGAAAAAAAAATGAAATATTCGTTTACGAGTTTGGTAGTATTTAATTTTATCTCATGGACGAATGATTTTTTTTTTAATGTATTAAAAACAAATGGAAAAAAGATGTGACCCGTTAAATGGTATTATCATGCAAATCCTTTTGAATTTAATAATGAAAGAAAATTTTGGAGAAAATGCAACAGTTAACTCCTATATACAACAATTTTATGTTCCCCTTTCAATCCATATTTATAGTCTTCTTCTAGAATTTTGTGATCCTACGTATATGTCACCTTGCAAGAGTTAATTGTTTCATTTCACATGTAATTCTTCTAAAATTTCGTAGAGCGGATACAAGGTTTATGTTTATAAATTTATGATTTGAAACTTGTCAAGGGTAAAGATAAAAATAAGAACAATTTTTAAATAAATTTAATGACGCAATTGACTTTTCTTAACTTCACTGGATTAATCACAAGTGATTTGTGGATCGGAAAGAGTGTTGAATATTGCATGATTTGTACAAGAACCTTTCCTTTATTAATTTGTCTTCAGATAATTCTTCTTTCAATGTTTTATAAGTTTTCATGATTGCCTGTTTTCAAAATATAAGTTGTCGAGTGAGATGAGGGGTGTCTCTACTAATTCTTTTCTCCACTCAATGCTTCAACATTTGATCATGTTTTAATGGACATGATACAATGTTGAAGCATTAAGGGGAGAATCAAGTTCGTAGAGTGACTACTTTCTTATTGCGTGTGTATGATGTGATTTGATATAAATATTATGGGGGTATTAATATTGATAATAAATAATTGATACAATTATCTTACATTTTCATGAGAAAAATAATTTGTAACAAGCCAGAGAATCAACGACCAACTGAACTTCCAAATTTTATTTTTGAGTTGTTCTTTTCTTCAAAAAAAAAAACATACAGGTGCATTTTATAATTGTTAACAACAAAAAACGAATAATAAACTTCCTTCCTAGTATGATATACGTTGCTTATACAACACTATGGCAATCATGGATTAAAAACAGATTGGCTAGTTTGATTATGGAACCGAAGAATAGGTTCGATCCGTCCAGTTTGATTGGGTCAATGTTTATTTAGAATTTTTTAACTTCAAAAATTTATATATAATTTTGTATATTTTAAAAAATTATAAATCAAGATTCTACTAAAAGTTTGAGATGTATATTTTCTAATGTAAAATGAATTATTAAATAATAATTTCATTTGATAGTAAAAAATTATCAATGCCAAAACCCTTCTAAAAAATATGATCGTTTAAGTTCAATTCCTTTCCCTTATCAGTTTATATTGAGTTAATTTTGATTTGACTCCAATCTAATTCCCTACTTAAACGAGTTCATATAGCGGTCAATTTTTCCATCTCATCAAATGTGTAGTAGTATTAACAAAATCAAATTGATATGGTACTCAATTTCTTATAACCAACAAACGAAATTGGATTTAAAGTTCCTCATATGAGTACTACGTGTATTTACCTGATTGGGCAGAGAAGCAAGGAATGGTAACGTGCACAGAGCATATTAGAGTCTACCGTCAATTATTGGCTCCAAGATTCCCCCATCCACAGAAATCACGCTGGTCCCAAAAAAGCGCGAAAACAAAACATTTCACACAATCTTCCCTCTTATCGCCCGCCACGTGTCACAACCTCCTCACGCTATGATATGATTCAGAATCTGCCCTCAAAATCCCGTGGCATATTGTCCCTTATATATCGCTCTCGCATTCTTCCCTCCATCCTCAGATAGATAAGGGTATTTCCCGTAATTAGGACAAGATACGTGCCCTTTGATTAGTCGGTTCGCCCTTTCTTTTTTTTTTTTTTTTGCCTGACCCAAAAAAAAAAACACGAGCTTTGCCCTTTTTGGTCTTTTGCCGCGTCTTCGTCCGATCTCGATTTTGTTCTTGCTTGATTCGATCACTAAATTCGTTGTGGATTCTTGTAATTGATTACCAGCTTTCGTCAGCTCTTGTTTTTCTGCTCCGATCGATCCCGATTTTCGGTTCTATCGGTCATCTTATCCATCCTTAGGGTTTCGTTCTGGAATATTCTCGATCTGTGTTTTCCATGCCGGATCTGATAAACTCCTTTCTTTTATGTCCGATTTGGTTTCTGGGTGTATCTTATATCTTTGTCTCGTTTCCGTTTTTGTAAATTATTTACATCTCTTCATATTTTCACGATCTGTAGACATAGATCCGTTGATAGTTTGTTCGGGTTATAAGATCCCACATCGCGTAGTCTGATTAAGCGACAATTGTGTATTCTTTTTTTTTTTTTAAAAAAAAGAAGGGTTATTATTATTATTATTATTATTATTCTTGACTTCCTTCGTGCCGTAATAGATAGATCTGGGGTTAGGGTTTTCGGAAATTAGGGCTTCTTCTTGTTTGAATAAATTTCCTTGGGGAAAGTTAAATTTCTGTCTGAAATTAGGGTTTACTTGCCTGAATACTCCGAATTTGATCCATTATTTTCGGCTTCGCGGTTAGCGATAAAGTTCTACAGGAGACTGAATTAAGGTATATATGGTTTTTCATTTTGGTAATTTCTCATATATATATATATATATATATATATATATATATATATATATATATAAATATTTTGGTAATTTCTCGCAATTTGTACCTTTATTATTTTATAGTAATCTGTTTTCATATTGCTGGAGAAAGTTTTGACAGTCTAATGACTAATTTGCCCCTTAGGGGGAACAACTGCGCGCGCGCGCGCTAAAATGATGCTTTCCGGGCTCTATTAGGCAAGGGTGCCGTGACAAACGGGCCCACTATCCTTCTTGATGATATTAATTAATATTAATATTGATATTAATTAAATGAAACTAGAGTCATTGCTTTTGCAATTGCAATTTCCCTGTTTAGAGTTAAGAATTTTGTCTGACAATCGGCATGATTCATTCTATAGAGCTCAAGTTGCTTCCTCCTTTCTTATCATTCCTCATATCTGATGTGATTGTTTATCCTCTCTTTTGCTTTCTTCCTTTATGGGCAACTAAAGGGTCGTCCAATATGAGTGCACGCAATTGTCGGGTTTTACTTTTTAAGGTTTTATTTATCAAGAAATGGAAGCATGGAATTATGTAGTCATTTACTACTGCATGTGGCTGTTTTATTTTGTAACATTGTGACGTTTAGTAGAGTAACAGTGTATATTTAGCATGTATGATTTGTGATATATTTAGGTGCATTCTTTTATTATTGGCACTTTGGCGTATGCTTTTTTGTTTTTTTGTCATGGTTTGAGCGTAAATCAAGTTGAAGTATGTGGAGCTCAAATCTCTATTGTCTTATTTTGGATAATATTCGGGGGTAAAAATGAAATTATAGTTGGTGTTTAGCTGTTTGATTTGGCGTCCTGACTGGATAACGGAACTCAGTAATGTTGAGGTAACTGGGAAAAAAAGAAAAGAAAAGAATATGGGATCAGCTGTTCTGGAAAATCCTATAGAGATGGCCTGGTTCTGAATATTAGTAATAGGAGCTTAGGATTTAGGGATTAATAAAATGATTTGGCAATTTGCAGACATGTCGTTACATGCCCCTTATCCCTATGAAAAACATTCATAATCATTTGTTGAGTGATCTTATTAGTTCTTTTGATACATTATTATATAATAAATTACTTTGACAGTTGTAACGTGTGGCCAGCTTGGCTTCTTACTTGTTTTAAATTGTTTCCTGCAGGTAAACATGGTGCAGAAGCGTCCTTTTGATGCTGAGGAAATGCTTGAGGTGTCTTTTAAACACCCAAAACAAGCAGGACCCAGCAATCAGCTTGTATCATTTTCAGAATCAGTATTTCCTGAGAATTCTTCCCAGATTCCTGAAAAATCAGGTGTGGGTTTGATTGGGGAACCCCCATGTATCGAATTAAATTTACTTTTCAAAAGAAGATAAAGTAAATTTCTGTTTCAGCTTTTGTCGATGAATTATGGTTTAGTTGTCATCTAACTTTTACCTATAGATGAAGTTTGAGTTGTGTATTCCCTTTTTCTTACCCAAGTACTGTTTCCCTTTTAGGTGATAATAGCTTGGTTATTAACCTTTTATTTCTGATATTCCGCCTACAATATCTGATATAGTATCCTTCAGTACTAATAAGAGGCGTTTGAGCATTATTGTCTTCTGATTCTGACTGTGCGTCACTACCAAGAGATGGATGAATCAGATGGCTATACGATCTTTTGTTATATTTTCCTCATAATGTATCCTCATGTATAAGAAATGCTTTTTGACCCACTTACTTTGTGATTGGTTAGAGTCTGGATGCAGACAAGTTAACACTGAAGGTGATAAGAAACTTGCTAGTGGTATTTTTGTTGAGCATCCACGAGGTGCTGGGGACATTGAAACAAGCTTTCGAGGTAGTATATATATTTCTTCATGGGCTCCTAGTGGTACAAGTGAAGATGTCCAGTCAGATATGCCGGTCCATTTCTCATTATATCCTGAGTATTTTGGTCCAGAACGTCCAGGGAGGACATTAACTCGCAATGATGACATCTATTTCTTACTTCTTGAACACCCTCCACGCAAACTTGTCCCTATTGGAGCTGATCATCAAGCTAATGTTCCAGCATGGGATTTACCAGGCTCCACTAGTGGACTGGATACCTCTTCAAGTTCCAGCTCTGCTGTTGTGGATCAATCTGAGGAAAGATTGATGGGAACATGTATAATCCCCATGCCTAATATGGAATCATCTACCTGTGATAGTAAAGTTGGAAGGGGCAGGACTGATTGTAGCTGTGAAGATAGGGGATCTGTGTGGTGTGTAAGACAGCATATTGTAGAAGCAAGGGAGGAGCTTGCTAAAACAATTGAGCAAGAGATATTTACTGATTTGGGCCTGCGTGACATGGGAGAGCAAGTGGCTGAAAAATGGAATGTAGAAGATGAACAACTCTTTCATGAGGTTGTCTACAATAATCCGGTTTCCCTGGGCAAGAATTTCTGGAATACTTTTCCAATTGTATTTCCTTCACGAACCAAAAAGGAGATAGTGAGCTACTACTTTAATGTGTTCATGCTTCGAAAGCGGGCAGAGCAGAACAGAAATGATCATTTGAATGTCGACAGTGATAATGATGAATGGCAAGGTAATGATGAAAATGAAATTGCAACTCTGGAGGAAGATGAGGACTCTGTCGCCAGGTCTCCTGTCTATCAGGTTGATCCTGGTCTTGGCAACTGCTACGAAAATAATCTGCAAGATTATGATGAGTATGGGCAAGATGATTCCTGTGATAATAATGGAGTTGTAAACTTTACCGAGAGAGACATTAATGATGATCTAAAATATGATCCTGAAGAGATGTCGCATTCCAGCAGTTCCCTCCAGCATATTCAGCCTCAGGACAAAACCATTTGTCAAGAGACGTGTGATGAAGTACTGGATGAATCATGCACATCCTCTGACCCGGGAGTTAGTTCACAGGAGATAAAGGGGAAGTCTGAGAATGATGATCTTCGCTCCAATAACTTTGGTGGTGTGAACAATGGCTTTAGCCCAGGATATGTTACGGAGTCTTGTGATGCAAAAGCATGGGACTCTGGTTTTATGGCTTGGGCAAAAGATAAAATTGACTTCTTACCTACATGCAGCATGATTGAAGAGGTTTTTGGAGATGGGCTGAGGCAAGAAATGAGGAGAGCTTGAGCTCAGTGTTGTGCTAGCTTAGACTCTTCCTCAATCTCAGTTTTGGGAATAATCTATGCCGGAGGCTTTGTATGCTGAGTGAATCTCGGCTAGCTCTCTTGGCAAAGCATAATAAGAGTGATTCCAACTTTTCTTATTTATATTGACGTGAAATTGACGATGTAACCTTCCCTGTATAATATAGTTTTGGGAGATGAGTTTGGTTATTGAGTTGGGTCGCATCTATATTTCTTAAGTCATCTTAGGAATTATAAAATTTCCTTGTTTATTAATTTTAGCGTAGGTTACACTTTAAGGTGGGGAGAGGAAATGATTGGTGAACAGGGCAGTCGTGGGTGCAGTGTAACTTGTACTATTCAATCCATAAAAAATAACCCTTACTCCCATTGCCGCTTTTGGTATTTGGTTGATGTTCCATTTGATCATTATTTTTAAGATTGCCAAGAGCCTATCTGAAACAGAACAAAGGGAACTGATTTATATATTTTGTCACCTTGATCTTTTAAAGTTTGATCTCAGTTCAATGGTCCATAAGGTGATGTCCAAAAATGGGTAATGTGGCCCATACAAAATCACTATCACTATCCTCCTCCTCTTTTCCTGTTTTTCTTTCCAGACGCAATTGTCCCCTCAAGTCACTGTACAAATTTGAGAATTAAAGAGTTGGCATTAGTGTTAGCCTTCCCATACCATGATTGAACTTTTCATTGCCCACATTGCAAGATTCAGGCTTTGGGAATTGAGTGTCCAGAAAGCATATTACCCACCAACCTTGACGCCTTTCTAGCTTTATCCCAACTCACACCTAATGAATCCAAGCATACCCATTTCTCTTTTTGTCATCCCTCCCTGTGTGTGTATACATGCACACCATTCCCTTGCACTTTCACCTTCACTTTCTGCGTCTTCATTCTAAACTTGTAATCCTATTCCTATCATCACATACATTGTGACCCAAAACAGACCCTCCTAGTTGTTCACTTCAACAATCCATACGATTCCTTTGTTTTCATCTATAGAATAATGGCTTCTCAAATAATTAATTCATGAACTAACCTAGACCTCACCTATTAGCCTTGTTGATATCCGATGCTAAAAAGGACATATGCAAGATCCACAATGAAAGCTGCTTGGGACCCGACCACGACCTACAAAGTGGTCCCTTATTAGGACATTAATTAAGGCTACAAAATGAACGGTCCAGTCATCTCTGTGTGTGACTCTATGTTCCTTGTTTTAGCTATATTCGCTTTACATCCTCGTAACTTTCTCTTTAGACTTCTATTCACTCGTGCCGGCACAAGGGTTAATACACTTATTTGGGTTATGTTCTTTTAATCCATTCCAAAATGAAAATTTATCCTTCTCCTTTCACATTAATCTAGGAATTCAATTCAGAATTTTCTTGGTCCTTTTTTTTTTTTAATAACATCACATGTTGTCTAAATTCTTGTTATCTGCTGGTTTTAATAGAAAATTTTCATATTTGGTATATTTTGGAGAATAGGTAAGAGGTCATACTATGGTATATCTCATTTCAAATTCCCTTCATACAATGATACTTATAATTTAGATATTTAAAATTTGTCTCTTTTTAGTAAAGTGTATATTAATTTCTTTTCCAAATAATTGGTAGTGGATGGGATATAGTGGAATTATTGAATAGGGTTGTATATGAGAGTTAAGGTTAGAGTGGCCGGCTTTGTCAATGAGTTTGCAAATACAGTAAGCTGAACAATCAATGAACCTCTTTTGTCTTCAAATGACAAGTTTTGATTTGTCAAAGAAGTGACAGAGTGTAAAATGGTTTGTCTTTGTTCATATTTTGATATAATTGTAGCATATATTCTTATCATCTTAGTTCGTTCCAAATGGGATCACGTAAATCCGCATATATCCGTGGTATTCCAAAACTATAATTCAAGCAAGAAGTTTGAGCTGCTAAATATAATTATTACTCCGTCTTGTACTTAATATAAGACCCAATAGGATAAATTAATATGATATGTAAATGATAACTAGAAATACTTTAAAATAATTTATCAAACTTCTCTACTTTATTGAAAACAAGTCAACTGGATATTATATTAAAGACCAAAAACAGTTTATAGTTAGGAGTTTTCTGGACTTGGTTTCCCTCCTTTTCCCATACTCTCTCTCTCTCTCTCTGTTTTTTCCCCCTCATCCTTTGCTCTCATTTTCACATCTCCACCATTAGAAGAAAATTTCAATGGTTCAAATTTTACGTCTTAAAAAATTATTATTAGTTTTACTTAAAAAATACATGAATAAATTTAAATTGTTAAAATTTAATCAGAAAAAAATATTATTATTATTATTATAGAGTAAATTTATTTCTGCATTTTTTCACAACTGTTCATAATAAATTTTAACAATTAAAATTTATTTATGTATCTATAACTAAAATTATAATAATATTTTTATAAGATGTAAAATCTGGGCCATTGAAATTTTCATTCAATGGTGGAGATGAGGAAAAGAAAGTAAAGGAAGGAAAAGGAGATTAAGGGAAAAAGGAGAAAAATGACTTCCGAATTTTCTTACATGGTTCTAGAAAATAAGTATTGAAACTATTTTTAAACAAAATTTTGCGTTGCCGGTTTAAAAAAGAAAAAAAAAATTTAAAGATAAGGATTAATAATTCACCAGAATTGGCAGAAAATAATGCTAATTCACAACCCCTCTCTACCCCCTACCGAATTCTCCTTTCATGCTTCCATTAAAAAAAAAAAAAATACCAGAGGTTTACTTTAATTAATTACTCCCTATAATAATGTTACAATTAGGGTTCATTTTCTAACAAATTACTTTATATCGAGTGAATAAGACAATATAATACATCCTATTCGCAATAAAATAATTACACAAACTTATATTTTATTCTCATAAAAACTTTTGAAAAGATGGTTTAGTTAAAGTGCACTATTCTACTCGTAGATGTCATTAACTGACTCGGAAATACTTTTAGGAGTAAATTATACAATTACCAACTCCAAAAATATTTTTCTTATTTAAAAATAAATATACATTTTCCTTAACATATAGGGAGAATTATATTAAAGGCCCTGATATAAACAATTTTCATGAAAAATGACCTTACTACTCGTAAAACTATTTTTCAGGGTTAAATACTAAGATTTAAAATTTTAAATTACAAGATTTGAGTGGGTTTTGTACATTATATATATATATATATTTATTTAAATTTGAAAAATAGAGAAAATATGTATGTAACTTGAACAAAAAAATAATGAAAAGATACGATTATTACCTAAATAGTTATGTAAAATGTGAAAAATAGTGAATATAACTTGACAATTATTTGATGACGTAGAGTAGCAGTATAATAAGGGGAAGCTTTCAGTCGAAAAGCGTGAGAGAGAGAAGAAGCAGAGGAAGAAGAAACAAGCAAGCAAAGAATAGTTGTAAATTCAGTTATCATATAGTTTCATTTATATATATATATATATATATTATGGTGAAGCCTTTGCGGATTCTCCTCGCATTTCTACACGTGCCTTTTTCCCATCCCCTCCCTCTGGTTTCTTCTTTGCCTGCTTCCATGGATTTCTCTTCCAAATTTAGCTTCCTTTCTTCATCCCCATCCTTATCACCAAACCTTTGATTTTTTCTTCCCAACCCTATTCAGCTCCACTCACTCTTGTTCATTCACTTCCCCTTCTAATCTGTGCGTTCGTTCAATGGAAGTATCGAAGTATGTGTGTAAGTTCTGCCGGAAAAGCTTCCCGTGCGGCAGATCTTTAGGCGGTCATATGAGGTCGCACGTCTCCAGCGGCAATTATAATAATAATGACAATTCAGCTGCAGCGGCGGCGGCGGAGGATTCAGTTGCAGCATCTGCAACTGGCTACGGTCTGAGAGAGAAGAGGATCAAGACTTGGAGAGTCGCCGATCCCGGTGACGGCGGCGGAGCTGAAGCATCACCGAACAAGTTGTGCAAGCAGTGTGGTAAAGCGTTTCACTCTTGGAAGGCTCTGTTTGGTCACATGAAGTGTCACTCCGAGAAAGGAAGAGCTTCTGTTAGCTTGGAAGATCAAGATTCATGGACTGTCACGGATAGCCAATCTGACGACAACGAAGCTTCCAGGCCAAGAACAAGATCCAAGAGAAAAAGAACTAATTACACTTCGTCTCTGTCCTTCTCCATTCCTTCCCCTTCTGTTTCTGAAATCGAGCAAGAGCAACAAGAGGTCGCTTTGAGCTTGATCATGCTTAGCAGGGGATCTCCAGAAACGAGGTCCGAGAAGAAATCAAAAGCATCAGAGCTTTTGAGTCCAAGAAGTGGAATAAGGAGGAGCAAGACGAAGAAGCTGGATTTTAAATCTGCAATGGAGTGTTGTGAGGAAGATGATAGAGAGCAAGGGAAAAGGAATTTCAAATTCTTGGGTTCCGAGTTGGACTCAAATAAGAGCTCTCACAGAAGAGGGAAATTCGAGTGTACTACTTGCAACAAGATCTTCGATTCTTACCAAGCTCTTGGCGGCCATAGAGCCGGCCACAAGAAGATCACCAGAGACTGTTTTGTTCCAATTGACGAGACCAGTGAGAATTCCATAAAACCTGATTTGTCTCAACATGAAGCAATTTCTGGTTTAGATCTTCATGAATGCTCAGTTTGCCTCAAGAGTTTTCCATCTGAGCAGGCATTGGATGAGCATAAGAGATCCCATCCAGCTGAAGCATCTGAGAGTAGAAAAGCTGAAAGAATTAGTAGAGATTTGATTGACAAACCAGTAGAGAAGATTAGGGAATTGATTGATCTTAATCTTCCAGCTGATGATGCGGAAGTTGCAGAAGAGAAAGAAGAAAGCAACAATAATATCAATTCTGAGTGTTACAGATCATCATCACCCTGGTGGGCAAGAAGCATCCACAACAAGCAGGAGGTTCTAGTAGGCCTATTCTCTAACTAATCATAGTTCCAAATTTCTCACTGAAGATTCGAAATGTATAGTACAAATTCAATTTCTCTTTTTTTCTGCATTTCTCTGGTTAATTCATTTACAGAATTCATATCAGATTGAAGCTAGCTTGAACAAGATGAACTTTAGAGATGGCATAGTAGTATAGTTCATCGATCACATTACTTGGTTCCTAATCAATTTGCTTCTCAATGAAAAAGAGAATCTACTTTTTATTGTTTTTTTTTGGGTGGTTCTCTGTTGGTGATGAGTGGCAAGAAAGAGGTGAGCTTTGGTGGTTGTTTAGGAATAAGCCACCTCTCTCTCTTGTTTGCTTCTAACACTTAGCACACAAAGTGGCGTGTTCTCAAATCCTTCTCACTAATCACTACGCGCCACTTTCAACTCCAATTATTATATTAATTTTTTAATATATAATTAATTATCATATGAAGATAATACTCATAGTAATAATCATCACAGTAACACTACATCGTGAAACACACACTTCGCGTTTTGGGTATGTCTACGTACCTCCACCACTGACTTTAGAAACAAGTGCATTTACAATAACGAATACCTTTAATTGAGAAATTTAATTAGCCAGTTGAAGTTAATAGTTATTGCTACCATTTACATTTAGGTTGTTCATTTAAATTTAGTTTGAATGGTCTAAACTCTTAATTTTTTTTTTATTATTTTTTATGTATACTCTGAACTCTGAAGTAACTATTTTATATGTAAAATTAAAATCCAAATTTCATAGATCAAATGTGAGTCTGATAAAATTATTAAGATTAGTTCTTACTGTCATTTTGTTATGGAAAAATCCAATTTATATTTTGGAGCATTTCGCTTTTTTTTTTTTTAATAAAATGAAAATCATATCTAATTACATGACTGCCTGAATTTAAAGTACTAATTTTCTGATCAGTTTGACTTTTGTGGTAGAGACAGAAACATTCACCTAAAAATATATAGTTTTAGTTAAACTATATTCATCCTCTTTAAAAAATCAAGGTCAAATTTTTATAATAGAATTATTATTTTTTTTTCCAAAATGTGAATCTTATTTAGGAAAAAAATGTGATGTTAAAGTCATGATGATTTTATTTTAAAAATTAGCATTCAGTAAGCTGTGTTTTTTTAAAAAAAAAAAATTGGAATATTGAAAATATTCAAATAGAATTGCAACATTACAGGCCTTAAAATTCTCTATTGGGTTTACTAAGGAAAAAAATATTGGGCTACAAAAAAAGGGTGTATCCTATTAAGATTTTAGGCCGCACACTATTTGGTTAACATATCTTCTTCGTTTTACCAAAAGAAAAAAAAAAAAAACCCATAACTTATTTGGGTATTAGCATCTCTTTAGTCTTTACCCACTTTTATGATTGAGCCTTAAGCCCAATCCTTTCCCATCATCTTTCTGGGGACCCTCCTACCTTCTTCTAAAACATTGACGTGAATGTGAACTTTGACAGTAGTGTCTATAAATCACTTTCAGCGTAGTTTCTTTTATTTTTAATATAAGACTTATTTATTATATTTAACTAGATTAAGAAAATTAGGCAAATTTATAAATATGCTATATATTTTCTAAAAACTCTAATCATCTTATTTAATTTCCTTTATCTTTATTCCCTCTTCTCTTTAATTATTTTTGAAAGAGTATGAATAGGCGTAATTAAGAAAAATATTGATAATTTAAAAACAAGATAACTTGTCAAAAATGTCATATGTTAGAGAGCTGAGAGAGTATTTCACATAGAACAAGAAAAACTTTAAAACCTATTAACTCTCCTTTAAAATTTAACTTTTTAACTTTATCTCTATCTAATATATAATATACCTCATAAAGATAAAGTTTATATAATAATAAATGAATGGTATAATTGTAATTTCTTATAAAAAAAATTAATAAGGACTTATAAATAGAATTAAAAATAAATCTTATCTCCCTACTTTATAGATAGTATACAGGAGTAACTTCTTAACTTAATTTAAATTTTAATAATTGCCTAATCTTTTTTTATATATTTGTGTAGTTTCACAATCATCATTTATATTCCCTAATTAAAATAATTTAATAGTATATAATTTTAATTAATTTTATCTTCTCAGGTAAAAAAAAATTCTTTTTTTTTTGGGCAATTGAACGATTATTTTCTTTAAAAAAGAAAGAAAGAAAGAAAGAAACAGAGATTGTCTTGTGCAACATTAATCCGTAGACCGATTTGGGGGATACCATATGTTGAGCAATTAATGCTATTATTTTTATCTTTTTATATTGGAAAAATTAAAATAAAGGATTAAAATAAAATAATATTTAATTAGAAGGACCATAAAAATTGTAATTATAAAAAAGGACCGAATAAACTTAAAAGTACTAAATTACTCTCTTGTTTTCCTAACACGAAAAACAAAGGACAAAGTACCTTCTTCCGTCCTCCCCTGAATATCAAGATGGGGTCATTTGGAAATCCAGTATCAGAAGTTAAAAACAATGATTTTTTGTAATCCCGTAAAAACAAGAAGTTAATTAGAAAAAATTGTTCTTGAACTTCATTACTATGCGTATACTTTTACCAAATATTGTAATTTTTAATTTCCAATACTGGATTCCCAAATGGCCTCCCTTTGATATTCACGGGAGGACAGAAGAAGGCGCTTTACTCTTTGTTTTCTACGTTAGGGAAGCTAAAGAGTAATTTAGTGTTTTTAAGTTTATTCAGTCCTTCTTAGTAATTACAATTTTTATGGTCCTTCTAATTAAATATTATTTTATTTAGGTCCTTTATTTTAATTTTCCCTTTTATATTTGTATACATATTTTTCAATTTTTGTGCTACTATTAAGGAAATGGAATTTTTTTTGGTCAACAAAATAAAGGAAATGGAATGGGAAAGTAAGGATTAAGGAACGACATTATTGTCACAATCGCAAGCTTTTTGGTCAACAGAGGATCCCACCAAACGCTTCATCAAATTCGAAAAGCAACGCCGTCACAATCTACTCCGAACAATATAAACAAGGACGTGCGATCCCGCGCAAATCTTGCTTTTCAAACTGCATATCGCATCTTCACTGAATTTTCTCTTCCCCTTTCCACTTCTCTGACCTTTATTGACGCTGTTTCGTTAGCTTCTACGGTATCCACTTCTTATACTGGGTCGTTGAAACAGCTCCGGTTGGTCCCCCACTTCATTTACTCCGAATTTTGAAGAAGTCTATTATATTCCACGTTTCGTGGCTTTATTCAGGTACTAACCTCCTTCCTGTTCCACAATTTTTTGATTTTGAGGGTTTTGTTAGGCGGTGGAGCACTTCATTCATCTGCGATTTCTGAGATTTACCCCTTGGTTTTCTGCATCTCTTGTGATTGCATAATGGTCAAGTTCACTACCATTTTCTCTTTATTGATGAGCGCTTCATCCATCCTTGGAGAGCTCGTGTTCCTTTTGCTGTTGATAGCCTAGGCTTTGTTTTCCCCATTTTCTTGCCATCCAATCGGCGCGATTTGAGTTTCTACTTCAATGTAAACTTTGTTTGCCCTGAGTTATAATGCCTTCTTTGTTTTTATTGGCCTTGAAATGCGTATTGTGTAAACTTTGTGTTGTTTCATAATGGTCGCATTTGTACATTCTCTACTTTAGCTTGTCTTATGACCTTTTTCTTTAGAAGAGGCAATTTTATCCTGCTTTTTTAATTGATGTATCTTGGGAGTTTCGTAGGGTGTTAGAAGAAGATTAATGAATTCGTAATATGTCCGCTACGAAATTTTGGGTTTTGCTTGTTCGTTTATGTCAAAACAGTGACTGAATAGTATTGCTTTCTTTTTCGGGAACAATTTGCTTTCTGTTCAGGTTACATAGAATTGCTGTCTCTTGTTAAAGTTTACCTGCAATCCATCTGCAACGCTTGAAGATAGAGAATGTTTGGTTCGAGGAAATCTCCCCTAAAATTAGTTAAACATAGTTCTGTTGAGTCTGTTTATCCTGTTAAATCAGGATCAAATCCATTTGATTCTGATGATGATGAGCCAATGGAAAACCAAAAAGTTAATTCCTCAAATAGGACATCTTCAGACCCTTCCCTAGTTTTGCAAGGAGGAAAAACTAACCCCTTTGATGATGATGATGATGATGATGATGATGGAGGCGATACGAATTCTTGTTCATCTTCTAGTGCCCTTCAATCAAAGGAAAACCAAAAAGTTAATTCCTCGAATAGGACATCTTCAGACCCTTCCCTAGTTTTGCTAGGAGGAAAAACTAATCCCTTTGATGATGATGGAGGCGACAGGAATTCTTTTTCATCTTCTTATGCCCTTCGATCAGCAAACCAAAACAAGTATAGGAATGCTTTTCGTGACTCAGGAGGAATAGAGAGTCAATCAGTGCAGGAGTTGGAGAATTATGCTGTTTACAAGGCTGAAGAGACTACCAAATCAATCAAAAACTGTTTGAAGATAGCGGAGGACATGAGAGAGGATGCTACCAAGACTTTAGTCACTCTACGCCAACAGGGTGAGCAAATTACCAGGTCTCACAATGTTGCAGTTGACATCGACCAACATCTTAGTCGGGTATTGATCTTGTTTGTCAAGAGTTATTTAATGCAATTCTTCTACCATTCCTTGAAACATACTCCTGCTTATTTTGCTATGAAGACCTCCATCAATTTGTATTATGGACTAAAAATGACGAAATTGTGACTGTCCTAATTCTGCTCACAGGGAGAAAAGCTTTTAGGAAGACTTGGTGGCATCTTCTCTAAAACCTGGAAACCAAAGAAGACACGACCAATTACAGGGCCTGTTATTGTTGGAGGTTAATTTTTTCTCTCTTACGTTCTCCTTATAATTTAGTTTTTTCTTTCAGCACCATCATATGCATGATGGACTCCATAATACAGATGACCAGGTCCAAAGAAAGGGCAGCCAGTTGGAGCAGAGACACAAATTGGGATTGACTTCTGCACCCAGAGGGAAGTCAAACTTTCGAACACCATCTCCTGAGCCAACCAATGCTCTTGAAAAAGCTGAGGTTTGTGTTTAATTCGGAGAACAATAATTAAGCCTTTTTTTTTTTTGGTCGAAATAATTAAGCCATTTGAATATGCAAGAGCTGCAGTGTTTTACTTCCATTAACAAGCGATTATTTTGAGCTTTAGTTTATCCCTACTTTCCAAATCACTACTTCTGTTGAATCCTTTTTTATGTATGAACCAATATAACAACATGCTCAACTAAAACTAGTAGCATATATGAAAAGATAAATAATGCTATGTTGAAAGAAATCTTGCAGGCAATTTTAATTGAGTAGATCTTTATCAGCAGATTCTTTGTAGGTCTCAGTTATTTTAAATTGGTACAGAAAAGTTTAAGCTGCTACTCTCTAAATTGCGTATCATGAAAATATAAATTAGGCTGGTATAGAGTTTTGCCTTATTTTCATGTGTTGTTAAGTAACTATTTAGAGTAATGGTAGAAATTTGCTTTATCAATGTGATTTATAGTATATGAAATAAGTTTGTAAAATGAGTTTTGTCTTGATTTGCGTGAACATACGTTTCCAACACTAACTCAAATTGACATCTATAATGATACTTCCTTAACAGAAGATCTCGTTCATAGTACAATTTACTCTACAAATAAGATCTTATATTAAAGATCAGAGGTAATATATCTAGCTCAGCTAAGGTGTAGTTTCTTATTTTCAATTTCATACAAACCTGTACTTTAAGAATAGGGAATTGTAGCCGTTGCTTTTGGTAGTTTGAGAAACTCGAATTTCCAGTTCTTTACTCTCTCATATGGTGAATGTTAAAAAGAAAATAAGAAGGCTGGATTGACTTTGATGTGTGAATGTGTCAGCACACCAGATTACAATATTTTGATGTTTTTGCTATTCTCGTCATCTTTCTCCTGTTAATCACATGTAGTCTCTAATATTTTATTAATCCGACTCAGATATTGTGATTTTCTCCTTCTCTTCTCAGATTGTGGTATATTTTATGGTTAATATATAATATGGCTGCTAACTGAAGTGTTGTCCTGAACAGATTGAAAAGGGGAAACAAGATGATGCATTGTCAGATTTAAGCAATCTCTTGGGAGAGCTGAAAGATATGGCTATTGACATGGGATCTGAAATTGAGAGGTTAGTTAATTGGATAGTATGTTTTTAATTTTAACCTCAACAACTAAGGAAGTGGAAGTGGTAGCTTAATTTGCTTAACCAACCATTTAACTTGGGAATTGGGATCTGTCAGCAACTTTTGCTTAGGATGAACTTATTTTGTAGTTATTAAGAACCACCTTCATGTTCTCAAATTTTCATAATTAACTGTGATTTTGGTAAAATTTCAGACACAACAAAGCGCTGGGCCATATGGAAAACGATGTGGACGAGTTGAATTACCGCGTAAAAGGGGCTAATCAACGTGGTCGTCGTTTACTGGGAAAATAAAGAATGCAGGATTTCATTACTTCCTTTGAACCATTGAGTGATATTGCTTCCCCAATTCTCCCCATTTCAATGACTCTGTTTACAGTTCTATTACAGAATTTTTGAATGTTTTATGTTTTGGACCTGCCTTTAAAGGGCAATTTTTCTATAGCTATCCCACTCAAAAGTTTTACTTCTGGTTCGCCTTTGAGGTCCAAGAGTTTAAACGAGATTTAGAACTCCCAAACTGTACACCTAACGCAGCATAAGATGTTGGTTAATTGTGTTATACAGTTCATTGAACCAATCAAAATATTAATCTACCATTGGTAATCGAATCAGTCATATTCCATTACCTTATTTTTCCATGCTAATATTAGCTACCGAATTTAAGGGCATATCGCAACTCACTCCCTAAATTCTTCCACTTCCCTTGCCCAGTTCCTAGTCATTATACCACATGCGACGAGAGAAAATCAAATCGGAAAAAAAAGAGAGTAAAATAAGACGAACAGAAACTCTAAATTATACGAACAAGAAACTTAGCCATTCAACAGACTAAGATTTTATTCAATCCGCAGCCAAACGAAACGCTAACTTTGAACCGAACCTACTAGGCTACAACCAAATACAAATCCTCAATCGAAGTAGAGTGCGAAACCAAGATACAGAAATCAGTTATTGTACCTTAATCCTCTTCTTAGAAACCCTAATCATAAACAGGAAGGAGAAAAAAATCCTTGAAACCAAAAGTGGAGAGGAAGAAGAGAGCTGAATCATAGCTTCAAGTCCATGACGCTCTTGATGTTAGGGGCGTAAAGCGAGTATACGATTGCTTGCCTCTTCGCGATCTCGAGCTGAGCCTTGCCATCGGAATAAGCGGAAGCAATGGAAGCTTGGTCAGTGAGGTTTTGGTTGTGGCGAAAGGCGTCAATGGCTCGGCGCTTGGTGTATTCCCTGATGTTGTAATCGGAGAACTGGCGAGCCGTGCGAAGGAGAGAGCGGAGAAGAGAAAGGATTTGTGCTCTTGACGGCATATTTGATGATAAGTTCGCAGAAGCCATGTCCCCTAACTCACAAAGCTCGGTTGCGAACGAAAGGTATTACAGTTTACTGAGGAACCAAAACCATAGCTGAAAACCCTCTCAGGTTCAGCATTTCCTTTTTATACTAATCCGCCAAAAAGGTGCGTTTGGTGTGGATTATGCCTTAAAATGATGTGGATTATTTACATCTGATACATTATCTTTTATAAAGAAAAATGATTTCAAATTTTTTTTATACCAGCCAGATAAATTATTTGAGTTGACGATTTAGATTTTATTTTATTTTATTTTTAATTAGAAAATTTTTAGAGAAAAAAAAAGACAGAAATAGAACTTTAAAATTATAAAATATTAAATTAAGTGGGAAATGATAAAAGAATGATGAAATTTGAAAAATAATTTATAATTCATTTTTTGAAAAATACATTATTTAAAAAAATTTAATTTCAAATTTCTTTTTCTATCTTTACTTTTATTCTTGAAACTAAATAGTTTTCACTATGCGTTTTAAAATTTTATCACAAAAAAATTAAGCAATTTGTGGGAAAACACGATACATATCACATTAAGGAAATTATTTGCTATATGGAAATTAATACATCAATAGAAAATGTTACTGTAGCTTGTCTTTATTATCAAATTTACTTAACTAACTCGATAGCTCAAGGAAATTAGTTAATTGTTAAAAATATGTATTAGTTTCCTTAAAATATTTTCTTAAATAATTTGTTTTGAAGCTACCTCTTGATGTAAGGCTCTTAACATGTGTAATCAATAAATATATATTAGAGAAATGATAAATATAGAGGATAAAGTAGACTAATTTCCTATATTTAGAATAAACTAAACCATAACTAACTCTTTTAATTAAAAATCATATATAATATATAACAAGTTTTACACCATAAAATGGGGTTAAGTATATGGATTGCACGGTGTCATTATAATTATTTATGCTCTACCAACAATAAAATTTTTAAATATAACATAAATGGAAAATAATGCCATAATGGAAAGAAAACAAATTATTTGGTTATTTCATGGATTGACAAGACACTTCATGACATGATATCATTTTGAAAATAATGTTGTATGCTTATTTGAATCAACGCTTCTAAAAATAATTTTTATATCAATGGGCTTTTATAAATTGAAATTAGAGTAAAAGTCAATTAGTGTAATATAATTCATATTTAAATATTTTTATAAAGATGTGAGTTTGACATAAACTTATTTGAATGATATATTAAAATATCAATTTTAAAAATTTTAATTAAAAAAATCAAAGTTAAAAGCTCCAAAATATGACTTTTGTTCGTCCAGTTGCTTCCAATACTAAACCAAACATAATTAGAAAAGTAACTTTTAGCATCCCAAAAGGATCCCAAATAAGCATGAGTTGTTGTATCAGTCCTACACTTAAAGAGACTTGAAGGGTGGGTTTTCATTTCCTTTGGTTGCATTTGGCTTCCTTCTTTCATGTCTCAATGAATGTCTTGGTAACACAATGCATGTTTCTTGCAGCCTGTAATCCTGAGATTGTATCCTTCCCCTCCTAATAATAAACAAAGGGTGGCAAGTTGAATGTTGAGGTTAAGTGCATGTGACTGTGTGAGTGTGGATGAGTGTTTGACAGAAACAAACAGAGATCCTTTTCGTGGTTTATAGGCAGCTTCTGAAGCAGATTCTGCTTTGCTTGTTTGCATTTTCCATCTGTTCATAAAGTTTTGATCTTTTAGAAACACTTTTAATTGTGTATATATAGCATCTCATTCTTTTCATCTGCACAATCGTTCAGGTTAATCCACAAGTTTAAGAAGGAAACAAATTGGTTCCCCGTATTTCCATTGAAGTTATGGAAAACAGGCTCAGGCAAACAAGGTACCCAGTTCCCAAACTGGTGTTTTTTATCCTTTTAATTTTAACCCTTTTTTTTATATATATTATATGGTATCGTTTTGAACTGATTTTATGGTACCCTGATTTTTAATGTTAATTTCATCACAAAAAAATAAATAATGAAATTTAAAAAACATTTCAAAAGCATAAGCCAAGCACACTTTCAATATAATTTTGTTTAGTGTTTTAATATTTACATAATTGTTTTTATTAAAATTAAAATTTAAATAACATAGGGAGAATTACTAAGAGGTCCTAAAAAAAGATTTTATTACTAAGAAGTTTTAATGACAAGTGACAAACACAAACCTGTTGTCATTTCTTATACTAGAACTTGTCATTGCATGCTTCTTAGTTATTATTAGACTTTTGAATGATTAAATCTTTTTTTAGGACCTCATAATTCTCTTGTTATAATCTTGTAAGAGGCCATTAACGAAGGCATAAAAAAATAGTGATTTTCATAAAATTAGAATTGTGTTCAAGTAAACTAGGTATTTTGTCACTCATATTATGCATAGGGGAAATAAAAGCTTAGAAGTTTGTAATCATCTTTCTAATATTTAAATCCTATTATATTATATGGAAAATTATTTTAAAAAAACATCGAGTCTCTCATCATTGGATAAAATTAACGTTATGGATTGTTTATGTGAAAATGGAGAGGAAGAGATGAGGAGCACACAACTGCAGTTGCTGCTGCTGCATTTGCCATATATTCACTCTATCTCCCCAAATTCAAGGAGTTTCCCATTTCTTCTTCCAGAAGCATCACCAAAAGACAAGATTCAACCCCTACTTACGGTAATCATTATTCAATGTTCCCTCTCTTTGCTTTTATACATGCACGCATATATAAGTATCTTCAATTGGGCCCAACGATGTTTGAATCTTGCTTAGCTTGGTAGCCATATAAAAAAAAGATATATAGGTAACATGTTTGCCTATACGTGTTTGTAGAAAGAGAGAGAGAAAATGCTTTCTCTGCGAAACCCTCTCCTCAGAACCAGAGGATCCCAATTCCATCACAGCAAAATGATTTCAAAACAAGAGCTCATGTTTGGGAAAAGGCCAACCTGCAAAAGATTCACAAAAGGCATTAAAGAATAATCTAGCCTTTCAAGTTAAGTAGTACTACTGGTTGACATGATTGCTTTAACTGTGAGAAAAAAATTGCAGGTATGAGAAGATTAAGTCCAGAATTCTATCCTGGGAAACTGAGCAGAAGAAGCAGGCCAAACTTCGCTTGGAGAGGAAGGTTTGTGTCGGATCTTAGAAATGAATTACAGTTTAACATGTTGTGAATATCATAATCTCATGGTTTATGGAACTACAGAACATGATGGATCCGACCACAAGGGCAATAGAACCACAACGTTACCAGAACAAAATAGCAAGGATTGATATGACAGCACGAACTGCTGAAGCTCAGTTAGAGGACAAGAGAAGGAAAGAAGAGTCTCAGATCAGAGAAACTGCAAAACAAATCAGAGAGACAGGCAGGGTCCCTGTCAAATGTTTCTGCTTCTTCATATTTTAATCACATGTGTTGGTTTCACCTTATTTTCTAATCTGGATTTAGAAAACAACTATGGGAAAAACAAAGATGGTATATGTAATGACATCATAGTGTGCTGCTCAAATTGTTCATATTGCAATATACTTCACTAGTCTTGATATCTCATATGTGGTTTTGACTGCTGAAGTTATCTTCAACCTTCCATTAGAAGAAAAAAATTATGCTATGAGCCATATATTTCAGAGTGCCAGTGAACTCTCTGATTGATGATATTATAAGTAATGCCTCATGCAACTTATTACCTTCAATTTCAATAACTTAATTATTATATCATTATATGTGTCAAACTCGTTCCTCTCAGTGTTTCGCCTTCTTTTTGGCTTGTTTGTTCAGATTAGCATAAATTTGTCTTGATGCCTCAAAAATCAGAGCACAAGATCAAATAAATGGCAAGTGTTAAATTAATCATTGTCATTCAAAGGTTTAGGGTTTAGGTAGACAAAAAACTTTGCAGCAAAGGAAGAACATGTCTAATAATACTTCTCCAGTCATATTTACTTAATTTGATTAAGTTAAGAAAGTTAGTTGAGTTGGTTAATATGATATTTATTTTCTAAAATACCTCAATAGCTTTCTTTAATTCCCTCATTCCCTCTTCTCCTTTATTTTTGTTGAAAAAACATTAAAATAAAGAAAAAATTGACAAATATAAAAAATATGTCTTATATTTAGAATTAAGATCAACTTCTTAAAGTTGTCTCATATTAAAAAGCCCGGAGGAGTATAATAAATCCTACTTATCCTCACTTTAATTTGGACCTTTGAGCTTTGATACTTATATGCGATGCCCTAAGTACAAGAGACCTCATCTTGTTCGTTGGAACATGTCAAAATGCCTCCCATCTCATACGATATAAGCCCCCTGCGGCCAATTTTCATGAGACGGTTATCAAAAGTATCCATAACTGTTCAATACACACACGAGTTTGCAACGAATAAAGTGTTCGAATATATTGAGAATGCTAACGCATGTACCACCAACCAAATCTCCTCAATATTTCCAAATATTAACACCTTAACATCAAAGGAAATACACGAAAAAACAACAATCCGAGCTTAATCAATCCACAACACTCACAGTTGCATTTCAGAAAGCTTTAGACTAAAGTCACCACTTTCTGAACCGGGCTCTTCCTTCCAGTACTATTTTCCCACAAACAATTATCATTCTATACATAAAAGTTATATTTTCAACATGTGGCAAACCTCAGGTAACCCTGTTTGTTCTTATTTACGTGGGTGTGGCCTCCAGACCAGGAGAATCAAGAGATATTACAGTCTCAAATGCACCAACCAAAGCCTTGACCTTGCTCTGCCTGAGCTCGGCAAGCTTGGTTGCAGTCTCTTCAATCACGTTATTGTATAAACGCCGGGGGGTCACTTGCTTCCCAAGCAAATTTTGGTGTCTTAAAACAACCTGCTGAGATCCTGATGCTGAACCATCAATCTTGTTTTCATCTGCAACTTTTCTCCCAAAATTTCTCCTTTTACTTCTTTCCGCAATTTGGACCCTGGGCAAAATAGTTTCAGATTTTGTTTTTGCATCATTTGATTCACCTTTATTAGCTTCTTTCCATTTCCTGACCCATTTTCTATTTTCTACTTTTTCTCTTTCAGTGTCACTAAGCAAGCGTGCAGGACGAAATTTGAGTCTTTGAGGAAGAGGAACATTATTCTGAGGCTGAAGTTCAATCACCTTTCCCCTCCTGAAACTCAATTTACGGGCTGGAATAACTTTATCTCCTGCCCCACCTGCTGCAGTCATCTTCGGCCTGATTTTGAACCCAACCTTTACATTTTCACCAGGATACTGGTTTCCTGTTTTGTTGCTCTTAAAAGTGGCACCATTTTGTTTTCCTTGGGAAGGGTTGGCTGGGCAAAGAGATGATTCTTTTGCTGATGGAAATGATGAGGATGATGGAAAACTATGTACTGCATGCTGCATTCGTCTCTTGACTTTGACCCCAGAAGGAAGTGGAGAGGGTTTCAGTGATGTACTTAGACGGTTTCCATTGTCAGCATGTTTAAATGTCCTCCTTGAATTTTGTGATAGTGACAATGAAGATAGATTTGATGAAGTATTATGTATTTTATTCTGTGTCTTTCTATTGATTTTGATCCCAGAAGCCACAGGAGAAGAAGCTGGAGATTTAGTCTGATGATTTCCTTGGTCGCCATGTCTAAAGATCCTCCCCGAAGATGCTGATTGTGACAGTGCTGATAAAGATGATGAGGCAATGGTTGTTTTCTGCATGCGTCTCTTGTCTTTAATCCCAGAAGATTTAGGAGATTGTGCCAAACATGTAGTTGGATAAAGTCCATGGTTACCATGTCCAACACTCTTCTTTGAAGATGAATGCGATCCACACTGACTTATTTGCTCGGAATCTTGCTCCAAGCTTTTGTACCCCAACGATGGTGAGACTGAAGACTGGTTAGTGGGATCACAATCCAGAGTAGGTTCCATAGATTTCTCAACAAGGGTTGGTTCATCCACGTTCAAAATTTTTTCTTGTAAATTATCATTGCTGGTTGGCTTAGGTTTGACTTCTCCAACATTCTTTTGAATTTTTGAATTAGCCGCTTCTTTCAGGTTCTTGGCAGTCTTAGAAGTTGTGCTTGAAGATTTCTTTACAAAGTGCTTTGTAGGTAAGGGGCTACTAGATGGCACTGATCCCCTCTTGCCACCAATTGGAGATGTCTTTATCTGTTTGCTTCGGCCTTCACTTGTATTCTTGCTTCCAGAACCATAAGAACTTTTGCTTCTCTCTACTTCCCTGCTTGTTTGACAATTAGGAGATTCCTGCTCTGGCAGAGAAGATTGCTCTGATTGTTCGTTCTTTATATCAATGGGACGATGGTCCATGGAAACATCGGTTTCCTCAGAGGACAGTAATGTTTTATCTGAAGGGACAGATCCATCCTTTGGCAATTGATCCTTCATGACCGTTTCAGGCTTTCCCAATTTTAAAGTTGGAGAATCATTTGAATGACTTGTTGATTTCTTCATCCCAGCCACAGAAACAACGATTTCTTCTGAAACTTTGGTTTTTCTGCCATTGGCTATAATTTTTTTCCGTGCTGCATTCCATGGTTTAGCTTCAACAGAATGTTGGATGCCATATTTGCAATTATCATGGCAGGAAGGAATCCGACTACTTAGATAACGAGAAGGAATCTTGGCTTCACCTTTTATAACAACCAGCCTCTCCTTAGAATTTGCTATCTCATAACCATCTTCTTCAACCCCATGTTTCTCACCATTGATCTGGGTATCAATACCTTCCTTCATTATCACCACTGATCAAGATGAAGCAACTTCAGAGGCTCCTGCAACAGATGATAATCTTTTGAGAGATGTTAAAACAAAAGGGGAGGGGGGAAATTCTTGTCAGAGCAACATGAGACCACAACCTTTTTCGTTATTTGATTTTATGGTCAACGTTCGTAGAGGAGCAGAGGAATCCAGCCATTGGCATGGAGCAAAGTTCCATGGCAGAGGATGTCAATTGCATGTCAATTCAATTAATTTCAAAACAAGGAAACAGCTCAAGATATGATAGTATTTTCGGTGAATATCATTAAATTTGCAATGGTAAAAGGACTTGAAATAGACTTCAAAGTTGAGGACAATGCAATACAAGGTTAATTGCAGAGTGGTGGCTTTGCAAGAAAATCAAAATTATAGAAGAAAGACTCGTTCGTACGAAAATAGAGAGCTTCCAAACATTATACAGATATCTTCAACTACATCTAAAGAACTGTGCAACAAAATCAATTCCAAATTCAGACAAAACGGCCACAACGAATCCGTAGGGAAAAGAGATGTCGGGAGAGAAAAAAGAACTGTACAACAAAATCAATTCCAAATTCAGACAAAACGGCCACAACGAATCCGTAGGGAAAAGAGAAGTCGGGAGAGAAAAAACCTGGGGAAGAAACGATTTCTAAATGGAAGACAAAATTAAGTTTCACCCGGGAAAAGAATATGATCCCGGAAAAACAAGAGACCAATGAACATAAGAGCACAAGCCATTGAATTAGCCAATAAAATTCAAAATTCTAATCAACAGAAGAAACCATCACATGCGCAAGACGAGATCATCAAACATTCCCATATCAGAAAATTAAAGTCCGATTTAAATTGACCATCATATATACTTCGTCCAAGCAGAAACCACGATGGTGGCGTGGAACAATCAAGAAAAGGAGGGGTGGGGGACAGAGTGAAAGAACAAGCTTATACCTTCTGTATGCGATTGCTGCTTTAAAAGAAAGAAAGAAAGAACCGAACAGCGAAGGTTTCAGGGCGATTGGGCGTCAGAGAAATGGTTGGAAGGAATTCAAAACTCAAAAGGGAAATTCATCAGTTGGCTTGATCGTTGACTCGGAGCCAAAACGCGTTTGAAGCGACAAACTAACCGACTATCCAGCCAACCATGTTCCAACGATGCAGCATGATTGAAAAGGCAGAGCCACACTGGACCAGGGAAGGAGGAGGCACGTCAACATCCACATCCACATCCACATCCACCCTCTTTCCCACTTCACCTTTTTCCTCTTTTCCTCTTTTTTTTTTTTTTTTTTTCCTGCCACCATCTTTTGCCGCTCATTACAGTTAATCTACAGTACATATGCCATTGGCCCGCCAGCCACCTTTGATGCTAATTCACATGCACGCAATCGAGTTGAAAAGGCCTGGTAAATCATATTCCGTTTCTTGGTCTGTGGGTCTTAAATCATCCTTATTGTGCTATAGTCGAAAATTCAATAATTTCCAGCTCCGTTCATGCCTCCGCCTCCAAGTTGTGAAAAAATTTCAATTTTGACTTGAAAGTTATTTTTAGAGCAAAGTAGCTCCGAAAATTTATAAATAGTAGCAATTTCATCGAGACTATCACTCATGTTAATTTTAAATGTTAGTTAATCAAATATGCTAAACACATCCAAATCAACTTTGTTTAAGAGTAAATTTGTTTTTAAAAAAATGTGTTTTATTATTGTCAATCAAATAAGATTGTAATCATATATATTCATGCTAAAAGTTAAAACTAGTATGAGTGGGATGGATCATGCTAAAAGTTAAAACGGTATATGGTTGAAGATGCAGTTTATTATTGTTAATCACATAAGGTTGTTATTACCACTTTTATGAGGGAGTAATTGCTAGTAATTTTTATAAAAAATTGTATCCAATTAGAATTAGAGTATTTTAAAAAAGAATTACCGAAATAATGCAGTTAAAGACATCACCTATCCTAACGCCACTAATAGCATCAATATACTTGACGCCACTGACATCAATCTAATTGGCGCCTGTGGCATCAATTAATTGACGTCTATGGCATCATTGATTGACGAGTGTGGCATCAATTTAGTTAATGTTATTAGTAGCGTCAACTGGTATGATGCCACAACTCAGTGGCATCAGGAACCTTGACACCACTGATGACGTTAGGATAGGTGACGTCTTTGACTACATTACTTCGATAATTCTTTTCTAAAGTGCTTTAATTGGGTACAATTTTTGATAAAAGTTATTACATTAGTGCTTTTTCCCTATAATTGCAACATTATTATGACTCTTATATATATATATATATTGCCAGGGACTCTTTTATATAAAACTTATGTTTGCTACGTGGTTGTAATAAATAAGTTATTATATATTTTTTGTATTCTACACTAGACTCCTCTAAGAAAAAGCAAATTTACTCCTACCCACCAATAACCTCTCTCTCTTGTTTTTTTAATCTTTCAATATTGTCATCTTATACAGCACAATGAAAAAGCTACTATTGACCCTAAAGGCTTGTTTGAATTAGTGTTTGAAAAACATGATATGTTAAAATAAAACTTCTCTCACATACTTATTTGATATACTGTAAATCACGTTAGAAAAACAATTTGTATCGCCAATTCAAAACACATAGCCTAATGAAAACATGCCATTTGTTAGAACCTTACAGCCTTAAGCAATATCAAGCATCTCTTTTATGATTTTCTGACATCAGGTTTCGAGTTAAGACCTTCTACAAATGGACCCAGTCCCACTCTCAATCCCAATGCCAGCCCCAATCCGCCAAAATTAACAGGAACTACATGTGGGTGAGATAAACCCATAGCAACTCTTTTTTTTTTTTATACAAAAATTTTAGAAAAGGGGTCAAGCTCACCCACAGTCCAAGGGCAAGATGCTTGGAGCTCAGTTCACAAGGGATACTGACCAGAGAGTACACATGTCTCCACCTTTACCAGTGTTATTACTGCTTCCTAGACCCCTAAAATACCTCCCCCAACGCCTTGACCAACGCAGGGATCAAACCTCCTCCCTAAAGGTGAGGAAGACCAACCCCTTCCTAAACCCATAGCAACTCCATGGAAGAGGTTACGTATACAATTACAATGGGCAGTATCAAAAAAAAAAAAATTACAATGGGATTGATTTGCATGGGTTGGGCCTACACACATTATGGGCTTTACTTTCTTACTGGATCTTCTCCCACATTTTTTTTTATCTTCTCCCACATTATGGGCCTATCCATTGACAGGAAAACATTTGAATGTAGCTGAATCTCAAAATACAGCAGAATATCAATATCGGTATTTTTTGAGATGAGACCCTTCTAAATTAGGTTGCAATTGGTCATTTAGTTGAGTAGTTGACTATGTTTTTTTTTTTTTAAGTCACTAGTCCAGAGTTCCAGACGGACCAAACTGGGCTAAGAGCTTGGGTTGGGTTGGCAAGTCCAGACCCCCAAATAAGCCCAACTTTAACTATATTTTTTTAAAAATATATATAAATATATATATATACAGTAACAGGGCCTAACGGGCTGGCCCGCAGGCCTGCAGGGCCAATTTTGTTTATCTTTGATATTTTTTAGGCCAGGCCCTTAACGGGTCAGGGCCTAAATGGGCCGGCCCGCCGGGCTCGGCCCGTTTTCCCTGGCTCTAATCTAACATCACCGCCCATCCTTTAAATTGCTGGCGCAAAAACTGTAAAGCTTTTGCCTTTTATTCTTTTTAATGAATATTTTATGGTATTGATAAGTACTTAAAAAATTATTTTTGGATATTGATTGACATTAAAAAAATACTTCGTGATCTTAAAAAATTATTTTACGATCTTGAAAAAATATGTTGAAGTATATTTTTAATAGCAGTCAATACCCTGAAATATTTTTTCAAGAATCTAAAATAATTTTTCAATATCATAAAGTATTTTTCAATAGTTAGTATCCTTTTAATATCCGTCAATACCCTGAAATATTTTTTCAAGATCTTAAAATAATTTTTCAACATGCTCCTTTTGGTTCTTATTAAAATGTAACAACTAGTAAGTGTATTTAATCCTTTTTATAAAGCACTTGCTTATTTCGAAGGAATATTAATTGTGTTTTCCATATATGCCCATAATTAATAGGGGTAGTGGGTGAGAATAAAAATAATATAATATTAGAATTTACTGCAATTAGTATGGGTAACAATATAAATTACTTAAATTTTAGGACAATTTTATTGACTTTAACTGTTTTTATTAGTTTGTGAGAATTGTTAGTTGATGTCTTATAATAAGGATAAGAGAGACTAGTATTTTTTAGTACCAATAAGTATTTTAAAGCATCTTTTTAATACCAATCAATATCTTGAAACATTTTTTTCAAGATCATAAAATATTTTTTAGTATCTTGAAGTATTTTTTCAAGTGCCCCTCTTTATTCTGAAATATTTATAAAAGAAAAAAAGGTAAAGCTTCACAATTTTTGCTCTCATAATGCACAGTTTAAAGAATAGGATGGGCAGCGGACGCTGAGGCAGAGGACACAAGCCAGATCCTTTAAATTAGAGTTGGGAATCTGCGCCGGCCCTTGAAGGGCTAGAGCCTAATAGGGCCGGCCTCCTATAAGGTCTAGAGCACCAGGGCCAAGGCGCGGAAGTTACTATTCCAAATTTTAACCATCTTCTCTCTGTTTTTTTCAAAGAAATAATTAGTAAATTACAATCATTAAAGTTCTAATTTATCAAATAAATGTTGTCAATATTAATATCCAAACAACACAAATCATCTAACAAATAATTACATTCACTAATTCGTAATCAAAAGCAAACTATTGTTCATAAATAACTCACATAAAACATAAGAAGCATACCATTAAGCAACATCAGTACGATAACTATCATTATCATCTTCTTCACCACTATCATCATTTTTAAAGATATTTAATAGTACTTTAATTTGAGTTTTAGGTTTTATTTCAAGAGTAAGAATGTCATGAATTTATTCTTTCGTATCATTAACACATTTATTAAAAAGACCTACAGGATCGGCCCGAGGCCCTCCAAAGCTGACCCTTTTAAGCTCGAGGTTCTGCAGGGTTTATTTCATTTTATTCCTCTAATTTTCAAGCCCGAAAAAGGCCCGCCCGATTTCCTGGCTCTCCTTTAAATTAGTTAGTTGAGTATGTTGCCGCAATGCCATAATTTTTAATGATTGATATTTTATTTTATTTTATATTATATAAATATTCTTCATGGTGATTTTTTTAATGGAAAATTTTCCTACACTCGCTCTATAGCCTTTTAATGTTAAAGAGGCCTTGAAACTTCATTATATACTATGACTAAATTAGAATTAAGGTTTTTTTTTTTGCTGAATATACATTTATGCCCTTGTTTTGTACATAGTCAAAATGGTCTCATGAATTTCCAAGTGTGTCTTGTAAATAATATGTATTCTTGTGAATATGCTCCTTGATGGTCTTATAATTTCATTAATTTATCTTGTAAATTTTTAAATGTGTGTTATAAATAATCATATTTGACTTATAAAGTAATGACTAATGACACAACTAACTTTCCACTCACAAATTTTAATTTTAGTTTAGCCCTAAGGGAGTGCAGTGAAATTTTAAAAAGTTTTAGAGACTTTTTAACTACCACCTAGCGCAACTGAGTCTTTGGACAATTTTTGGGCCATGAGCAAATGATTTTAAGGTATGTTTGGTTTAAGGGGAGCGACTAAAAAGGAAATAATCTTTTTAAAAGATATTGACCAAATTGCCATTAACAAGAAGAATATTCTTTTTTTGTTTAGAGTATATTTTAAGAATATTAAAAAATTTCTATAAACTAACTTGTAAAAATGAATGAAAAAATTTCTTTCTCAACTTTCTCTCCCACTCCCTCCTCTTCCCTCTGGTTAAAACAAACATAGTGTTAAAAGAGAGATCCTATGACATAACTCCCATACATACCTAACATGACCTATGCAAATCTGATATGATTCGTACAAGTTACAAGCATACCATCTTTAGAAATTCATTTGTAGCTCATGCGTACACATATACATAAATGCCCTTTGTTCGAGTCCAAGGGAAATGGATCGCTCAGCTGCTCTCTGGGAAAAGGACACTGCCATCACAGGATCAAATGATGAAATAAATCCATCCAGGAATTTGATCGGGCCAAAGATGAAGCTGGAATCCCAAAGTACAACACCCCTGATATTTGCAGCAGTTGAGGTAACAAATCCTGAAAAGGCAGCAAGAGAACAGGCCCTTTGTCTTCATTACAGTGTATTGTTCAAAGAATTGAGCTTAAAATCTGCAGTATTGTGATACGTACGGAGACAACGTAGAATTTCCGCCTTTAGAAGAATCAAGAAAAGATCTGTTTTTATCAACCATCATTAACTCTTTTGTTCCTGACACAGTGATTTTTTCATTGACATTCACCGTTCACCTGAAGGCCTCCATGCCGTTTTGGTTAAGGATAGTGAAGAAGCCATTGTCTGTGTGAGGCGACAGCCCCAAAGCAAGCATTTTTATCGTCTTCTCCTTCACACCTGGCATCCATGATTTTTTTCTGCATCACAATCGTGCCTTTTCGGGGGTGGAGCTGGAGGTATTGCCGTGAATTATCTTCATCTGATGTGGCTGTACAAGGATTGAGTCAGTGAAACTAAAGATTGGATCGCGACGAGATAAACTAGAACTGAGTTACAAATTGGTTAAACACCCCCCCCCCCAAAAAAAAAAAAAAACGTAATCTTTCTTTTCTTCAACCAACCACACAGATTTTACTTGCATTTATTTCCATTATGTGGGTATCTTCTTGACTAGAAGAGGATACACGGTCACTTGAAGAGCAGTACCAAATTTGTTGTCCCTTTATGTATTATTATTTGTACATTAAATGGGATTTATAGGAAATAAAAGTGCTTATAATTTTCTGATGGATTATTCGGGGTATGGTGTGAGAAATGTATTCAACTGGACAAACTACAAAGTCCATCTTGCACGAATATATATATATATATATATATATATATATATATATATATATATATATATAATTTAGCTGTTATTTCTATTGGTATCAAAGAGGCCGGACTACCAGTTCCAACAATAATTTCCTATACAAATTCACAACGGTTCTTTCTCTATCCTACACACTGCCATGTATTACTGTTTAACAAAACAATTATAAAACTACCTTGTTCACAAAAAACCCATACACGGTTCGGGAATCAATCATATATATATTTACTTGACTTGAGAAAAACTGTGGATTACTGCCTTACTGATTGGTGGATATCTCTGTCCCCTTCTCTTCTTACACGTTTTCTCCCAATTCACTAAAAGGCCCCTTTTCTCAATTCTCAACAATGAGTCTGCAACTTTGGAAGAGGTTAAAGCACGAGACCGCTTTCTCCCCCTACATGCACTTCTTAGAGAAACCGTTTCCATGTGAGTACGAGAAGCTTCCATAAGACCTTCCATGATTTGAAGATCCTGTGTCACCTCACACCTTGACAATGCAGTGAGGCTTGGAAGGATTTCACTCTGAAATTCCCTCCGCCGCCTACCCCTTTTGGTAGCTGGGCCCTTCCTCTGTTGACTCGGTGAAGAACCACCTTCTTTCTTATTTTGATCAGTGATCTTATTATTACAACAGCAATCTGGGTTCTGTGTCTCAGTCAACTTCAAGGTCATGGCCTCAAAGTAATCAAAGCCAGCTGGCTGAAAATCTTCAACATCATCACTGGTCTTAACACTGGAATCCACATTTACCTCATTCTCTGGAAGTTCCTTCATTGAAGACACAATTTTGGCAAGCCAATGAAGAGGACTATCCCCCAAAGATTCAGATAAGGGGAAATCAGTCATTCGGGGATCATTAGGAACCACAAATGCTGATATAGAAACCAAGTTCTCAGCTGCAATTCTAACTTCATGCTCTTGCACCTGTTGATCCTCTTGCCCTGCCAATTGGGTAGGCATTTCAAGCTGCTTTTCATCTAATTCGCCATTGTTCTGTTGCGGACTCTCTGGTGCCTGGACATGGACATCAACTGGAATATCCACATCTTCATTGAAGCAAGAATTAAGGTCAATGATTTTCGTCAGACAATTATGTTTCTTCTCATTTTCATTCTTGTTATCACCCTCAGGCATCTGTCCTGCCAAGTCAGACAGATTGCTAGAACTATTTACACCAAGCACACAATCCCTCCCAATTTCCTCAATTTTTTGATTATCAGATTGAACCTGACAGATGTCGGAAGGGGAGGCATGAGAAGAAGACAGATCAAATGGAGTTTGAGGCTTTCCATTAACAGGAAACACAATAATCTTGTCCTTACACAAGTCACTTACCCCAACTTTCTTAATCTCAATACCATGTATACCTCCCAAATAATGTTTTAAAATGACAGGTTCTTGTTGGGTAGAAATTTTACTATCGTCTCCATTGAGTTGTCTCTTGGGTACAGGCTTTTCTAGAAGGCAGCAGGGCAACCCCTGCCTTGAATTCTGAAACTTATTCTCTTTATTATTAGTATTGTTGGGATCCTCCCCACCTTCAGAAACAAGTTGAGCACTGCTTGGTCCAAGCAACAAGCCATCCATTGTAGGAACTTGAGTTCCTACAGAGGTCTCACCAACAGCATTATTTTCTTTACTCCAAGGTCCTAGGTTAATTTGATCCGATGAACGAAGGCCTAGAAGATTTTTAACATGTTCTGGCTTCTTATTCAATGCTTCAGACTGAGAAAATACGTTATCTGTATCAATAACTTTAGCAAAAGAATCCAAATCACCACCATGTTTATCTGAAAAAGGAGGGATTACCATATGAGAATATGGGATGACAAATACACGAAGAGCAAATTGCAAACATCTCTACTGAGGTGTTTTTTTCTTGAGCTTAAACTAGATGAAAATAATATATATATATATAGGGATAGGATATTCTTTCCTGATTTTTATTCTTGCATATTGCATACAAAATCTACTTGTCTACATTTTTATATATTTGGATATACTACATATTAGTATTTAGATTAATGAAATATATTTTGAATTTAGAAGTGTACAATTGTACAAATATTCTTGAAAGAATTGTAAAATCTACTTAAATACTAAAAGTGAAAACAAGGAGCACTATAATAACCAAAATGCAAACAATCTTACCATTTGAAGTATAAGCTGACACCTCAGCCACTCTGGAAACCCTCTCATCTTCCGCGGAGTCACCTTCTTCACAATCAAGGTACTCATCAGCAGGAAGTTCAAGATCCAATATTTTGTTGCCAACTTTCTTGTAGTTGCAATTTGATGGGTTGGAGTCTTTCAATAACCCTTGAACTAGGGATGCACCGGCACTAGGATCAGGACATAATTGCCTGATCTTTTCTTGCAACAGAGTGCTTTCAGCTACTAAAACAGATGATTCAGCAGCTGCCAAAGCTAACTTAGGTGAGAAGCATCCCTTTGGACCATTTTCAGATGATACATGAGGCAAGGCACCCGACCATGATATCTCTATACTTAAATTATTATGCTTATATAAATCATTCCTTCTAAGTTCATCCATCAATTCCCTCTGCTTCTGGTAGAGGCGATGGAGCTCGTGAATCTGAACAGCAGTGCGCAGTCAACAGAAATAGTCAGTAATTAAGAACTTGATGAAAATACATGAATACTACATGAAAACTAATTAATTGCTGCAAATGACAACCTATCATAAGTATAGTTTACTATAAATGAACTAAGAATACAATTATATTCAACAACAACAACAAACCTTATCCCACTAGGTGAGATTAGCTACATAGATCGAACAAAGTTGTTGTGCTATATCAACAATCAAATATTTAATTAAATTGTTAACCAAGAGGTCCTCTTAATAATTTCATTGAGCGTTCAATAAGAAATACAAAATTTATAATCAGAAATTTAGAACATTACCGTTAGTCACACTAATTTTTTATATATTTTAGTCATTCAAAGTATGAGACGTATAATTTGTTATCTGGTTTGTCTGTGTCTTCATTAACCAACATACATATCAGACCCAAATAATTGCTACGAGAAACCTTCTCTAACATCTCAATGTATTGTACATTCCAATAGATCCTGCGGATGCCAACAAACAGCAGGTCCTTAAGACTCTTGAACCTCATGTTTAAAAAAAAAGAAAAATGAGAAGGATTGTTCATTTATATAGACTATAATAACTTCTTACACAGAAAGATATGGTACATTATATTATAAAACAAGTATTTGAAGAAAGCACACAGCCCGAGTTCTTCAAGGCAGGCGGAAAGGATTAATACAAATAACACAGGAAGAATCAGACTAAGATTAGACATCATGAAACCTAATCAATCCAAGAGTGAAGTCAGAACATACTTGGTCCTTAAACATGGCTTCATGCTTCAATATTGTCTGTTTCACTAGTTCCTTGTCGTATCCAGGAATGTGAGTGGATGAAGGTACAGACAGGGAATAGTGCTGGTGACAATCATTAATCAGTTTGCCTTTATCATTAGAAGAGGTCCAAGTGTTGCCTTCAGTACCAAAGATGAAATTCCTTGTGGAATAAAATCTGAAGGGATATCCATTGGTTTCCACATTTGCACCCATTTCCAACAAGCCCAAATAAAATAAATGTGGAGGTTGTAATTAACCAAAATATGACATAATCAACTCAGTTTCCATGGAAGGAAGGTCTGCAATCACATCAAAAGTAAGTTAACCCTTACAAGCGAGCAAAGAAGATAAGCCACCTGTTTGACAGACACATATATGCTTTGACACTGGAAATAAAAGACTGACAATTACAATTAAAAGGAAAATGCAATAAGAATTTAGCAAGTCGTCCACCACAATTACAATTACTGAAAGAAACGAGAACACTGTGCTTTGCTGAGAGATGGCTCCAAGTCGTCTTTGGCTAAACTACAATCGATGTCTCTTAGATATAAGTCACAGATAGTACTTTCAAATCGTCCACCACATGCTTTGCATATTGAAATAGCTAAACATCCACTGTTGTAAATTCTCATAATCATAGAAACAGTTGGATTGCTAAATAATTCAAGATGGTGGATTAGGCGTAAAATATCAAAACCAAAATGACTTGCCACAGAATAGTGGGTGCCAAACTTGTCAGTACTCTATTTAGAATGAATGTTGATTTATCTCCAACATAAAACAAGATGTACTTCAAATATAATGCTGGAAAATATGACTGTTTCAAGGCAGACGAGTCTGTTATAGTATTATCAAGAAACTTTAACAAACAAAACCAGTGAGGTCATTTATGAGACTTTCATTGCAAGTAGTAAATAAAATGAGCATTGAAGTCCAAATGGATTAAATCCTATACTTCTAATTGTGGGAATTTTTTTTTTCAAAAAAAAGAAATGGACTGCCGTCAAACCACCAAGAAAATATCAGAAGAAAAACGTTCTTGATCAAGCGAAAAACCAATGATAGGAGTCATTCTCGGATGCTAAGAAAAGGGAATGTGCCGTTCCTTTCAGTGTAGATAGCTCAAAGAAGTTCAATCAAAATCATTAGATATCCAAAAGAGTAACACAACGAACGAAGGGAGGACTTGAGTTTCGCATTCGTGGCTAGAATCTTTAGAGAACCCAAACGAATATCACAAATTGGCAGAAGCGAAATTACTCTAATCACTGACACAAACTGCAACCGACCTTCAAATACTACCCGAACATGATAAATTAAAGATTAAAACAATCAAAATCAGCGATAATAAACTGATGAACTACGGAGAACAAGGACCATGAAAACCAACTAAACCCATTTCCAAATTGAGTAAGAAAGTTCCACATGAATGGCGCCCCCCGAAGAAGAAAAAGCTAAAGCCTGCCAGCCCAACAAAACTCAATGAAAGAATCGGTCACTGTTCGTTAACACTAGTTATGAAGCAGAACAAAGCAAGACAGCAACCTGAAGAAATTCAGAAATCAGGAAAGGAAATCCCAGAGACCCCGAAGAGTTGAAAAATCAAAAAGTGAACTATTCCAAAAGACCAGTGAAAGCAGGTGAATGGGGATTTGGATCTACTGGGCCATTCTCTCAAGGACGATTTCAGAGGCAGAGAGAGATAGCAAGAGAGGAAGAACCCAAGAAGAAAATCCGCAGAAAGAGACGAAATTTTACATGGAGAAGCGACATCAAAGTTGTCAACAACACTATCGTCTCTCTCTCTCTTTGGTTCGTCGTCTTCTCATTTACGTTTGCTTTTGGATTATTTTCCTTTGGGATAAAATAACATGCATGTCTTTCATCCTCTAGATTCTCTCTTGGTTTAAATTGTTAAAAAAAAAAAAAAAAAGATTCTCTCCCCTCATCGGAGTATTTGTTTCTGAATAAACATAATGTATAAATAAATTTCGGACCAATCCAACTATGAAAAACAGACAACAAATACTGGCCAGGCCGTACCCCGGATTACTGCGACAGGAATCAAAAGTCCCATTTCTTAAAACTTCCCCGATGCTTCCAATTATTATTACAACTTACTACTTTATTTGGATTTATTGCTACAACAGTAATATGGGTCCCACTCCCGTAATTTTCACTCCTTACTTTTAGGTTTTAGCCAACAATGTTAACTCTCTTAACGAGCAAGTTTTCCCTTACTTACCTTGTTTACATTTTTCTCCTTCTGATTTGAGCCTATCATAACTGGCGTCTTTGTGCTCACCTTGTTTCAACCATACCTGAGCCCCCCAAATCCCAAATAATTTGTGGAACCTAAACTAGACCGGTCGGTCCGACCTACAAACAAGTAAACCAATCAGTAAATCGGTCAAAGCATTAACCTAGATTATTTTTAAAAAATTGATTTTTTATTTGCGTTATAATTTTATTTAATATTCCTGAAATCTTTATTTTCTTATTAGTTTGGCTTCAAATTAGCTTCAATTTGACTCTAGTCTAACCCTTAACCCACTAACCCCGATTAGTTCAGTAACTAACCCAATTTTAATAACCTTAAAAAATTCTATATGACCGAGCCATCTCCCTCTTCAATAGTGGTTAAAGAATTATCCACCTTGCTTTTCCATTATCAAGTGGAAGGGACTTGAGTTGCTTAAGTAAGGATCTCGAGTTTGAGTCCTTGTGGATGCAAAAAACTTCTCTGAAAGAGGTCCCCGCATATGTGCCCGACAAAACCTCAATCCGGACTAATCAGGACAAAGCTTCTAGTGAACCGGATACAATAGCCAAAAAAAAAAAAGAGCTCAAAAACCTCTTGAAAAATATAGGAGTACAAAAATAAAAATATATCTTCATCAAAATAATTTGATTTTAAATTTTTTAGGATTGTAATTTTAATATGATTTTTCATTGTGATATTTAATACTTTTTTGAGATAAGGATGAGGATGCTTTAGTCATTTAAATCTTTACCCATTTTCTTTCCTCCTTGTTTTCTCTTGTTCTTCCAAGCAGATAGAGTGTTAATATTTTCTTTTCAGTTTTCACTTCACCCTTTTTTTCCCTCTTATTTTCTACCCTCCCTCCTTTTCATCCCATCTAATCAAACCATTAACACTTTGAAATTCCAACAAACAAACAAGATAGATTGACAAGTGGCATGAAACATGTAACACCTTGGATTTCTAAAGTTTAAATAACATAAATATTCTAATGGTTTTTATAAATAATAATAGAAATCCAAAATAATCAACATCCGGAAGGTGTCACCGCCGCACTTATATGGAACAAGTGCAAGGCTTCTTATTACAGGAAATAATTCTAAACTTAAACATTATTTCGAAAAATAAAATTAATGAAAATAAATGAAAGTAGATAACTAGAGTTTGTTGTCCGTCATCCTCACTTCTCACGGCTAGCCCCAATTTTTGAAACCTGTTCACTGAAACTCTGCTCCCCCGAAGGATCATCGCAGCCCAAGAATACACACATCAGCAAACGCTGGTAATCCTAATTAATTAAGGGTAAAATGAAATAAAATAGAACAGAAATAAGTAGATAGATAAATAAATTTGATATGAATTAAAATAAAATAAATAAATTATAAAATAAAATAATTTAATTCCAATATAAGATAATTATAAAATAAGATAAGTTAATTACGAAATAAAATTAAATAATTGTAAAATAAATCAATTCCAACATAAAATAAAATAATAAAAATAAATTAATTGCAAAATAAAATAGTATAAAGGCATCATATGTGTATATGTATAAACTAAAAGGTGTCATGGTTTTTAGAGTTTTCTAATGGGAAGAGAACCATGGTAGACCCGGGAAACCTTGCCAGTCTACCCTGTGACCCGGGAAATCCTGCCAGTCACAAATCATTAAAATTGGCCATATCGTAATCTTCTTCCTAGTGTGCACACCTCTTCCCAAAGTTGCTACTAGTGTCCCGGGAAACCCTGCCAGACACCACTTTGGAAAGAACGGACATATCGGTTCACATCAAAAGTTCTCGAAGGCATAAGCCTTAAAAGTGTGTTCATCACTTTAGGAGGTACCACCCTAAAGCTATCCTCCCACTGCTAATTTATTTTAAATACACTCATCATAAAATTCCTAAATTATTTATATTTTTTTAATTATCTTTTACATAGTTTTCTATTATTTAATTAAATATCAGATACAAGGATAATTTGATATAAAATCCAATCATGTCCTATTTTATTATGCATCGGATATTATATAAAGAAGGAAGAATATCAAATAATATAGCATTAGACACACACAGCTAGCATACACATTAGAATTAATGTGCTTACTTTATGAATAAATAATGAATAATATCTAAACATTTCACTGTGACAGTATGGTAGTTAATCTAGCAAAAATCTAGGATCATAACTAATATTTAGGATCACTAATATCATTACTACCCCAACAGACTCGGTAAAGTAATTAAAATGGCTCTACTTTTCCAAAAAAAAAAACCACATTCTTATAATAATATTAAAAAAATCAACACACAATAACTCAACCCGTCTTACTGCAGGGATCAACAATGTACAGAATTCAGCAACATTAACCACGTAGCAAAACAAAACCGGAATTATCAACTTCAACACATTTAAAGAGGTGATCAGATGGGTACAAAGCATGGCCATGGGACACATTGAACATCTAATATAATATATTATATTATACCATGCATAATGCATTACATGGGGTTTTCAAAAGGTAGTATGCCACAAGAAAAGAAAACAAATGTGGGCCCTATGTTAATAACTCTCCATATTTCATACATATAAAGTACATTTTGAAGATATTTAGAGAGTTATCTAAACAATTTTAGGAGATTTCTATAAGATTATGCTGTTATAAGATCAAATCAAATCAGCACATTATTTGTACGGTTTCAATTTAAGATAAATGTTTTTGAGTTTAGGAAATAAATAATAGTAATTAGAAGTGTTAAAAAGAAAAAGAAAAAGAAGAAATAAATAATTATTTCTATTATTAATATTTGTTAGTATTACCATTAGTATTATTATTTTGTAAGTCTCCCTTGTTTTTCACAATCAGATCACGCCTCAAATTGGACTAAATGAATTAAATTGGATTGGGTCCACCTAATACCTACTCATTCAATTAACTAGGGAATGAATACAAAAGAGGAGGAGTCTGACGCAAAAGAAGAGAATTGGTTTGAATGGATGGGGCCCACGATTAGAATGGAAGGAATCAAAGAAGCACACATGTGGAAATGAATCAAGAAGGAGAATTGTTGAATGAATGAAGACAAATGAATTGAAGATGTCATTGAATTGGGCTGAATGGATATGGGGGCCCACAATGAATTAATGGATTGAAGGGAATGGAAGACCTAAATGATTAAATGGGAGGAGGATGCACAGGACGAAGGAGGAGAGACAGAAGGACGCTGACGGCTGAAAAAAAAAATCAGAGGATAGCTGGAGCAAGCAAAGAATCTGACGGCAATTAAAAGAAGAAGCAGAGGCTGCGCAAGAACATCTGGATGAAGCGTCGGTGGTGAAGAATAGATGGAGCTGATGCAAACATATGATACCCCATATCTTTAAGGAATTTGGAAGAGGCGCTGGGGTTTTCAGATTGCAAAATAAGAGGATCAGTTAGAATAAAGGATGCATAGACGTACGAAAGAAAGAAAATCACGGAGAACAGTGAGCAATTGCACGGGTTTTGGATTAAAGAACAAACAATCTATAAACAAACGATTTCTATTAATCTAGGGATTATAGGATTACAATCAATTAATTATAAATAATTAATTTTTATTGCTCAAGGGATTAGGATTACCTAGCCTCCGTGGTTGCAGAGCTCCTTAGAAGAGAATTTCTGCAGCAAAAATTTTTTTTAGAGAGGGAACTGATAGGTGATAGCTAGGGTTAGATGACTAGTCCTAAGTTTATAGTTGAAATTAGGATTTCCTATGGGTTGGGCTCTGTGGATTGAGTTTTAACTATTACTAGTTTAATAAATAATGGCAAATCACCTATTAGATTCTTATTTAAATTTTTATCTTTACCTATCCATTTATCATTATTATTATGATATATATATATATATATATATATATATATATATATATATATATATCTACACACACATTACTTTATTATAAATTTTAAATTTTAATATTAGTATTATTAGTATTTATTATCATTATTATTATTATAAAAAAGATAAAGTAAAAATCTAGGGTATTACAAAACATGTACATCATGCGTGGCCTAGATTTTAGATTCTGTCAATTCTCATACTAAACACATGTGTAATGAAGTAAGAATGATATAATATAGAATTAGAATACGTTAGTTATATATTGCTACTTATTGTTGGGCTCTTCAATATTTATGATGCCCCTTAGTTACATATATAAGCTTTTACCATAATAATAATATACGATGGATCATTTCGTGCGCTTTGAAATGACATTTCTTTTTGTGAATAGTTTATGCAGCTCCTACAAAATAGAGTGCAATCTTTTCATGGGCTTTGATTTTTTCATGTTACATAAGAAAAAAAAGTTTCCTACACACACATGAAATTGTAGGACCCACATATACATATATAAATTAATATATATATATGTGGATTCCACCATTTCATATGTGTGTGACATGAGAAAAGAGAACAAGGAGGAGGAAAAATAATGGGGAATCATAATTAAGGATTGAGGGAGCACTCTTTTTATTTTTATTTTTTTAAAAAAAATAGATTAAATGTTTTCTGTTTAGTATAAAAATGATATGCGCATGTCTTCCTGACTATAAATAACATACTCAAGTCACAGTTCATGTGACCCATCTCAAGTATTACTAGAGTTGTTAAATTGAAGTGGACCACTCTTAATTTTGAATTCCATCCAAAGCATATTCCATTATTCTAATTATAAAATTTTGACACTTCATATTTGATATGGATACTTTAGATTTTACATTTTTTAAAAAATCTGGGTTTTCAGGTTAAAATAGTGATATCGACAATTAAAAACTACTTATACCCTGTACTTTAATTTTAAAAACTACTTACATTTTGTACTTTACTTTTTTTTTTTCAATATAAAAACAAAATAAATCTGCGCCACCCAAGAAATTTAAATTTTGCCATGGATTCAACCGAAAATTTTCCTCATTTGAGAGGATTCTTTTTTAATTAAAATCAACCTATTAGCCAAATAATAATAACCAACCCATCAAATTTCACTCAACATTGATGGAAAACATAAATCACTTGAAGCATAAAACCTTGATAATTAAACAATGTTCTCGTATAAAACACAAATGAAGAAGGCGGCAAGATGCATATATGTATATTCTGATGGCTTAGAAGACATAAATTAAAATTGCGGTAAACATGAGATGAAGAAGAAGGGATTTGAATGGATAATTAAGTTGGGGTTTGCGAGGGTGTAACTGGGTATTTGTGAGCATTCTTGACAAGTTTAGAGAGAGCAGCCTGGCCAAGATCAAGGCCACACACATCAGCAAGACGCACTAAATACAACAACACATCTGAAATCTCTTCCTCCAAATGCTCTTTCTCTTCTCTGCTCCAATTTGGTAGTCCCTTCGCCACTTCTCCTTTCCACTGAAATATCTCTGATAGCTCCCCCACCTCTCCCACCTGTATATATATATCCATCATTCATAGTCAGTGAGAGGACTATTAGAATATAAGAGTCCCACATCGACTAATCAAAGAAAGGATTGAAGATATGTAATGTTAAGGAAAGTTGTATCAAATTGGATTAAACTATTTTGATAGAAAAGACTCCTACAAGAGCTAGAAGCAGATTTCTGGGACTGTGATGTTGTTCCCACCCTCTCACTTCAGCAAACTCAGCGAGCCTTTTGCCAAGTTCCTTAAGAGAAACATCTCGTGATGTCTTTGGGAATCTGTGAGAGCACTCCATATATAGATCTATATATATATATATCTGCTTTTGTTATGTTATGTTTCATTCACAGCCTCACGCGTGTCCAATTTATAGACAGCCTAAGAAGGGGAGAGGTTGTGATACAGAGGCAGATAGAGATAACCAAAGATTCGAGATGACTCTCTCTCTGGTTTTTTTTTTTTTTTTATATATAAATATTTTTACTTTTCTTCCTTCTATCGTGTTTTCTAACTAATATATGCACTAAAGTGTTACAGTGGAGGGGGCACTCGAGTGTTCTTGCTGGAGGACAATGATCATGTGGGTGTGTCTCTTTCTGTTCATTCATGACTTGAGGTCATTAACTTAACACCCATCCCAAATATTTTTGGACTATTATACACATCAAAGTTTGGCCACCATTCTCCAAATTTATTTATCACTCTTAACTGTATACTGCAGAATCTATGTATGATTTCTATCTGAAGAATCCAATTTTATTCCTATAGCCTATTGGGCTTATGCATCTTCCTTCCAACAAGTAAACAGAGAAGATTTGCAAATTCAAGTCTACCACATCCGCCAAAAAGCAACCACCTTGGGAATTTATTAAAAAAAGAAAAGTATATTGAGTTGAACTTTTTAAGTCTGAATGTATATATACCTGTAAGAATTTGACAGAAAGGGCCTAAAGTTTGATGTTAATAAAACAGATTCTGTTAGGTGAAACCATAAGTTCTGTAGAGAAGCAATTTGATAGAACGGTTCTAAAGTTCTGTAGATAATAATAAAACTTTTCATAGAACTTGAAACTTTTTGGGATTATGCTTTGCATGTTGGCATGCACCTAGATGATTGTGCTTGTACCAACAACTTCCCTACCCTACACTGGACATCCATCATTTTCTTGGAACAACCAAACTTGGACACAATTGGATAGATAAAAGGGTGTGCAGCTATTTTTCTTCTACTATCCACAATCATAATAAAGAAAAAAAGCTTACATGTATGTAACCTTTGTCAAGTCCTTATGATTGACATTTCATCTGTGTGGATCAGATTAATTTCAACTCGGCTTCACAGCTGTACATAGAGGCTTAAACCAAGTGAACTGATGCAAGAAAAAGTATTTAGAGAATGTGGCGTGAAAATGAAGCATAACCCATCTTATCTATCTATCTCCAAATCTGAATATTAACCCATTTTAAAGGGAAAGCATGTTACTTTCTTGAAATAAATTTCTTACACGTAAGGGAAGTTTCCTACTTTGCATTAGTTAAAATGGGAAGTTCCCTGTTCAGTGAAAAATGCAAACTTGTGTTTTATGAAATATTTCAAATTTTGTATATATATGAAACAAGAGATGGGGGGCCCATGTAATTATCACTAATAGCATGGGATTAGGAATTAATTAAGAACAAGAATAAAGAGGTAACGAGGGTGTAAAAGGAGCTTTAAAATGTAAGACATGGGGAGCAGAGAAAAGACAAAAGTACGGAACAGGCCTCTACAGAGCGTGCCTTCTTGTCTGTGTTTTTGGTTTGCCTCTCATTTATTCATCAATCCTCATCATTATCATCATCTTCTCTTACCCTTTTATAATATTTCTTAATCTCAGAAAACACTCAAAGTTCAACTCCCTCCCCAAACGTGTAATTTTGTAATTTTGTGCTCTAACTCTTTGCAATTTTGTCTTTTTAAGGTTTCTGTTCGCTTTATAAATCACTCCTCTTTCTCTGACAGGCCAATTCATTCATATATTCATCTATAAAATATCGTGATTGTGTTCTAATTTTGCATACAGATTTTCATAATTAGAAATCTATTAGACCAAAGAAATAATACACACACACAAAGCCATGTTAGTGTCATATTATTACATCCCCTATAATGGGAATCTGTATGAGCTAAAGAAAGCACCTCTGATAGCTATGCCTCCTCTTTTATGTTCAGTTCATACCTTTTTATTATAACCTCACGGGTTCAAGCCATTATATTACGGGACCACTATATCCTAGGAAGGAAGACGACAAGGAACAGATCTGATTATTAACCTACGAAACAAAAAGGGTAAGATTTTGATATATATGTCTGGCCTGCACAGAAAGTCATCTGTACCAATCCCAAGACTTGAAGCTAAGGAAACAGAACTAGCTAGACACTAGACTCTAGATCTAAGTCTCTGTACTAACCCAGTAACCCACACCCCCATTTCTCATTCATTTCAAAATTTTGATGAGGAATTCTCAAAAACCCTATTTGCTTTATCAACCAAGATACAAGATACAGTTGGTCTAACAGTATATTGTCCGGGCGGATATCTTTAACTCTTGAGTTCAAATTACAAAGGAAATACTTATATTAAGAGGGATAACTATGAATCCCGAACCGATATCGGATGATAAAATATATCATATATGAAAAAAACCTACATGCTTTGATAAAGATGATCGTGACCATTATAACTAATGATTACTAATTCATAATGATTATCCCGCCGTCTATCCATAGCTAAATCAAAATCCCCCCATTCAGGCTCCGGAAACAGAGGAGGGGGAGAGTATTTGAAAATAGTTAATATACCACTCTGTCTTATTGGCTAACATAAATAGTTTGATATAAACAGACTTTTCATTCTTCATTATAGCCATGAGATGGTTCCATTTAACAAGAAAATAATAATACAGACACAGTAACATAAATTCCTTTCGTTGATCACATCGTAACAACCTAGTCTTAAGCATCAATTACAGCCCATGACATAAATCACAGACACAGAACATAACTAAAACATATGGAGAAACAACAATGAACAATATATAGGAAACCACGACTCATAATACATAACAATTAATCTTTCAACCTTTATGGCATCTCTCGTACCCTGGTACTCCTTCGCAAGACATCTAGTGCTTGCCTCAAGTTTCTAGCATTTGCCATCTCATTCATCATTTCGTCAGCTTGTGACCCAATTGAATTAGGCCACAACATATCAGGACGTGTCTTGTTTTTCTCCATAATATTCATCTGGAGAAGGTGCTTTTTGCCTTCAAGATGCTGCTTGTAAGCACACATATCAATGCACCATATTTTGCATAGCTCACACCATTTTCTGTGACTAGTTGTCTCTCCTCCTTTTTCCTTGCTTATTTCAAACTTCTGTTGTTCAATCCTATGTTTTTTACCTTTATAGTGCAGATTAAGCAAATCTTCAGTCATGCATGGAACTTTACACAGTTCACACCAGTGAATTTGATTGCTTCTCCCCTCCTTTCCATTCTTCTGATCATGTTCCAAGTCTTGATCTTTTAGCTTTGACTTGTGCTTTCGACCCATCAAATGTTGTGTTAGATTGGAGGGACTTGAGCAAGACAATTTGCAGATTTTGCAGTATAACTTATCTTGGTTCTGACATTCCAGTGGGAGATCATGTGGATTGATTGGTTCTTTTCGCTTGGTTCCTGAAAGACATGGACTTGAATTTAGAAGGCTTGATAATGGAGATTGCCGGAGAGTTTGAATTGATGATGAAGTGACCTGAAAATAAAAGAGAGCATTTAAACAAACACGAAAGGCGCAAAAAAAAAAAAAAAACAATACCGTAACATAGTTTTCAAGTTTTAGAGTATTCCATACTTGTGTTTGAAGACAAAGGAGCACCCTCAACATGCCTATCAGTTTTACTAGATACAAAACATTTGGACACTAAGAAAATAGTAATCACAAATATCAATAATAAAATAAAATGACATTTTCACACAATCAAAAGAACCAGAAAAGAGAATAAGATTGAGGTGAACAAGATATGTCAAAGGTATTACCGTATTACAAAATAACAGGCAAAACATCACAACTACAGACGAAGAAGCTCTTTAATGGAGTCACAATTAATTAGAACATAGATGATACCTTCCTCCGATACATTAGCTCCTTCTGAATTGCAATCTCCAAGGGCATTGTACTTTGCTCCTTCTCACCACCACCACCCCCCATATCTCCACTAGAAATTCTTCCTCTTCAATTAAAATATCACTGATATGATATAAGTAAGCTCAACAGTCCTGTTTAGTTCTTCCTCCTATAAAATGAGTCTAAATATAAAAGCACAAATCAAACGCAATGTCTTGCCTGAAGCAAAACTGGCTGAAGAACATGTTTGAGTGTTGAGAGAAAGGTTCATCGACGGTGTGACAAGTGTATATGAGGATTTTGGAGGAATATCACAGCACAATTTGTGGAGTACTGAATCATCAAAATTGGCAGCTGGTGGGGGCATTTCAGTAAATGATCACTTGTCCTTCTCCAGGGTGAAAACCGCATGACAAGCTTGCATGTTCTCCCAAAAAACAAAACAAAAATGTAGAAGAAGCAGAGGTTATAACTTATAAGACTAAAACAATAACAAGAATTCTAATATTAATATAAGAACTAGTTAATTTTAAAAAAAAAATTAAGGAAGTTAAATAAATTAATTTAAATTATTTATATTTATCGTTTTTCTCTAAACTAATTTATGTTACTTTTATACACTGATATATAATCTAATAATGCATAACATATATAACATATATTATGATAAAATATTTTATTTAATTTTTTTAATCTTTCTAAAAATGTCAACTAGAATTTGTAGTATTTATCAATAGAATACAAAAACAAAAATTCCAGAGAAATAGAGTAAACGGCACAGCAAAATTAAGCAGCTTCTCCAACGTAAGGAATGATACAAATTTCACGTTTTTTTGTATACAATAGAAAACTCACCTATGCCATATAAACACAGTTTTTCACACTAAATTATACCCTCACAATATACACATTTTCTTTATTTTATATATATATTTTTATTCACTCCCCTTTTGGGGACAATATGTTAACCAGCATAGACAAGACCTCCTTCATGTTGGGCCTAGCTTGCGGTGCCTCCGCCGTACACTTTATACCAATCCGTAACAACTCACCCATATCCTCCGACCCCTCTCCGAGCCCAGAGCCCATCAACAACACTGGTATCATGGGCCGGGTCAGACCATATCCATAGCCCGTGACCCGTCGAGCCCAGTCCAACAAGCACTCCTCACCACCGTCCACTGCCTTTCTTCCGGTGGCTAACTCCATAGCCAGCACTCCAAAGCTGTACACATCACCTTTGGTTGTCGCCTTCCATGTCTGACCATACTCCGGTGCCACGTAGCCCACTGTGCCGGCGACCATGGTGGTCACGTGACTCACTCCGTTTTCCACCACTCTTGCTAGCCCAAAGTCTGTAACTTTGGCCTTCCCATGTTTATCCAAGAGCACGTTGCTAGCCTTCACGTCTCTGTGAACAATTGGCGGGAAACATTCGTGGTGCAAATAAACCAAAGCTCGAGCAACATCAGTGGCGATCTCTAACCTTCTTTTCCACGTGAGTCTTGTTCTGTCCGTAACAAAATCTTCCAAGCTTCCTCCTTCCATGTATTCATAAACCAGGATTTTATCCGACCCGTTTAGGCACCACCCGTATAGGGTCACTAAATTCGGGTGGGGCCACCCGAAGCCGTTTCCGCTCAGAACTTCCATTTCTGTTCTGAACTCTCTTTCTCCTTCGAATCCTTCTCTTTGAAGCTTCTTCACTGCGACTTCTATTCCGTCCGGGAATATTCCTCTGTACACGGTGCCAAAACCGCCTTTTCCTATGACTCTGTTATCGGAGAAGTTTCCGGTGGCTTGGAGTATGTCGGCGTGCGTGAATGCGATCTTGTTCAAGTGGATAACCTTAATTTGGTCGGACGACCATGGTGATGAATTGTCGGAGTCTTGTTGACTTTTTGTGTCTTCCAATAGGTATCCTTCTGGGTCATGTGAACGTGTTTTTGCTAATGAACATACTATGAAAGAGATTAGCCCGAATACCAACAGAGCAAGTGTCATAGCAAGAAACGCCAAGAACATTGACAGTTTCGTGGGGTTTCTGTTTTTGATTTTGTGGCCTCTATGAGCGTTTGTGTTTTTTTTGGGGTCGTCTGGGTCGTTATCGAGGAAGCTGGGTAGGGTCAAATGTGGGTCTCCCAAATACGAATCTTCATCAAATGTGGCTAATTGTCCTGTTGGTGGGATTGTCCCAGAAATTAAGGGATTGTAAGAGATGTTGAATTTACTGAGCTCTGTCAAGTTGTTCAAGCTTGTAGGGAATGTCCCAGAGAAATTGTTGTAGGAAAAATCCAGATTCCTAAGACATTTAAGGTTTCCAATGTCCCATGGAATCTCACCTGAAAAATTGTTTCTTGTTATGTTCAACACCACAAGTGGCAGATCTCCCATCACTGCAGGGATTTCCCCAGAAAATTTGTTCAACCCTAAATGCAGCATGCTGAAATTTTGCATGTTCCCAATTTCTGAAGGAACTTCTCCGATGAGATTATTCCCACTTAACTGAACATACCCAGAAATCTCTTTCAATCGAAAAAATGACCCAGATGAACAAATTGGGAAAATTCCATACCCTTTAAGTAATCTGTCCCAAAGGCTTATGCAATTTTTCCTTGTGAGGATGCTATACACAAAGATGAAAGGTGGGTAATCTGCAGGAATCCATCTTTTCATTGCAGAACATTCAACAGAACCAGCAGGGATATTTCCATTGACATCATTACGATTCAATTCAAATGTGGCCATGGAGTTTCTTCCAATTTTGGTCAATTCAGGAGGGAAATTCCCAGAGAGATAATTGTTTCCGAGGTTTAACCACAGCAAGCTAGCGCAATTTCCTAGCTCTTTTGGGATTTCTTCGGTCAATGAATTGTTGGCAAGCATTAACCATAAGAGAGAACCCAAATTTCCTAGGCTTGATGGGATTGGCCCTGTTAAATTGTTGAAAGAAATATCAAGTGCTTGAAGCTGAGCCAAATTTCCAAACTCATGAGGAATAGTTCCAGTGAATTGATTATGGGCCAAGATTAAGAACTTCAGAGAAGTCATCTGAGAGATTTCAATAGGTAATGGACCTGAAAAACTGTTGTTACTGAGGTCTAAGCGAGAAATGTTGGGTAATTTGAGAACGCCTGATGAGTTTAATCCTCCAGTGTAAGCATTTGAATGCAAAAGTAGGAACTTTACTTGCTTGAGCTTCCCAAGTGTGTCTTGTATCTCTCCACCAAAACCATTACCGCTCAAATCCAAGAAATTTAGGTTTGTCAAGTTTGAAAGTGTCTCTGGGATGCTTCTTGAAAATGTATTGTTGGCAAAGTACAAAGCTTGGAGGCTTGAGATTGATCCCAATTCAATGGGGATATCCCCAGAAAATTTGTTACTTGAAAGATTCAGAATCGCTAGATTCTTACATTTACTGACATTCTTCTGAGCAATTCCTGTAAATCCATTGTATGAAACGTCGAGGACTTCGAGGTTACAATTTTCTGGGAATGCTTGTTCAATGAGAGGCCCAGTGAGAGAGTTCTCTGAAACTGAAAACTCCTTCAGCCTCGCAAATCCCATCCAGATACCTCCACTGATATCGTTGGTGCTCAAATCCAAGTACTGCAATTTTGAACACTGATCGAAACAATGGTCAATGGAACCGGTGAAGTTATTCCCAGAAACATTCAAAGTTACTAAGTTGTCACATATGGCAGGAAAATTCGACCCTATATCACCATGAAGCCTGTTTTGCGACAAGTCTAGTGTCTCTAACCTTGTCAATCCAGTAAAATCAATCTCTCCCTCCAGAAGATTATGGGAGAGATTGAGATATACGAGGTTACTGCATCGACTTAGATCCGTTGGGATTTCTCCGATGATGGTGTTTGTGGAAAGGTCAAGGTGAGTGAGCTCGGCAAGCTGCGAGAAATTCTTAAAAATCTCGCCAGCGATGCTGCTGTCGGAAAGGTCTATTCCGACCACTCTCGCCGCCGCCGAGGTTGTTGTCCCTGTAGGGCGCCTGCATGAGATTCCTGGCCATTGACACGGATTTGAGCTGGTTGTGTTCCAGAGTTTGTATCTTCCTCCATCTGTTCGAGTTTGATGGTTTAGATAAGTTCTCAGTTGTAGAAGAATTTGTCTCTCTGTGTCCAGAAAATCTTGGGCAACAATTTTACCTGTGGGATCAACCAAAGAAAAAGGAAGAAAATCGTTAAACCCCGTAGGCAGAATTAAAAAACATCAAAACCCCAGGAAAAAAACAGAAGTCAAACTGTTGAGAGAACCTAAAAGCACACTGACAAAAGACAGGGATGATATATATAAATATATGTGTTGTGTCAGAGGCCATGACTATAAAAGGAATTCTGATACAGATGAAGAAATGGATTATGATGAGAATCTGGGTATTATGCAAAAGCCCATACAAAACCTGAAGGCAAAAATCTGACCTTCGAACTATCTAGTACCTGAAAAAAAGATTAAGAAACAGACGAAGATGAAGCCCCATGACTGTGTTTCCTGCTCTGACATTTATGTTGTCTTGGCAACCTTTCCTCCTCCTGCTTCTTCTCCTTCTCTTGTACCTGCTTGCAAAATTCATAAACAGGTGTTTTGCAGAGTCAGAAGATAAGAACATGAGAGAAGGTTCAAAGGTACAAGGAAGTAGAAGCCATATGAATGTGTGTTGGGAGTGGTCATGGTGGGAGGAAGAAAATGGGAAGTATTAATTTGAAAAAGAGTGGTTCACATCCCTTCTTTTTTGCTGTTTTCTTTTGAACTTAAAGGACTATAATAAATGTTCCTTAAAGTTGTTTGTATTCAAAAGACTGTCAAAACATCAGTAATGGGATTCTACTTTCAGGGTATTTGTTTAATGATTTTCAAAGTGGGGAGAGAGAGGGGGGGGTGTTTAGAAGCAAGCAAGGGAACGGTTGAGCCGCAGTTGCTGACCGGTGCAGTGTGGAGTTAGGCTTTCATATGCAGAAGTTGTGAGGAAGGCTCCTATCTTCTCAACATAAGACTCAACTAATTTTTTTTCAGATTTGAAGAAATGAAATAGAGTTATTTTAAAATATTTATATTCATAGTTTCTTATAAATTAGTTAGTTTGATTTATAAATTGATATAAAAGCTAATGATATACAATATATATTATATTGTTTTTTAAGTTTTTTTAACCTTTTAAGAAAAAAAAACCAGATGTAGAAGAAGAAGAGAGGGTTGCTTAGTTTTTTTTTTTTTTTTTTTGCTATTACAACCAGTTCACTAGAGCTTTACTCTAACTAGTCCGAATCGAGGTTTTATCAGGCGCATATGCGGGGATCTCTCTCAGGAAAATTTTCTACATCCACAAGGGCTCAAACTGAAAACTTTTATTTAAGCGGCTCAAGTCCCTTCTACTTAAGTCAACTTCCGGTGGTAAAGGGTTGCTTAGTAGATAGCAATGGTTGGGTTTGATGCTTGAGGGTTTAAGAATAGCGTGCGAGAGTAGCGAGGTCGTGGGAATCCAAAGAAAAAACGAACACACGTGGACATGGTTTTTGAATCTGCTGAGAAGAAGTTGGACCAAAATTAGAAGGCGTCCTTTTTTCTTCAATTTTTTGTCATTTATTCTTCTTTAATAGAGTGGTTGCCGTCTTTTACCCGATTCATTAATCACACTCACACGAACGCGCAAACCTTTTTTTTTTTGTTTAAGAAAAAAATAAAACAGTGATGGATATTTAGGTCGCTCATCGATTTAATTATTTATTCATTATTTATAGACAATATATTGGAAAAATGACACCAAGTCTCGATTAAAAATAATAATATAAAAAAATATCATAATTTGTCAATAATAACTTTATTACTTGTCCTTGATAAATTATGACCTTAGTGTCATTGTTCTTAATAACTAATATAATTTTGTTTATTTAAGACCTTAGTGTTATTTTTCCTAATATATTTTGTTATAGTTTTTGTCATTGTCAAATTGTCAAACACTATCGCGTTGATAGTATATTGCCATTAATGTTGAATTTATCCTAACATTGAATTTTTATTTTTTTATAAGTAGTTCATTACCAATTTTATTCATTTATCGATAATTATAAATACATATCATTTCTTATAAAATAATAAATTGTGGGAATTTAGTTAGAACTTTGATGGGAAAATATGAACAAAAAAAACACGTGTACAAGTTATGTCTTAAATGATAATATGCATAAGTAGTAGATTCAATGTTTTAATAGATGGGCTTATTAATTAGTACGAATAAAAGGAGAGTTTTTTACCAAAGAAAAGAATGGCGTGTTGATAAGATAAGTAAATGAGAGAGATGGTGGGAATACACAAAGAAACGTCGGAAGGGAACAAATGAACAAATATGAAGAAGATGACAAATGTGCCCCTGCCTTCCTCCAAATGGATTCTCACCATTAATGTATATGTCATTAGAGCCATAAGCCTATTAACATTATTGTTCATGGTATGCATATATATGCGTACAAGTAACCAAAGTAGAGTTAAGCTGATCCATGTAAAGTTTTGCTGGATGCTTTTGAGTCTCAGCTGAGACAATTGTGTCAAGAGGAGAAGTCACGAACCTCAAAACTAGAATAGCCAATTGCTGAAATATCTGATAATATAATTCAAAGGGTATAAAAAGTTTGGAAAATACTACCTCTAGTCCTAATTATAAGACAAAATTGACTTTTTTTTAAAAGATTAAAGAAACTAAATGAGTTACTTAATCATTTCATATATTGTGTATTCTTATATTATATATTAGTTTATCAGTCAAACTAATTAGTTTGAAAAAAAATAAAAATAAAAATACTCTAAAGTAGTTTAATTAGCTTCCTTAATCTCTTCAAAAAAGTCAACTATGTCTTATAATTAGGATCGGAGGAAGTATCATTTAGATCCTAACCAAATGAAATAATATAATAAAAGTTCTCATTAACAAATGAAGGGCTATCATTAATAAATTGTGGGACTTGTAAATATATTATTTTCTTTAATTATAATTTAAATGATATTCACCCTAAAAAAACAATAAGCATGTATACATTGCTTACCGCTAGCCCCCTCCCTAAATCCTGTGAAACTTGGGTGAAAATAACATGATTTTGATCAATTTTAGTGCGTTTAGCTAATTAATAGTGCCAATAATTAGCATTTTTAAAAAAAAGAAAAAAAAGAAGCCAAAATTGTAGAGTTGAGGAAGGGTGAGGTGAAAGGAAAGATGGTCAAAGGAAAATGATGTGTTTGGTTGGATTCCTTGATTGGGTAAAAGCTATCTTCACATATAATCAAGCCCTCACTTTTCCGGTGGACCCCACATGCACACTCACGAACGCTTGTCTTTCTCTTTCTCCACGAGTGATGAGTGATGTGCGTCACTCTCTCACTTTCGTCACCAATTCTTATCATTAATTAATCTAATCCATCAATTAATTAATTAAGAAGTAGTCGTAATTGATTAGCGCATCTTTGAACCAACAGCACCAATGGTTGGTCACTAACGACACACGTGCCGTCTCTACTCACCTTCTTCCTCTTGTCTTCACTCCCTCCCTCCCTCGAAGCCTTAAGTATATGCCTTTTATAAGAAGAAATTATAGCTATATAACAGGGGAATTATTTCTATAGGGCTCATATAATTGATACCCTCTTACTGAAAACAATGCTCAGGTAATAGATTTAAACATACGTTTTCTCCTATTGAAAACAATCATCATACTCCCTCTGGTCCTTATTATAAGGTATCAACTACCTACAATTTTTGGTCTTTTTTATAATACTCATCTAGCTACTTATTAGATAGAATCTTCTAGAAATAATTTTTGGTCTCGTATATAAGTCACAAATGGACTTATTAATTACTATTTTTCTATTTTACCCTCATTATAAATTGAGGTTTGGAGTTTTTTGAATGGGCTCCTCAAACTTCATCTTTCTCTGCCTACATTAAAATATTGATAAGCTTGGAAAAATTATTAATTTGAGACAAACTTAGTGATCTAATTGTCATTCTTTATTGTGTGAGTATTAGTTGAGGGTGTCTGATAACAAGGACTAAAGGGGCTTAAGTCATTTTTGGTCACTATTGAGCTATTTTTTTCAAATATTTCCCCCATTATGATTTATTGAAATAGTAATTCAAATCTAATTTAGTATCTATCTATACTATTAATTATACTATTCTTTATTCTAGTGAGATAATTATATTGAGTTAACATTAGAAAAGTATGTAAATATAAATCAGGATAAAATTTATCTCACGTACTTATTTTGAAAATCGTAAATCATATTAAAAAAAATAGCTTCTACCACCAATTTAAACTGTATTATATATATATAACATAATTATTTATTTATTTATTTATTTATTATTCTTGTTTAATTAAATATCTCAACAGTCAATTGGCTTTATCGTTGCTGCTTGATGGATCCACCAAAAAAACAAAACAAGGATTGAGATTGACCATGTCTGTCCTAGGGGAAAAAAAGACAATGTCTTGTCAATGTTTAAGTTAATTGTGATAAACAAAAATATTGTGATATATAGGATGACAAAAGCAATTTTTTTTTTGGTTTAGGTGTAAAAACACACTATGAGTTTTTTTCTCAGAAGCGCTTAACACCACATGCTTTTTTTTGGAGCAAAAATACATATATAGCTACCATTTTGGAGCAAAAGTCACATCCCACCGTTAAGTCACTGCTCATCGTGATGAGAGAGAAAGATATGAAGTGGACAGTAACTTAACGGCGGTGAACAATGACTTAACGGTGGGATGTGATTTTTGCTTCAAGATGGTAACCACATGTGTATTTTTGCTCCTAAAAAAAGCATATGGTGTTGGGTGCTCTCGAGGGTAAAACACATATGTATTTTTGCACCTTAACCCATTTTTTTTAGATAAGCTTTTACAAATAGAATATAGGATAAAATTATATTGTAGATGTTATTTTTGTTTAAGATAATGGTGATAAAAATGACTTTCTTTCCATATGGACTCTTATTTGAAATAACATCTAAAAATCTAGTTAAGATGAAAAATTACTAAAAATGGTACTCCCTCTGGTCCTTATTATAAGGCACCAACTAGCAAGTTTATTTGGTCCTTTTTATAAGTCACTTGCTTGTTTCCAATGAGGATTAATTATCTTTTTCCATATATGCCCCTAGTTAATAAAGGTAGTGGGTGAGAGTAATAATTAATAGAATATTATAATTTAGTGTAATTAGTAGATTAATATTGGAATTACTTAAATTTTAGGATAACTTTATTGACTTTAATTGTTTTTATTGATATATGAGAATTGTTATCTGATGCCTTATAATAAAGACCAGGGAGAGTACTTTGAATCTTGATATTAAATAATATATATATATATATATATATATATATATATATATTGATAATTGAAGATAAAAATTTAAATTTAAATTTGATAAAAAAAATAAATTATTATTAAAAATTTAAAAATCTAATACTTAATTAAATATATTGTAATAGATAAATTAAAATATATACAAATGTACATTTAATAATATATTATTTATTAGATCACCATTCCCTATTATTTTTCTTTAGAAGTTGAAAAAAATAATATCAAAAGCTGAAAAAGTGACTTTCATTGGAAGTTTAATTTAAAAAGAGGAATAAAAACATAGACTATATATATATGCCCGATCATCTTGGTATCAATTTTTTTTTTTATTTGAAACTCTTTCAAACCAAGTTTTAAGCTGCTCAAAGCTTTTTCATCCTTAATAAACTTTTACATAGTAATTTTAACATAGCTCTTGATTTTTTAAAAAAAAAAATACCATAAAAAATCCTTTTTTATTATTGTTCATATCACAATACCTAATCAAATGAGAGGTTCATTAAAAGTTAAATGATATGTACTGTCGATTTTTCTCACAAAAATATCCTTTATAAGTGGACCTCACTTCTTGCGGTAATATGTTGAGTTATAGTAATTAAAAAAGAAATAAAGGAAACCCGAGTCAAAGTGATAGTTGAACTATGATTTAATGTATTGTTGAGACGTCTAATCTCAAGGCTCTTTGGTTTGTTCTTATCGGTAATATATGTATATGTGTATCTCTATATCTATATATATATATATATATATATATAATCATAAATATTTAGATCGATGCATAAATACGTATATTTTGATTAAAAAAATTTGATGTTATTTATAAGTCGACTTTTATATAATAAATAAAATTATGATAATTTTATCCATATTAATTATATTCGTAAAGATAGAGAGAAAAAAAAGAATTTTAAAAATACTTAATCATAAATAAGGGTAGAGTTGAAAATTTACTTTCATAATCATTAAGTTAATTATATTTCCTTGGTATGTGAGATTTGGTCCTAATGAACTTATAAATAGGACCAAAGTGGTACATGTAATTATTTGAACACGTCGACATCCAAGCAAACGTACCTCATATCAATATTGTTCCAAACAAAAGTTATTCAAAATACGTAGTATCAAAATAAGTATATACACGCAAGTTTTTATTTGAATTCCTTGGAAAATGTGCACAAACAAACGGTAATTTGACGTGGAAATTTTGTTTATCTCTACGTATACGTATTAGTTTCGTTATCCTCAAGCTAGGGCATGAATAAATTAAACCATACATACATCACAAATAAAAACAATTAATATTCGTGATGCTATTTAAATTTATTTTGTGCGTACGTGTGCTTGTGCGTTTCAATGCCTAAAACAAATGAGAAAAGGGGCAATTAGGATTGAATCAGGAGCCTTAATATATTTTATTATTCCATTTTACTACTTCATTTCTCACAGTATAAATATTTAATGAGATATGCAAGGAAGTATAATGAAGCTAATTATTTAGTGGCGACATCATGACTTATTGTAACATACTTCCTCTGGTCTTTATTATAAGGTACCAACTATGAAGTGTTTTTTGTTCTTTTTATAAGGCACTTGTAGATTTTCAAGGTGCAATTAATGTATTTTTCCACGTCTGCCTATATTTAATAAGGGTAGTGGGAGATAGTAGTATATTTGAGTTTAGGGTAATTAGTAGGGGTAATATTGGAAACCACTTGAATTTTATGACAACCTTAATGCTTTTAACTAATTTTATTGGTTTGTGAGAATTGGTAGTTTGTGCCTTATAAAAAGGACCAGAGGGAGTAACTCATTAAAACTAGATTAGTTGTATCTATTCTCTCAGGTTTAAAATATAATAACATTTGGTCTGTAATAATACATATCACTTGGATAGTAATTTATACTCATTTACTATTTGTATCAATATAATTAATATTTAAATGTGACTCTTCATATTTTTTCTCTTATTCAAAATCTCATTTTCTATGAAAAAATAAAAAAATAATAATAATAATTTAAACCAGATTTAATGAGTTAACCACAAATCCTTTATTGAGCAATAAGATAGTTGAAAATAACTTGGATACTTTGGTGGCTTTCAATTGAAAGACTACACAATAAATTATTGGATTAAGGAGCAAAAATACACATATGATTTTTTGAAGAGTAAAAATACACATATAGTCACTATTTTGGTGCAAAAGTCACATCTCACCGTTAAGTTATTATTCTATCGCCGTTGAATTACTGTTCACATCATCTCTTTCTCTCTCATCACGGTTAACAGTGACTTAATGGTGGGTTGTGATTTTTGCACCAAAATGATAACCACATGTGTATTTTTGCTCCTCAAAAAAGCATATGTGTATTTTTGCTCATGGAAAAAAAACTCATGTGTATTTTTACATCTTAACCCTAAATTATTTCCTCATTATTGTCATGTACAACAATATATAATTCTTTCCTCATTATGTATTCCCAGTTCCTTCGAAACAGAGGAGTCAAAGCCATCTGATTTAAATCAACATTTTAAATAGTATAAGTGAAGCTTATTAATTAATGACATTTTCTTTTTCATAATCCACTAACTCTGTCTTCGAAGCCAATGGTATATAATTACTTTACTTCTAACTCATATTGAGAGATATTGTATATATACTATAATAATCTAATTCATTCTTACCACAAATATATTTATACTGATGCACATTAATCAACTATAAAATATAGTAATCTAATGTTCATCATTATTTTATGTCACTATATAATCATTAATATAAAATAAATATATCTACATTAACAACCACAACATTATAATATTTCACTGCCTGCCTTTGGTTGACACTTTGAGGTCAGATAGGGGCCTTTGCATATTCAATGAATCCACTAACACCAATAATAACAATCCAACGAAAGTTTATTTTCTTAATTTTGTTTTTGTGATTATAGTTTTGATTGAGTTGAGGATAAGGAGACAGTCAAGATTAGGACCGGCTTTGTGGCTTAAAACATTAAGTTCTTTATATTCATTACACCAAGTTCTCTAATAACACATGACCATGTGTCTTAATTTTTTATATGAATTTATAGTTAAGTGATAATAATTCAAAAATAAAACACATAAATAACATATGATCATAGAATTTGATGAAATAAATATAAGTAACTTGATCTTCCTTTTATAAATTACCAACCAATGTCAATTGAACTCAGATCTTTATATGGTATAGGTTGTATTGTTATCAATTATACTAATAATACTCATCATAACAACATTTAGTTTTTATTTATTTTTTAATTTAGTGTGAAAAATAAAATTAATCTTCAAATCAAACACTAAGTTTTAGTATAAGGAGATAATCAAAATTATGACCGGCTTTGCCGCCTAAAACATAATCACAAAAGACTATACTTACATTAAGTTTTTTTATATCCATCACGTCAAGTTCTTTAATTACATATGAGTGCATAACCATGTGCCTTATTTTTTAATATAGGATAATAATTAAATTATAATAATTCAAAAATATGACACATGGTAATAGAATTTGACGAAATAGATTTAAGAAACTTGATTTAAATATTTCCTTTCATAAATTACCAACCAATGTCATTTGAAGTTAGACCTTTGTAAGGTATGAGTTGTATTGTTATCAATTATACTAATACTCATCAAAACACCATTTAGTTCTCATTTATTTTTAATTTAATGTGGAAAAAAATTAATCTTCAAATCAAACACGTGTATGAGATGTATTGGTCAATCAAGGAGAAGGCAGGCTCACGATTATGCGCCTAACCCAACTTTCGAACTAGCACCAAACCAAACCATGACCTCTTTCCTCTGCTTTAATATTTCTTTATTGGGCCACCTTAAATCCGCATATCTATTTTTGCAATTAGTGCATTCTTTTTCGGTTAATTAATAATAATAAAAAGACTTCGGTTGAAATATATTATACGAAGCCAGATAAAGTTCATAAATAATTACCATAAAATCCACAAACATTAGTACAACATTGTCATAGCCAGTGGCCACGTACATATAGAAAAGTTTGGGAGAAATCAAAATGGATCTACTTTTCTTTACTTTGATTTGATATTTCTTTATTGGGTTTGGAGCCTTTAATCTCTATCCTTTTATAATGTTCTATTTAATAATTTTAATAATTAGTTTTTACATAAAATAAGATACATTTTAATATCTTATGGCGATAAAACCATGTAATTTTACGCTTTTTTACAATTTTTCAAAGAAAATATATAGGGTATGTTGTTATTTTATAATCATAGATTAAAAAAAATACAAAACTATGCTGTTTACCAGTGAAAAATATTAAAATGTCTGTTACTTTATATATAATTTAATAAAAACAATTAGGACATTACATTAAAAAAAAACATTAAACAATGGGGCATTAGAAATTCTAAGCCGTTTTTTTTTTCTTTTCTTGGACTTGAAGAAATGGGGACCAAGCCAAAGACCACCAAGCCCTTTTGGGGTGAGTTGCTTCAAGCCACCAATATTTTGCTCATGAAAGCACTAAATTCTTATTGGAAACAAAATGATTCGCCCAACAAAAGAAGGCATGCAAATGCAATCCCACTCTGGTCTGTATTATAATTTATTTGTAGGAGATAAGTTTGTTCCCAAATATAAATTATCTAGACAGCTATTAATGACCATTTTCTAATTTTACCATATTTATTTTTTGTTGGAAAGAGAGAAAAATGATAGAGGCAAGAGTAGTCCGTAAATGTAGAGAGATATTTAATATGAAAATTTTTGTTAATTTAAAATATATTAATAATTTAACTCTGATCTCTTAATATATGTAAAGAATGAGATACAAGTTATTTATAACAAGGACCGAAAGGGTATCATGGTAAAAAAGGCATCACACTTGAGAACTTGCCATAAAGGACCAACACCAACAGTGGATTTGCTTTGGCATCCAATGCGGTAACTTCCAATTTTGACCCACTTTCCATGATCCTCTTCTCTTTGCTTTATCTTTATCATCCCACTTTCAAATCATTTGTTATCTTCTGCATCATCTTTCAAGTCTTCGATCCCATGATCAAAGCACCAAGTTTGATACTTTATAAATGCTAAATTATTTGAATATAATGTGGCAAATAATTAGGTAATGAAACCCGGACCGGACCGACCGACCGATTCTACCCGGAAATAAGCCAACCAATGGGTGATTTGGCCTGGTTCAGACATGAAACTGGTTTACTATTTTTTTATTTAAAAATTGATTTTTTTTAACTTTCTTTAAAATTTTATATTAATAACTCTAATGTCTTCAATCTCTCACTGCTTCGGCCTCAAGTTAACTTTAATTTAACTTTAGTTTGATCTACTGATCTTTAACCTAGTACCTCAGTCGATGTAGTGGCTGGTTTAGGTTTAAGAACCTTGCAAATAATAGAGTGTAATAAATGATGATAAGTTTTCATGACACTTATCAAACTCTAATGCTTTATTGTTCACACTTTATTTTTAGTTGAAAACCATTTATTCTGATTTTGAATAAAAATGTATATATCTTTACATAGTTTGAGTCCATAAATTTCCTTTTTTTTTTTTTTTATAAAAACATGTATTTTCTAATTGCTGGCATGTTTGAATTTTGATGTGCCAACGACCAAGCACCAGCAAATTTAAGTGTATGTTTGTTTTAATTTTTTAGAAGTGTTTTAATAATTTATGAGGAAAATATGTTGGGAAAATTTTTAACTCCACTTGCGAAAAACTACTTAAAAAAGTGTTTTCCTGAATTTTCCAAATAAGCACCGAGAATTTTTGGGGACAAAAGAAGGCATCTTTCAGGATAGAGTATTTTCAAACAACGACAGTGTCTCGCAAAATTTAAACAATCTTGCATCCCATTGGGTCATTGGGCTATAATTGATAAATCCTACAACTCATTATCAAAAATTAAAAGAAAAAAGAAAAAAAGCACACAATGGTGATTGCCACATCCTGCAAGTGTACAAGTGTTAAATGGTAACGGGGAGTAAATATGAAGGCCACCGTCCCGGTGCAACGCACAGGTGAGTACTTAAAAAACCAAAAATCCACCTAAGAGTTGCCTAATGCTCACTTTATTGCCGGATAATAACTTATGCCTATAGAAAAAGTTACTCCATGAATACTCCAACGGATTATATGCTTATAGAAAAAGTTTAGCAGTGTTCATAATAATTTACAACAGTATAGTCTACACCACTAATCCTCCTACCTGATGAACAAAATACAAGAACGTAAACACATGCTACAATATCACAGACCAACCAACACACTGATCCTGGATTCAGTGCATATAAGAAGGACCCCTAAAACTTCAAATTGAGAACATTATTCAACGACTCATATATTTGATATGCTATAAAAATATTTAATACAGACCAACTTGCTAATCCTGGATATCAAAAAGACTTCTACAACCTCAAATTAAGAATCTTACTCAACGGCTCATATACTTGAGGTGTTGATCCAGAAGAAGGAGTAAACTGTGAAGGTGTAGATTCCTCTTCAAGTGCTGCCATAGCTGCCTTCCTTCTTTGCTTCTTCTCACGATGTCTTTTCAGTCTATCCTCAAAATCTGCTTTAGCTTTCTCTGCCAACTCAGCTCTGCTAAGAGCTTGCTCTGCACGAGCCCTGAGCTCCCCAATCTTTGCTGTTGCTGCTTCCAGCTCCATTTTCAACATAGTTTCTGACATGCTTCCATTTTCTGTCATTGATGCTTTTGCTTCATTTGCCTGTTCAACCTTTCTCATTAAGGACTCATATTCCTCCAATGGTATTGTGATCTTCTCAGAGTTGCTCTCTTCAGGTTGCTTCTCTTTTCGCCCCTTGTCATTGTGATTCTCTCTTTGCTTCTCAGCCTTGAGCTCCTCCAGTTGCTGTAGACTTTGTCGTTTCTCCTCCTTTTCAACGTTGAAGGCAGTTTCAATCTCTTCTATTTTGGTCTGTGCCTTGAGTTCTGAATCTTTAGCAGCAAGAAGTTCCACTTCTTTGTTCAGCAGCATTCTCTCTTTGGTTCTCAATTCACTCAAAAACTGTGAAATCTGCTCTTTGAACTTAGGACTCCTCAGCTGATCATTCACCTCTTTCATCATGGATTCATGTTCACCAATGCCAGATCCTTTGTCATTACCCTCATTCATGTGCTTTTTTCTTAGGGAATCAGACTTCTTCAGCAGCTTTAACAACTCAGAATTTAGCCTCTGGTAGTGTTCCACCTTGCGAAGTGCCTGCATATAAGCAGCATGCTTTGCTTCTAATTGTAACTTGCAGTTCGCCAATTCCTTTTTCAAGTCTTCTACATCTTTTTCAAACTCACGCTGTTAAACATATGGAAAGCGGATGATCACAGCAAAGCAATGGCTTTAAACATGGAATCTCTCCATTCAAGCAAGCAAGACAAAGAAAAAGACAGCATTCAATTGATCATATTGGAATGCATGAAGTATGAATGAAAAAAGAAATTCTATTTCCAACACAGAGAATGAAAACAGGATGAGAGAAGAATTGAAAAGGCCGAGTGAATTGCTCAGGCCTGAATGATTCTACATAGCATGAAATATCCGTAACAGAATCATACATATTTGGCTCCAAATGAATATGATCGATATACGTGGTGAGAGAGAAGAATCACACCAGCTATACAAGATCTCAAATAATATCTATAGAATGAAATACTAATTATATATTATGAAAACACTAATTACATATTAGCTCTAACACTCCCCCTTAAACGAGAGGATGTGGTATACAAATTGAGTTTGCCCATTAAGTAAGAAAATCGTGTGTGAGTGAGAGCTTTTGCGAGGCAATATGCAATTTGATGCTGAGAAGGAACATCGGCAACAACAATATTACTTGCTAAAACTTGATCAAGTATGAAGTGCACATCAATATCTATGTGTTTACTTCTAGCATGATGAACAGGATTGGATACAAGAGCTTGTGCACTGAAGTTATCACACCATATAATTGAAGGTTACTTAAGAAACAAACCAAGTTCAGTGACCAAATTACACAACCATTTTATCACAACAGCCCCATCAGCAAGGGCTATATATTTTGATTTAGAACTTGCTCTTGAAACTACTTTTGTTTCCTAGAGGCCCAAGAGACAAGAGTACTACCCAAGTAAACACAAAAACCAATTATAGACCTTCGATCATCTAGGTTAGTAGCCCAGTTTGCATCAGTGAAAGCCATGAACCAAAGAGATCTAAAAGGCTTAAGATGTAAAGCATAATGACAAGTACCTTTAAGATACCTAAAGATACATTTGACACCTTGAAAGTGCACATCGGTAGGGCAAGACAAAAATTGTCTCAATTTATTAACAGAGTAGGCAATATCAAGTCTTGTAGCAGTAACATATTGCAAAGATCCTATGGCTTGTCTATATAAAGAAGGATCTAACATAGGCATACCATCAGAAAGTAGAAATTGTCTACCAGTTACCATAGGGGTAGGAGCAGGAGCACAATTGGACATGTTGAACCTCTTTACAATGTCCATGATATATTTACCTTCATTAAGATAAAACCCTGAAGCATCTCGAAATGTCTTTGGCCCAAGAAAGTAATAAAGATATCCCAAGTCTTTCAGAGAGAAAATTTTCCTTGACTAGTTTGCAGATAACCAGCGACTAAGTCCGTAAGAAAAACAAGGATATATCACTCTTAGAGTTCTAAAAGCCCTAGTGGATCAAGGGAGACCAAAGTTGATCAAACCAAAGCATTCTTGTTTAAGGTCATAAATTGCCTTGACTAGTTTGCAGACATGAGTACGGAGTTTATGGTCACATAAACCAATAGGTTGACACATATAGACATATTTGCGTAAAAAACCATTAAGAAAAGCATTGTTAATGTCAATTTGCTGAACCTCCCAGTGTAATAGTAATGGTGAAAATTAACCTTACCGTTGTTGGCTTAGTAACTACTGGATTGAAGGTTTCAAAGTAATCTACCTTGTTGAAATCCTTTGGCAACGAGAAGTGCTTTATGCTTAAGGATTGAGCCATTTGCACGAAATTTGGTCTTAAAGACCCATCAACAGTCAACAATATTCTGAGATCTGCCAAACGGTACGAGAATCCAGGTACGGTTGCAAATAAGGGCCTCATACTCCTCCTTTAAGTGGGCCAATAAATGGGTATCAAGGTTTCGTGATGCCTACCTTTGCCCTAATTATCACAGGGTGGCTAGGTCGAGAGGATGACAGTAATGGAGCACGGAATGGAACTTGGGCCTCGAGTTGGGCCAGTTCAGAAATGGGTGAGTCTTCAACAGAGTGGATAGGGACAATTGGTGAAGACCCAACAGGACCTGAGGTTGGACCTCCACCAGAAGAGGAGCTGGACAAGACGGAGAGTTGATCAACCAAAGTGACCACAGAAGGAGCTAGGCATAATGGAATGATAAAGGATGGAATAGTAACAGTATTTGCAACAAACATGGACGAACGGCGATTAAAAAATCTTGAAACACTGGGGAAGACTGAAACATAAAAAATAACATGGCAAAAAATGTAAAGTCGATCAGTTAGACTAAGACATTTAAATCCTTTTTGCTGTGACATTGGACCGAGAAAAGGCATTGTTGACTATGATATTGGAGCTTGTGTTCATTATAAGGCCGTAAGTAAGGGTAGTAGGCACAACTAAAAGGCTTCATAGAGCTATAATTAGGCTCTATTTTAAAGTGACAAAACAAATGAGAAAGACCATCAATGACAAGTGTGGGGGTAATTGATTGATTAAGTACACAACCATTTGAAAGGCTTTTGTCCAGTATGTTAACGGCAGACGTGCTTGAGCTAGTAAGGTTAGGCCAATTTCCACTATATGGTGATACTTACGTTCAACTCTTCCATTCTGAGAAGAAGTGTAAGGGCACATGACACGCATCATAATCCCAGCGGCATTTACTAAAGGAACAAATGGTTTATACTCAACATCGTTACCACGTTGTATGGATTTCATAGTTGTATTGAATTGATTTTTTAGCATAGCTATGAAAATGATTAAAAGCATTGACGTCTTCACCCTTATGTTTAAGAGGATAGAGCCAAGTATATCTACTATAGTCGTTAACAAAGTGAATATAGTACTTGTGACCATGGATTGATTGTACAGGAGGGACCCCATAGATTAGTATGAATTAGTGCAAGAGGAAAAGATGCTCAAGATAAGGATTTGGGAAACAATAGTTTCTTTGATTTTCCAAATTGATAGGCCACACAAACAAGTTTATCATTAATTGTGAATTTAATGTTACAATGCTATAAAAGTAGTTTGAGAATTTTGTTGTTTGGATGCCCCAACTTGTAATGCCACTAGAGAAACAGATCATCATCCTTCTTGGAGACAACATCTACCAAATTGATATGAGTTAGTGAAGTAGTCCTACTCATGGGATATAGCACCGGTTTTACGGTTCCCTTCATTAGAGTTCGTCTTGTTGTCTTTTCTTTCACAAGACAACCATTGTTAGTAAAGATAATGGAGATTGGATTATCTTCGACAAGCTTACACACACTGAGAAGATTTTTGGTTGTTAATGGGAGAACTAATACTTCCTAGAGTTCAAGTTTAGAATCTAGACATGAGAGAAAAGTAGACCCAATTCCATGAATTCAAGTCTTATTGCCAGTACATGTAAAGAGATAATTATTACTTGATGAAATAGCAAAGTCAAGCTGTGATGAATTCGAAGTGACATGGTGACTAGCTTCACTGTCCATATACTAATCGGGATCAACTACCACATGTGGATAGGCATAATAGGCTTATGGGGAGAAATGAACAAATGCACCACGAGAATTAGTGAAATATTGGCGCTGATAATAGGTATTGTTACGGATATCTCATAAATGGGCCCAGCCTAATAACCAAAGAGCCCAGTCAAAATGGCTTCAGTTATGCTCATAACCGCTTCCTTGAAAATAGGAGTGGTTTTATCAAGAATATCTATCATGATGGTAACTGCCTATGAAAGGAGGAGATTATTCAAAAAAGCATATCTTAATATCCCTAAAATAAAGGACAAATCTAACTGATTAAGATAGGGCCCAGGTACGCTTATAAATAGGGTAAACCCCTTACAAAATACACACTTCTGAAACCCTAGCTTTTCTATTCACACAGAGCACACACACCACCCCCTCTGGCTATCATTAGCCTCCCGTATACTCTTGAACTACGTGGACTTTGATTCACACTGTGGTACGTAGGACCTCGGGATTTCACCCCAGGCCAAGTCCAACCCAACTTGTGATCTACACTAGATCATTGGCGCCGTCTGTGGGGACTGTAAAGTCCTATTCCCGTGACCCGTGATGGCTAATACCAGAAGCAAAAGCCACCCGCATGCACACGAGCAAGGTCAGGAACAAAATTTTAGCGAGACCCAACAGCAGGACGTTCAAGGCGTTAATCAGGAACAAATTAAGGAGCCCCCGGACTCGAACCTCCCATCTCAAGATAGACGAGTAGGCCAAACGCTGGAAAATACTAACCACGTTGGTTCCTCAACAAAGTTTCAGATTGACAGCCCGGACATACGGCTCCTATATAACATTGCTGAATCAATGCTGAAATGAATCGAGAATGTGGAAGAACGCGACAATCTTCAGAATCAAAAGATTGACCATATGACCGAGGTGATGAACCAAATCCTTAAACACTTACAAGACCCTCTTCAGGAGGAACGCCGGGATGATCAGCAAAATGAGGACAAAGAAACCAATCACCAAACTGTTGATCCCTTACAGGCGGACCATCCCGGGCAAGGCTGAATAGTTTCAACAAAAAATTCTCAGCAAAGTAATCACCGAGATGCGAGTTAGGAGAATCAAACCTGGGCGCTTAGGAAAGATAGCCGTACCTCGGACAATCAGGGAATTCGGCCAGATTCCGGAAGATACAAGATGTGGTATGGGGACAGAGGACAAAACAACAGCCCGTTCTCAGATGAAATTACGGAAGCTGAGTACCTAAGGAAATTCAATACGTCCGACCTCCCTAGGTACGATAGAAGTCAGGATCCCCAGACACACTTGAGTACTTTCGACACTGAGATGCTGGTCCGAGGATTCAAGGGGCCGATCATTTCCAGGCTGTTCACCTCAACATTACGAGGAGCCGCTCAAATTTGGTTCCGGACTCTATCTCCCAAGTCCATTACCGACTTCAACGACCTGAGCGAGAAGTTCCTGCTGAATTTCGCGACAAGCAAAAAGCAGCCCAGGTCGGTTTACACGCTGGATAGAATCAAGCAGCAACCTGGTGAAACCCTTCAGAAGTATTTGAATCGTTTCAAGGCTGCCGCATTGCAAATCCAGGGATTAACGGAAAGCGTCCACGTACACTTGCTCATCTCGGGCTTAGATAGCGAATCCACAATGGGGAGATCGGTCATATCTGGCGAGATCAAGACGCTGGAAGAATTCCATAGACGAGCCAAAAAGTATCTGGACATCGAGCAGATGCAGATAGCCAACGCGTCGGGAAAAGAGAGACAGAAAAGCCCACCCCCGAAAGGGAAGGACCAGGCAGCAAGAGACTGACCCAGGAACTCGGACCAAAAAACACGAGGACAAAGGCATGAGGGGAAGTATGAGAGATATACTCCACTAAATGTCCCTTGTTCGCAACTATGGAGAGAGGTAGCCTTGACCGAGATGAGGAAGGTGGAGCGACCACAACCACTTTATAACAAGGGTAAGTTGGATCGCACACGATTTTGCTAATTCCACAATGGACCCGGGTACACAACGGATGAGTGCTGGGACCTTAGAGATGCGGTTGAGAAGTTTATCCGAGATGGAAAATTACGTCAGTACGTTATTAAAACACAAGGGCAAAAAGCCAAGCGCAAGCAGACGGATCAGAGTACAAGCCCGGTCTCCTAGAGGAGAAAGTCGGACGAAGGCCGGAGAAAGCATGACAATGAGGACGAGTTCCCGGAAGCAGAGTTTGACTGCAATGTCATTAGTGGAGGTTACGGAGGTGGCGGCGATACCGCCAATCAGCGGAAGAAATACCTTCAGGAAGTCTTAACCATCAGGGGACGACCGACCTTCAAGCCGGAACCGTCGCAAACAGAAGAGCCTCCTAAGTTGTTCTTTACTCAGGAAGATCTGAGGGACGTAATCCCGGGTCATCAAGACGGACTGGTCATAACCGGCCTTCTGGGAAAATGCCGCCTAAAGAAGATATTCATCGATCCTGGCAGTGCAGTGGATATCATCCTGTGGGATGCCTTTAAGCGCATGGACCTCGACCTAGAAAATCTAAAGCCGTGCAGGACAATCTTAATTGGGTTCAACGAAGAGGATACAAGTCCCAAAGGGTGTATAGAGCTAAAAATGACCTTGGGCTCTAAAGAAGCCTTTAAGACTGAGCGAGTCAAGTTTATTGTAGCAGATTTCCCTTCGTCCTACAATATAATCTTAGGCAGATCAACTATTGATAGTTGGGACATGCTCATATCAACTAAGCATCAGAAGCTGAAAATGGTAAGTCGGAAGAATAAAGTCGTCACCATCAAAGGTGATCAGAAGGAATCCTGGCAATGCTACTTCTCAACGGTTAAAAACAATGAACCCGGAACATCCATCTCGCAGCAGAAAGGAATTCAAAATTCAGCGCCAATTGCATCGAGTTCGGTCAACGTGGTAGAGCTGGATGTAAGAGAAGAAGCAAAGTTGATGAAAACAGAGCCTGATAGAGAGCTCACAGACTACCAACTAGGAGAGGAGCCCGGACAAATAACGAAGATCGGGAGTTCGCTTGCCGAGCAAGAAAAAATCTAGCTCAAAAAACTGTTATGGATGAACAAGGACGTATTCGCATGGAAACCTTCGGAGTTACCAGGTGTCGACCCAGCGTTCTGTTGTCACAAATTGACCATAAATCCATGATATACGCCGGTCTCGCAGAAGACAAGAAAGATTGCATCGGATTGACAGAAAGCCCTAGCCGAGCATGTAAGAGAACTGCTGGATGCGGGATTCATCAGGGAAATCCAGTATACCACATGGTTATCTAATGTGGTAATGGTCAAGAAACCCAATGGCAAATGGAGGGTGTGCACCGACTACACCGATCTCAACAAAGCATGCCCCAAGGATGCTTACCCCATACCAAATATTGACCAACTGGTGGACAATTCCTCGGGATTCCAGCTGCTCTCATTCATGGATGCGTATTCCGGTTATAACCAAATACCTATGCATCCCGAAGACCAGGAAAAAACAGCTTTTATCACGGAAAAAGCTAATTATTGCTATAATGTCATGCCTTTCGGGCTGAAGAACGCAGGAGCTACTTACCAAAGGATGATGAATCAAGTGTTTGAGGTACAGCTCGGCAGGAACGTCGAAGTTTACATCGACAATATGATTGTTGAGTCAGTTAAGCGATCCGACCACATCCAGGATTTGCAAGAAACATTTGATAAGCTCCGGGATCACAGAATCCGACTTAACCCAGCTAAATGTGCATTCGGAGTACCAGCGGGTAAGTTTCTCGGATTCCTGTTGACAAACAAGGGCATTGAGGCCAATCTGGATAAATGTCAGGCCGTCCTCAATATGGTGGCCCCAAAAAACAAAAAAGAGGTACAACAGTTGACTGGAAGACTGGCCGCGTTGACAAGGTTCTTACCGAAATCGGCAGAAAATGCTCTTCCTTTGTTCAAGTTATTGAAGAAAGAAGCACAGCATGGAGAATGGAACTCAGAGTGTGAAGCCGCGTTTGACAAGATCAAAAAATGCCTGTCGTCACCACCTGTGCTGTCGAAACCTGAGCTCGGGGAAGATTTGATATTATATCTATTCGTGGCCCCAGAAGCAGTAAGCGCCGCCCTAGTGAGAGAAGAATCGACAGAACAGAAACCGATTTACTTTACAAGCCGGGCTTTGCAAAGTGCTGAGCTAAGATATCAAAGGTTGGAAAAGGTGGCCTTTGTGCTCCTCACTACCGCTAGGAGATTACGTCCCTACTTCCAGGGGCATAGAATAATTGTGCGAACCAGTCAGCCGATACGCCAAATACTCCATAAGCCTGACTTGGCAGGAAGAATGACCAGTTGGGCTATCGAACTGTCCGAATTCGACATAGTATATAAAGCTCGACATGCTATTAAATCCCAGGCTTTAGCCAACTTCATTGCAGAACTGGTACCAACAGAGGTAGTCATGAAAGCCAACCTTAACATTTGGAAAGTATTTGTAGACGGCTCGTCAAACGCCAAAGGAAGTGGAGCCGGGATCATAATCGAAAGCCCGGAAGGAGTCGCCATGGAACACTCCCTGCAATTGCACTTCAGAACGTCCAATAATCAGGCCGAGTATGAGGCTGTATTGGCCGGGCTATCACAGGCAAAAGATAATGGGGCCAGGCGGGTTCATCTCTCCACCGACTCTCAACTAGTCGCGGCCTAAATCAACGGTTCATACACGGCTAAGGGACCCTTGCTAATCAAGTATCTGGGGAAAGTCAGAGAGGCAATGGCTGACTTCGATGAGGTCGTAGTCACCCACATCCCCAGGGGAGAAAATGCGAGGGCAGATATCCTCTCCAAATTAGCAAGCACCAGGAACCCGGGAAATAATCGGACTGTAATACAACAAAGTCTGAAGGAACCCACGTGTATCATGGTCATCACAGCAGCAGAAGACTGGCGAAAGCCCATCTTAAATTACCTGGAAAAGGGAGTTAGCCCAGACGATCCCGGGGAAGCAAGGCAGGTAGCACGAACCGCATTAATGTACACAGTGGTCGATGACTAACTGTACCAAAAAGGCCTCCAATCCCCAATGATGAGATGTTTAAACCAGCCAGAGGCCAAGTACGTGCTATCAGAGATACACGAAGGAATAAACAGACAACACATGGGGGCAAAGGCGTTAGCCCGGAAAGCCCTAAGGGCTGGATATTACTGGCCGACAATGGTCGCGGATTCCAGAGAGCATGTACGGACATGCGAAAGCTGCCAAAAACATGCTTGGATCCTCTGGCCACCTTCGACCGAGTTGAAGATCATCACGGCTCCGTGGCCATTCTTTAAATGGGGTATGGACCTCCTTGGACCGTTCAAACCGGTCGCAGGGCAACTGAAATGGCTTGTGGTGGCGGTGGATTATTTCGCTAAGTGGATCGAGGCCGAACCACTGTCAACCATCTCAGCCGCTTGAATACAAAAATTCTTCGAAAGAAATATTGTTGCAAGGTTCGAGATTCCTGCCGAGATCATAACTGACAACGGTACTCAATTCGTTGACCAAGGCTTCCAGAGGTTGATGTCCAAGCTCGAAATCAAGCACCATTTCGCCTTGGTAGAGCATCCGCAATCTAATGGGCAAGCCGAGGCAGCCAACAAAATCATTGTTGACGGGCTCAAAAAAAGGATGACCAATGCAGAAAGTAACTGGGTCGAGGAACTATACCCGGTACTCTGGGGATACCGAACTAGTGTCCAAATCTCGACCCAGGAAACACCCTTCCGAATGACATATGAATGCGAGGCCATGATCCCGGTTGAAATTGGGCAAACATCATGGAGGAAAGCCAAAGTCATGGAGGAGGGAGAACACGCTAACAGCAAACAGTTAGCAGTCGAGCTAGACCTCATCGATGAAGTCAGAACGACGGCACACTGCCGAGATCTGGCAATGAAGCAGCTGGTGGCGGCTAAGTATAACCACAAAGTTAGACCACGAGCATTCGATAAAGGTGACTTGGTATTACGCAGAGCGGATATCGGAAATAAGAATGCCCAGGACGAAAAACTTGCAGCAAACTGGGAGGGTCCTTACCGTATTTCAAACAAAATGGGGTCCGGGACCTATGTCCTTAAGACATTAGATGGCACGCCCATTAAACGAACATGGAACGCGGACAAACTAAGGACTTACTACAGTTAAAGACCGGGATACACTCGGAATAAGCGCACAACGGATGTCAGTGGTGACTGAGAACCGCTTTTCAGTTTTAACGGATGTCGGTGGTGACCGACAACCGTTTTTTATTAAGCATTGTTTTGCTTTTGGCAGTATTTTCCGTTTACTTTAAATTCTTTGCAATCCCGATTATTTCAATCAATAAAAAAGGTGGTTCAATTTATGGGCCAACCAAGTTATTACTTGTGAAATCAATGCAAAGATAGGCTGTGACAAAGGCAAGATAATTAAACAAAGACTTGGGTTTCGCGATCCCGGTCATGATAAGATTTGTCAACAAATCTTATAAACGTTACGATGCATCAGAACTGTCCCCTGGGGTGGTGTGAAATTGCCATAAAAGATCCTGATCAGGTCGAAATGTTTAGGCTCCTATTCAAAAAGGATATTAGGGCCCGAACATGTGGCAGTTGGCTACCATCTCGGTAAAGTACTTTACAAGATAAAGTACTTAGATGATTTTTGAAAATCATCTGTTGTTTAGAATGCCCGACCATTAATAAACGTGACCCGTTTGTTAAAACGTCGGTTGAATATCCAGCAGATTCTGCGCAATATATCTTGACTTTGGCCAAGTCATAAAATAAAGAACCGAGCTTCATGCACGGATTACGTTCCCCTTTACTCATCAACTGGTGAATTAAAACATGAGTTTGGTTTAAAGGATGAAAATAAAAACTGACAAGATAGACGAGCTGCAGATGCTAGAAATATCCGGGAACACCGGCTTGTCATGGTATTAATTGAGGGCAGAGGCCTCAGATTACAGATAAACAAAAATGAAAGTAAAAATACTACACATCAAAGGAAAAAATAAAAAGGTCCTAGAAGAACAGCGTCAAATTTGGGCTTGGCCAGGCACAGGGGAGCCAGGGGCGTCAGTCGTCGAAGCATCTTCCTCAGCTACTTGACCACGATCATTCTCCATGAGATGCTCGGACTCTTCGACCGGAGAAAACGGTGCTGGTATAAATTGCCCGTCCTCTACTGAAGCTCTGAAATCCACAGCGTCCAAATTCATCGTAATATCGGGATTCAGAGCTCGGACTTGGGCCAGGCATAGGTTGAAAGCTTCAGCAGCCGTTTCAACAACCAAGACTTCCAGCTTATCCACCTCAGCGGCAGACGCCACCAGCTCGGCCTTCGAAGCGTCGAGGTCGGAGTGAGCGAGATTAAGGTCCTTCACCACCCCCGCATACTGACCCTGCAAGGTGTGCAGTGAGGCATTCAGCGTGTCTTCTCGGGCCTGACTGGCGTCAAGTTCGGCGGAGAACCGATTCCTTTCAGTAAGGGCCTTTGATAGCTCCTCCACCGCCTTTATCTGAGCCTCTTCCGCTTTCAGGGGCGCCTCTTCAGCCTCCGCCTGCCTAATCTCGGCCTCTCTATTTTCAATCCTAGCCTTAGCAACCTCGGCTGCAGCTTTGGCATATTTGTGCTTAACGGCAACATAAGCGTCCAGCACGCCGGCCGTCTCCATCAGATGGTCCTGCAGAACCTGCAGGTGATCGAGGTCGGAGTCGGCAAAGGCCTCACCACTGAAATACTTGCTGGGGGGCTTCATCGCGTATTTAAGCTCCTCCGAGACCCCATCAGTCCATACCTCACCCCGCGAGTGAAGGCGAGACTTGCCAAGAAGTGGAGGAGGAGGGATGCTTGTGGCAGCACCGGCGTCCGGGACAAAGGCCGGACTCTCTTCTTCGACCGAAATCGATGACGTTGCCACCGACTTCGATGGCTTACGCGGAATGAGCTCCGTATTGGCCGGAGAGGGCACAGCCCTCTTCTCAGATGTAGTTTTTGCAGGCGAAGGAGCAACCACAGCCTTCTTCTGGGAAGAGGACTCCCCTTTCTTTTTGGCCTTAGCTCGGAGCTTCTCAGCTAGTTCTTGAAAAGAAGCCTTCCCCATTTCAGGCACTACAAAAAACATAACGAACATCAGAAAGGACGAGGCATAAAAAAATCCAAAGAACAACAAACTACCAACAGAAATCATACTCGGTGGGTACAATTCCTCCACCGACTGTCGAATAAAAATCCGGGAATCAATGACATCCCTCTCAGCCACAAGGTCGACCAGAGCTATCACAGTCTCAACCTCGGCTGGCTCTAAGCTATCATCGGAGGATGCAAAAATGTTCTGGTCTTGGTCATAGTGAGTTTTAGACCAATACAGAGGAAACAGCAGCTCCACCGAGCTGGAATCGACACCCTGAAGAAACCACGGTTTATGACCAGGTTCAGCACTAACTTTGAAAAAAGAAACCTTGAAGCCTTTCCAGGTGTCGGTTGCCACGTGGAAAAGATTTTTGTCCTGTTTCCCCCGGAAAGAAACCCAACCCCTCTTTTCTTCGGGCTCCCCGGGTTGACGAGCCCTTTGGATATTAAAAAAATAAAAAAATGTTCCGGTGGTGGGGGTACGACTTAAAAATCGACAAAGCCGCTCGAACGCAATAATGAAACCCCAGGAGTTAGGGTGAAGCTGAGTAGGGGCCAGCTGAAGAATGTTTAAAAGATCTACTTGAAACCTGGTAAACGGAAAACGAAGGCCGAGTTTCTTAACGAAATCTAGGTAGAAGAAGAAAAAAGAACGCTCATTCCCTTCCCGGGCAATGCACACCGGTTCAAAAGGGCCGGGAAGAGATAAAGAACAATGATTCCGGTTCCCTAATGGGAGCTCGGCGATCTGATTGGTCGTGGCTTTCAAGAGCCTGGATAGCACCCCGGTCGCAACCCAGTCATACTTTTCAGCAAGATGACGTGGAATACAGGCAGCCGTTGACTCCACGGATCCGGAATCCTCGACAGGACAGGGAGAAGTTGACATACTACCTAGAAAAGGCAAAACAAAAATAAATTAGAAATGAGGAAGATGATACCTGAAGGTAGTAAAGCGGGACGGGTAGAAACGGCTTCAACAACCCGCGGTTGGATATGCCGGCATCGCGAAGCTATTTCCTCAGCTTCCCATGACCGGCCAATCATCGTGGCTTCAGATATCAGCCAGGAACATTCCTCGCACGGGCCGATAGGCCGGGTAAGGGAGATGAGGGGCTCCGCTCGTTGAGGAAAGGAAGAAACGGGTAGAGGAGGATTTTCCCTCCTACTCTTTCCCAAGGGCGGCTCTAAAGAAAAAACCCTAGTGCCAGCACTCCCTCGGCCTAGACTTTCGGGCTCTACAGACTCAGACCGACCTCGAGCCCTTCCCCTAACCCGACCAGACCGTCCTGGTTGACTACCACCTTCTCCGCCATAACTACGGAGAACGTTTTCCCTCTTTTGTTCTTCGATCAGAGGTTTCCTGTACAGCCACCAAGCGGTCCGGGGAGGCATGCGCTAAATAAGCTCGGCCTCTTCCGGGGAAAAAGCATTTGGATTCAAAGGCGGAGGAGAACCTTGATGGCTCATCCCGAGAAGATAGAATTTAAATAGGAAACCGGAACCCAGAGACAGGGAAAAAGGATTGAATAGACCAGAAGTTCAGAGAAGTTCAAGAACAAAGCAGAAGCCAGAACCCAAAGGGGAAGAAACTTGAAAAAACTCACAATAACCTACCCAGAAAAAAGAAAGACCAAGAGATAGAGAAAGAGAAGAACACAGCCAAATAACCAGAGAAGGAAACAAGGAAAATACCTGGTTTGAGATAAATTAAGGGAAGAGGAAATGCGCGAGCCACGAAGATCAGAACTGGGAATCTGAGAAAAATGAACTGGTGACTGGTTGCAAATTTCTCTCAAAAAAAAAACTCAAGGTTTGGCGGTTTTCAAAATAGAAGAAGAGGAAAGTCAAAGGCTCTTATAAACAAAGCAAGCAGACGGATGAGAGTCAGGAAACTCAACCGCCGAAGGCCCAGAGGGCCCATACACGAATAGTGACGTGGACGTTAAAAGGCGTGCGTATTTAATGCTGATGTTAAGCAAACATGAAAACCAAGATAGTGGGGCAGTTGCTCCACTCAGAGGCCGGCTAGTAAACATCAAATTAGCAGGAGGCAATGATGACACTCGTGGCCTCGAGATAAGACGAACGTTGAATCAACACATGAGGCGGACAATGATCCCGGCTTGAAATGCTCACGTGGCCGACCACATGAATACACCCCGGTCGTCCGACCTAACTCCCCATGCAATCTCAAACTTGGGGGCAACAAGTCTCGATCCACGAAAAACTGGACAAAGTACTTGTAAACGGGGAGTAAGACCAGGTAGAAATATTAATACTATCCGACACCAATAAAGAAGGAAAGTTCGAGAAGGCATGGGAGGAGTTCGGCCTAGAATCAAAATTATAGAACATTAATGTTCTCTCGGGATAGCAAACGAATGCGACCCACGTTAACCGGGCTGGGGGGCACCCGCGTCCCACCCAAATAAACCGGAATGCAAATTAATGATAGATGGGGTAGCCCGGGGACCAAAAATGTCCGACCTCGGAAAAAGAAAGAACTAGAAATCAAAAACTTCAGGACGGCGAAATGAACTAGAACACAGGACGTAACCTGACGAATACATCCCGGCTGCTCGGAGCCCTAAACAACCGGGCTGGGGGGCAACTGTTACGAATATCTCATAAATGGGCCCAGCCCAATAACCAAAGAGCCCAGTCAAAATGGCTTCAGTTATGCTCATAACCGCTTCCTTGAAAATAGGAGTGGTTTTATCAAGAATATCTATCATGATGGTAACTGCCTATGAAAGGAGGAGATTATTCAAAAAAGCATATCTTAATATCCCTAAAATAAAGGACAAATCTAACTGATTAAGATAGGGCCCGGGTACGCTTATAAATAGGGTAAACCCCTTACAAGGTACACACTTCTGAAACCCTAGCTTTTCTATTCACACAGAGCACACACACCACCCCCTCTGGCTATCATTAGCCTGCCGTATACTCTCGAACTACGTGAACTTTGATCCACACTGTGGTACGTAGGACCCCAGGATTTCACCCCAGGCCAAGTCCAACCCAACTTGTGATCTACACCAGATCAGGTATCAATATAGTGACCAAAACGATAACAATACTCACAATACTGGCGACCTCCCCCGCCTGTAGATGATCCACCACGAGAACCGAACCTACTACCTCTGGAATGATGACCACGAGAGCCATGAGATCCTCGGGTTGAAGAAAAAATTCGATCAAATGGGAAATGTTTACTAGAAACAGGGGAGTCATGTGTTGTTGAGTTCACTAAAGGTTGAATAGATAGATATGCAAATTGATTAAGTTGCTCTAGAAGCTTTCGAATGCAGGCAAGAAGGCTTGAGCTTCAACCCAAGTAAGACCAACTTGATCCATGAGTTTGACGATTATAGCATTATAGTCAGCATCAAGGCCATTGAGCGTGTAGAGTATGAGTTCATCCATCGAAATTGAAGCGCCGTCAAGAACCAGCTGATCAGCTATGCTTTTCATTTTTGCCTAAAACTCGTCCATTTTCATCGTGTTCTTCCTTGTTTGATAGAGTTTAGACTGATAAATCATCACTCTGGATCTTGAGAATGCACAGATCAGAGTGCAAGCATTTGTTTAGAGCTTGAGAGTGGTACGACAGTAGAGCAACTGTGCACTAACTTCTCGAGTCATGGTGTTTTGAAGCCATCCAACTAGCATCCTATCCACTGCATACCATTCCTCATACTGAAATAGAGTTCATTTATGATGGAAAAACACCGGTGCTGTTGATATGAGACTAAAGTCTGTTACCTTTAATGAAAGGAAGGGAGATTGATTCCCAGACCAAGAAATTCATCCTATCAAGCTTGATGGACGTGGTTTGGCTGGAGGAATGAAACAACAATTAATTTCTGATGATAGATGAGTGCGCCGTGTCATTGGAAGTTTGAGGGGAGGACGACATGCTAGAGAACGATTGCTCCAATACCAAGAATGAAAACAGGATAAGAGAAGAATTATAAGGCTGAGTGAATTGTTCAGGCCTGAATGATTCTACATATAATGAAACATCTCGTAGATAATTGGTTACAAATGAATATGATCCATACACGTGGTGAGAGAGAAAAATCACACCAGCAAATCATATCTACAGAATGAAATACTAGTTATACATTATGAAAACACTAATTACATATTAGCTCTAACACATAGCAATGGCCCAGTTTCCACCAATTTATAAGTGGTCATTAGGATACTCAATATTTATGGAAATCTGAGCCAAGAGATTCTTATCAATTTTAAGTCTGATCTTATATGTTCATGCGGTCAAGGTCGGGTTCACACTGGATTGGAGAACTAGCATGCCCTTTAAACTTTAAAGAAGCGCTTTACTCTTTAAAAGTGAATGCTAGGATTATTCAACCTCAAGGTGTCTATTCCTAAGTGATCTCACCTTACTCCTCCGATGTTGATGTTTCTTCTCATCATCACTTTCTCCAGACAAGGAGAAGCTATTTCGAACTGATTCAGACGATCTTGTGCGAGTCCAATCCATGATCCTGTGCAACAAAAAGACCTAAAATCCGCGGCAAAAAATCTGTCACATAAGGAAAATCACACAAAATGACGCCAGATTCTGAATCCAGTCGGAGCATGATCACACTGAAGCAGTAATATGCTTGCAGAGACACAGACAAAAACGAAATGCATGATTTTAACATGTAATAAACAAAATGGCTCCAATTCCAGACCGTGTTCATTGATAACTAAAGCAGAAGTGGTTATATATAAAAGTTCGGTATGATCAAGATTAGGAAGATTGCTACCTGAATTGCGAGGAAGAAGCAGAGAAAGTGGATTGTAGTAGAATGTTGAAGATGAAGGAAGAAAGAATGAATGAAGAATCATAGTGAAGGAAGTATTAAGAGAGGGTTTGACGTAATAATCGCCTTCTTGGATATTAACGAGAATGGGAAATTTGTCAGGGGGGCTGCGCGGACGTGGATTGCTACTATATCTTCTCATCCCATATCACATTCGCAGCTTCATCGATGAAATCAATAAATTTGGCTGAATATCATATTGCTTTTTTTTTTTTTTTGTTAAATATATATCTGGTTATATTTTTTAAAAAAGGGTTACAAGGACATCGATAATTTTTTTTAATATCATGTTAGCTGAATTTATTAACAAAAAAATATATATATAGGATGAGTTTTCAAAGTCCTTGCTTTTCTTTGGAAATATAGGACATCTGATAATAATTTAACTCTTTAGAGAAAAAAATTCCTCCTGTATGAGGCTGCATCCTTCGAGTTCTATCCTTGCAAACTTTATTTTTTAAGCAGAGGAGAGGAAGGCAGGCAGGGGCGGATCGAGGTGTATTGAGGGTCCCCCCCCCCCCCCCCCTACCCTTTTTAAAAAATAATCAATACATATGTTTTAGTATTTATTATAAATGTTGAAGGGGGTTAAAGTTTTTCGATTAGCAATTTTAATTTGCAAGTGTGAAAAAGAGAGTTCTCTAATGGTTAATGATTATTAGTTGACCAAATATACTCAGTTAGTAATGCACGTCATTTTTGTTATGACGTAAATTTACACTGTAATTTATTGCATCATCTATTTCATTTTTTTTTCAAAATTTGACTTGAAACTTTTTGAATAAATTTACACCTTAACAAAAATTACATTAATAACATGTAAACTGCTAGCTCAAGATAATTTGTCAACTAATAATCAAAATTAACTGAATTAATGATGGGGTAAAATTGGTCGCTTTTTGACTCTTCTAAGGGGCTATTTTAGAAAGTTTTAAAATTTTTATAATATGTGTGAAAGGCCATTAGAGTTAAGTCAAACAAAAAAACTGTGTTTTCAATGAAATTATATTGCATTACGTGGATAATTTTTTGTTACCGAAGATTATTTAACACTAATAAAAAAGTTTGAAACAATTCAACAAAATGAATATGATCACAAGGCCTAATACAGATGGTATTTAGTTGAATTCCTTGAACATCTAATTAAAGATGCAATCCTTAACAATAGATATAGAGAGGGTCTCGTGACCAATATTAAAGTCTCATGAGGATATTTATGGTAGGAAGGATTAGTCACGTTTAAACTAATATATATATATATATAGACGCATGCACATGCACGCATACACAATTGGAAGGAGGGGTCTGGAGCTTTTATTTAAATTGAACATTTTGAAATTGACTGTTTAATCCAGCATCAAAACAAATTTCTACTCAACTAACTTTTTTATAAAAGACTATCTAAATATAAATTATATTATACTAATTCACTTTTATCCAAACTTTAATTTTTTAAAAAAAAACAATTTAGATAGAGGTGTTTTTAACCAATGTGAACCCAAACAAGCGTAAGTGTATTTAAAGAAGGAAGGTGGAGATTCATTAGGTTAAAAGGAAGATACAACTTGAAAGTTAATTAGAAAATGTTACTTAAGTGTCTTTTGAGAAAAAGTTGACTGGGTTGAAAACATCCTCAAAGGTATCTTAAACATTTCAAATCTCAAAAGTTAATTTACATTATATTGTTATGCCAAACAAACACGGTGGAAGCAACTTTTCTGATATGATTTGAGATTTATAAGGTAAATATATAAGAGAAGTTTCATCTTGTTATACATGAATGCACTTTTCCAACACTAACTCAATGGTGCCTTAATTATTTTTTAAAATCAAACCTGAAATTTTTTAATAAATCAGGCTTTGAAATTAGTTCGTAATTGGGCTTTAAATGTGGCACTTTGGAATCCCAAGTGCAGATTTTGCTTAATGGGTGAACCTAGCAATTTTTGCTTATAGTAAATGACACATGTGCCTAAAACAAAAATAACTTTGAAAAGGCAGCTTTATTCCATGAAAAGCATCTCTTTAAAGGGAAAATCCATTTTGGGGGCCTTGTAACAGAAAAAAATTTAAAAAAGCCCCAAAATTATGAAAATATAAAAAAAGGCCCCAAAGCGTATAAATTCATTAAAATGTTAACAACTATATCAGCTTTGTTAACAACTAAAGTTTTAATGAATTTATACCAGAAAATACCCTTTTTTAATTTTCAGAATTTTGGGGCTTTTTTTTTAATATTTTTTGTTACAAGGGCCTCAAGATGGATTTTCCCCTCTTTAAATACCAATTCATTATATTATTTGGGTGAACTTAGCAATTTTTGTTTCTTATGATTTTGTTTTTGCCACAAAATCCGTTGCATCTAACACCCCATTTGAAGTCTTAAGCCAAGCAACACAAAATCAAACAAAAATCCATCATTACTCCAAGAAACAACCAAAAGAAACTATATTAACAAAAGTGAAGTTCTGATCATCTCAGAAAAGATCCTTAGCGTCACAAGAATTACAAAAGGGATAGTATAAAGATAAGGAATTTGCAACAAAGAATAAAGTATATTTTTTTTATTTTTTGATATGAAAATTTTAGGAAAGAGGTCGGGCTCACCCATAGTCCAAGTGCAAGGCGTTTGGAGCCTAGTCCACAGGGAATACTGGCTACAGAGTACACATGCCTCCACCTCTACCAACGTTATTACTGCTTCTTAGACCTCTAAGATACCTCTCCCAGCGCCTTAACCAACGCAGGGATCAAACCCTCTCCCTAAAGATGAGAAAGATCGACCCCACGCTAGTTAAACCCAAAGACGAGGGCTAAGAATAAAGTGTATTTGATTAAATGTCTCAGTTGAGTACAATGTGGATCAGTTTTAGACCAGACACACATTTTTGGGCCTGATTCGTTGCCTTATCTTTGGGCCTCACGTAATGTTTTTTGGGTCCTACAGAGCCCAGTGTTTTTCAACCAAACAATCCAATTACGGTTTATATCCTTCATCCCACGGGATTAGCCCCATACTTGTGAGAATTATAGTCCCTAAAAATTTAAAAATTAATTTTGTTCAAGTATTATCAGTGCTCCTAAAATTATCATCAATATTCTTTGGAAATATTCTCTCAAAAGTCAGTATAAGAGCTATTTAATTAGAGTAGATTAAGAAAATTAACTAAATTAGTTAAATGTAACAAATATCACATAATCTCCGTCAAGTAACCTTATGTAACAAATCCCTTGTAATTATTTGAATTGGATGGTGTAACAAATGTCTTATAATTGGTGAATTGGATTGCTACTACTACTATTATTATTGATGTCTCATGTTTAGGATAAAAATTAATCTTTTAATTAATTCCTACACGTAGGACCATAAGATAAGAGTATTTATTAGTTAATATCAGATAAAAAATAAATTTAAAGCAAATAATAATTTCCAGAAAAATTGATTTTAACATCAAGAAATAAAACGATAATTCATTTCAAATATTTTTCCTGCTGTCAATTTTCAAAGCAAATCAATCAGCGAGTCCTTCAACGAAAGAGAGGGGAGATGAGTTCCTCGCCGCATCGTTCTCGCGGCGGCGGCGGCAATGGCGATAGACCCAGGTTCTTCGATTCGAAGGCCAAGAACCTCTGCTGGGCAAAGGCTGATATTGTGCCCGGCCGTCATCCAGATAGGTGGCGCAAGGACGCCGCCGGCAACATTGTTTGCAAGCGCTTCTGCAACTGTCAAGGCTGCCTCTGCTTCGAGTACGATCACATCCTTCCCTTTTCCAAAGGTTTCCCCCTTCGTTTTTTAACATTATTATCCTTGCCCATTAATTTTCTCTACTTGCTAGTTTCAATTTTTCCGGGTTTCTGTTTCTAAATGTTTTCTAATTTTTATCTAGTAATGTTGCCCTTTGAAGACCATTCTGGTATGTGATTTTTTATTGGTATTAGGATTGTGGAAAAGCTACAGCAGCCACATTCGCAGGGTAAAACCAAGTGCCAGTGAGTAGTAGTGAAATGTATAGTAAAGTGTTGAATTGACTGGTAATTAAGAGATTCGTTGGGGAGGCTTAAATAAAAATTATGCTTCCGATCAAGTAGCATGACTTCAGAATTCGTACGTGGCAACCAATGGAAATTTTATTATCTTTCCACAGATTTCATCCTTCCGAAAGTAGATATTGGCAGAAAAATGAGTTTCCTTGGTAGCCTAGGAGGTGGACTTTTTTTGTGTTTAGACATGTGGATCTACAAGTGATAGAAATGAACAGACGAGGGATCTTTTAAAGAAAATAATAAATTATCTGACAAAGATTGTTTGGTTCACAATTGTCATTGATGAATATATGCGTTGGCGCTAATGATGGGAATAATCAAAGCGTCGGAGCAACGTTAAGAATTATACTGTGTGGATATGATAAAGGCATCCATTTCAGAGACTATTGTAGGATGTTACTCCATGTGATTGCTCCTATTTTATTTCAGAGAGGAATTGATCCATCAATCACATCGTCTGATTGAGGTTGAGTTGATGAGAAATGTAATTGCAAAATATTGCTCCATGACACAAAATAAAATTGCTGCTTCAGCATTCATGGAGCCATTTAATTTCGTTAAAATTGTTCTTTGGCGTTTATCTGTGGACAGAATGCTTCTTTTAGTTATGCATTTTGAGATAAGACCTTTCTTTGGTTTTTCCCTCTTTGTTTTCTGTAGAGAGCTATAGATGAGCAGAGCATAGAAGCTTGTGTCTTTACTTATTATTCCCTTTGGTCCTTAATATAAGACAAATTTACTTAATTTGATTAGATTAAGGAAGTTATTTAATATGACATGTATTTTCTAAAACACCCTAGTTGTTTTCCTTAATTCCGTCATTTCCTCTCCTTATTAATTATTCTTGAGGGAGCATCGATAGGGATATATTAGCAAAAGATTGATAAATATAAAAATTATGTCTTATATTTAAGAGTTAAGACTAAGATCATATTTGTTATTGGTAATTTGATAATTAGTGCATCCGAGAAGTGAGGTACCGTTGCATTGCAGGTGGTGAATCCACTTCAGATAATTGTCAAATACTACAAACTAGAGTGAACAGATTCAAGTCGGACAAGGATCAGGTTGATCCAGCTCAGTTGAAGGGCTACTCATGTGACATTAATTTTTCTGGTATAATTTCTTGATCACTGAACTGTCTTTACCTTTGAGGTCATGTTACTTTATCCCTTTACTGATTTTTGCATTTTCATTATCATATTCCTCAAGGTTTTCTTCCCTTTCTGGTCCTACTTACCAAGGGAAGACAAAATGTCATTCGGTATCATTCAAATCTGAATTTTCTAAACTTCTTCTTCTTCTATCTTCTTTATAAATTCCTCTTAGATAAAGGACCCATGGTTTGAAACTTAATAAATAATGATCATGATTTATTTCAACTGCTAATTCTCCCTTGTTAGGGATTGCATCTATCAATCAATATCTGCTATTCTGCCATATATTTAGCCATTTATTTTCCCTGCTTATGTTTGATGACAAGTTTGCTAAAGGATAATGGATATTTTTTTACGTATTTGCTGCTCAGCCTTTCTTTAAACAGACCACATAGGTATATTTCAAGCTTTACCGAACGTCATAAGTAATTAAAGAACCTGGTGGCTGATACCTAAAGCTATATATCTTAGTTCCTCCGTTTGCTAAACGGGTTTCAAGTTAAAGTGCCTCATAAAGAGAGGATTAACTATAGTGCTTCAGTTGCATCCTAAAGATACTCTCAGGAGTCAGGACCATCCTCTTCTCTTTTTTCCCCTCTTCTATTTTCTTTGTGGAAAAGTTGAGAAACATGGAGTTGTTGTCCATACTTTTGGACAAAGTAATTTAAACATCTAAGCTAAAATACAATTCCTTTTTTGCTTTATATGGTTTCTTTTGTGAAAGTACTTCATGCAAATGTCATAGACACTAATAACATGGACTTTTTGGGGATGGCATGAATTAAAGATGAACTGACAATTATCAGCACGTACAAGTTTCGGTCCCACTCCCCACTTGACTTTAAACGTGACACTTCTGACTTCTGAACATGGTCATGAATTTTTTCATTGTTTGGTTAGATATGCTTATACTCATAAATCCAGGAGAGCAGACTCAAAGCGAATGTGTCTAAATACCTATTACAACTGCTTATAACGAGAACTTCTTATATCAATGACTCGCAATCTGTTCTAGATGAATATTAGGGTGTGGTTAGAATGAGAAAGCTCCTTGTTGACCCAGAACTGACTTGCATGCTTGAGAAAAACAGGATAGTGCTCAACTGTGTCCCTTGTGACAAGCTCTGTTATGCGGTTTCATCACATAATGTTAACAGTTTAAGAACAATGGACAGATAAGGAGCTGGATATAATAGAGATGGCTGTTTATGGGGACGTGATTAGGCCAGGAAAAGAGTGTCGTTGCAGAACGGTAGCTGAGATGCTTGGCACATACAAATCTAAAGACAAAACAGCTGCTTGTAAGCTGCCTCAGACAGGGGAATGAATCTCCCAACACACAGAAAATCGTAAGTATAAAATCATATGATGCTCTTATACATGCAATTTGTTGATTCAATCTGCCTTGTAGCTGTAAGTGAGATCCACGTCTCAGATTGTTGAAATTAATTTCTGACTCTTTTTTTGGACATACATTATATAATATCTGATTGATTGACCAAGGGCATTGCTATAAGCTGTTATCTTCTGCCGTTGTGAACTGGACTTTCTCCTAATTTCGGTATCACTAATGATATTTATTGAAATTCATGAACATGCAAGATTTTGATTTTTTTTTTTTCGCTAAGCATAAATACCCTCTTATTGGAAGCAATCATAGTCAGACACTAAATGTAAGCCCCTCGCACTCGCGGTGCAGGATTTCAATATTTGATATGACAATGGTTGACCAGTCCAGACATACAAGGTGCCACCCTTCTTCGGAGAATCTGTCTAAATCTTTTTCTGTTAAAAAAAAAAAACAAAAAACAAAAAAAAGTGAAACGGCCCAAATGCCTTGTTGAATTTTGTAGAACTCTGACTCTTTTATAATTTTGTAAAATAAAACGTAAGACAATATAAAAAAGATGTTCTGGTTTTTTTATGTTTTATAGAACAACTTTTAATTTTTTTCCCCTTAAGAACAGTAATCGTGGCAAAAAGAAAAAAAGGAGAAGAAGAAAATGAAATGAAAAACACATTCTCAGATTTTCTGTTTTATTTTTGTCTTTCAAAACAAAAAGGCTCCTCTCGAAACGGGAAATCAAGCATACCCTTAATGTTCATTACGTTGTTTTTGGTTCACGGCCGTAGTTAGAATCTAAAAAATGAGGGACCATTATTTAAGAATCATAAGCATTAAGGCTGTGTTGAAGATCAACTCAGTAGACAAGGCATGAAACTGACTCTGATAAGGTAGGAATAATATCAGCTTGAGGTGGTGGAATTAGATTATACAAGGCAACACGAAAGGGAATAGAATAATACGATTTTTGTTGATCAGTGTTAAACCAACAACTTAAGTTGACTATGAAGCTTTGTCGTCTTCGTTCCTCTAATGCAATATATATTAATCATGTGATGTGGCATTGCATGTTAATTGTCTGTCATTGACCCCTGAGGTACATTTCCAAGCCTGCCTTCCAAACACAAAACTTGTCAAAGCTTCATTATATTTTAGTTGAGATTTAGAGACATGAAATTTACTCTCACCTATCTACAAGTTTTTTTTTGCTCAAGTACCTACAAGTTGGTAAAAACACATTATAGAGGTGAGTCATGCATCGTCCTTGTGTCTTGTTTCTTTTTTCCTCTTATGTTTCAGTGGAAGGGCACAAGTTATGTTGCTTTGTCAGAATGTACCCACCCTATTAAATGGCTTATCCTTTCCTACTTTTGAATCAAGCCCCGTTTGGCTTTTGCTTTTGTTGAAATCTTCTTTCATCAAAAATTTCAGTGGAAATTAATTTTGTTGCGTTGAAAGAATTATCCTCTGTTTCATCCATTGGGTAAAGAAATAGGTTTCTCATTTCTTTTTTGTTGGAAAAAAAATTACTCTCTCTCATCCTAAATATAAGAAATAATTGACTTTCTTAAAGAAATTAAGGATGTTATTTTAACATATCGTATGTTGTGTATCTTTATATTATATATAAATTTTATATGTTAGGAAAAATAGTTTGAAGAAAAAACAATAAATATAAATATTTTAAAGTTCTCCCTCCAGTCCTAATTATAAGACTATTTTTGTAATGCAAATTATACTACAAAAGTGATTCTATAATTAAGACCAGAGGTAGTAATTTAATTAGGTTTCTTAATATCTTCAAAAAAAATCAGTTTTTTTTTTATTCATGACTGGAGAGAGTATATGAATATATGAAAGAATATATATATATATATATAATCATTTGATAACCATAGTCATTCTTTGATAAATGATCATTATGAGTCAGACTCAATATAATTTTATCAATTCTTTTTTTTTTTGTCGTTAAGATAGAGATCATGTTTGTGAAAACGTAAGAAATCAAAGTATCTTAGCCCTTTATTATGAATTAATCAAGAGGTAGATTGATTAGAAAAATTCTGGTGTCGAAATATATGATTCATTTACAAGTTTACTAGATCGAAAATAAATTGCTGATATTCAGAAATTGTAGGGCCCAATTGGAAGTCACTCTTGTAGGTATGTTTTATGAACTCGTATGGATTTTAAACTCCAAAATTCGAGTTTAAGCCGTGAAAACACCTTCCATAATACCCTATGGATGGTTAATGAAAATGAAACTATGAAACTATTGTTATGAATATACTGATTATGTGGATGTCCATTGACTCCTGATCTCTAAATATTACAAGATGATATGGGACCCACGTATAGTAATATGCATAGTAATTTACTATTTGTATCCCTCTATAAATAGAGGTCTCCTGTAACTATTCATTTGACTTGAATGGATTTCATCTCTCTAGAATTTCCTCTTACTTCTCTCTAAAATTCTTTCAGTTTTATAATACGTTATCAGCACGAAGCTCACTGAGCTAATTAACTGAGCTGCGTGTGGTTCTCTACATTTCATCAATGTTTTCTCTCGGTCTCTCGCCTTTGCATCCCTGCAACTACAATTCCATTTTCTTCTCTTCTTCTATTTTTTCTCTCTGCGTTTCATTTTTTTTTTCCACCTCCATGAAACTTTCTTATCTCCATTACAATCCCAATTACTACTACTGAAGTTTAAGCTTCTCAAGTCCCACTCTTTGTCGTCTTTCTTCTCTCCTCCTTACTTGTTCACCATAGGCTGATTCAGGATTGAGAAGATGATGCTGAAGAAAGAAAAGAGAAGGAAGAAGTGGACATGCAAGAAGGATTGAGATTGGATCAAGTGAAGAAAAAGGGGATAATATAATTGCTGACCAAGAATTAATGAGATGGCTAATTACTACCTCTTTCTTTTTCAAGTTTTATATTTCTCTTCCATCAATATTTCATATTTCTCTTTACTTGTTGCTGCTGGATTTTGTTTGCAGGTTTGGCGAAAATTGCCCAAGGAGGAGGATCACTGTTTTTGCCGACAAAACAGTGATCTTAAAAAAAAAAGTGGCAGATCTGGCGAGCAAAAGCAAAGCGTTTTTTTTTTTTTTAATCATTCCCCTCTCCAAGCTGGACCCCACAACTTTCCATTCATTGAATTTACGGTCTGAATTCTGATGGCATCCCTGATCAAAACAAGAGGTGGTAAATAAAAATAAAATAAAATAAAAAAGTAAATTTTTTCAAACTTTGTCTTTATTATTATTGTTATTAATTTGACTTCATATTGGAAGTCTAGATTTAATTTTTAGTTTTAATCTTTTACTTATTTACTTTTATATTATTATTATTAATTTGACTCCAGATTGGAAGTCTCGATTAATTTTCTATTTTAATTGTTTTAATTTGATATTTTATGATTATTACTAACTTTACTAACATTTATTTATCTTTTAAGGCGTCATCACTATTTATTTAGTGGGCTTTGTTTATTTTATTTTAATTCTTAAATGCCTTATTTATTTTTCATGGTGGTGACACTAGTATAATGGACTTCATTTCTTTATATTTAAATTCTTTACGGCTTTATTTATTTTTTATGGTTGTAACACTCTATGTTAGTGGGGACCATTTGTTTAATTTAATTCTTTAATGCTTTATATATTCTTTATGGCGGCACACTAGTATCTATTAGTGGGCTCTATTTATTTATTTTATTATACTTTATTTATTCATGGTAGCAACACTATAGTGGGCTCCATTTATTTATTTACTGCTTTACTTATTTCTCATGGTTGCAACACTATATTAGTGGGCTCCATTTATTTATTTACTGTTTTACTTATTTCTCATGGTTGCAACACTATAGTGGGCTCCATTTATTAATTTTAATTCTTTACTGTTTTATTTATTTCTCATGGTAGCGACACTAGTACTGTGGGCTCCATTTATTTATTTACTGCTTTCTATATATTATATATATATATTTGCATTTGCATATGCATCCTCTTTCTTACCTTTGGATGAGATAGGTCTCGCTGTGAGTTTACTACCATTCCTATTTCATCTTCTTTTTATTTATTTAGCACGTTTATTTCCAGTCATTTATTTTATTTTTATTTATTTATTTACTGCTTTATATATATCCCCTCTCTTTTATTATTTATGGCAACGACACTAATATATACAGATTAGTGGGTTCCATCTATTTATTTTATTATGCGTTTATTTTATTTATCTTGAAGATAAACTGTTAAAAGGCTATATGTATCATGAGATCAAAATGCCATGGAGATATGAAGCACAAATTGGCCTAAGTGATATTAGATATGTATCATGAGATCAAAATGCCATGGAGATATGAGGCACAAATTGGCCTAAGTGATATGAGGCATAAATTGGCTTAAGACCATGAGATAAATTAGCTAAAAGCTAAGAGGCAAGTTAGCCTGATGCCAAGAGACAAGTTGGCTTGAAGCCAATAGGCAAATTATGAAACAAGGCTTGATCCATAAATTTTGTATGTCATCAATTGTATAAAGGCCTCAATATTGTATGTTTGACATTTAATACTCTCTTAAATTATGAGACAAGGGATTGTATGATTATGGTTGATTGTAAATAAATATATCCAATTTGCTATTGCAGTAGCAAAATTGTGATTAAGTCAAGAAATATTGTGGATTAATTTCTTGCCATGATCAAACAAATCTGTGAATTATGGATCATGAATTTTATCCAACTTCATTCCCAGAAGTGAATGAAGCAATAAATAAATTGTGATTATGGTTATTTTACTATTATTTTGTGTTTAGATAATTATAACAATTTTTGTGAATACAAGAAAAAGAATATTTATAAATAAAACAATTAAACAAAAGACAATATTATTTCAACAAAGTTTAATAGCGAGTGGCTCAACTCCATTACAAACCTTAATCATCTCATTTTGAAGATATTTAATGTCTTCTTCTTTTACTTCTCTTGAGATGGGATCCAGATGAGGCAAAGCTCTTCGTAATATCGAGATTTGCATAATAAGTTTCTTAAGCTTTTTGTGTGGCCACTCAGTTAACCCTCCTTTTTGATAGATCTTTTATATGGTGTGAGTAGACATATTTAATTGTTTACTCGCATCATCTAGGGTTAAGTGAAAATAATCACTTAAATCATGGTGCGTAGTTTTCTTTATTCTTTCTCGTTGCTCCATTGTCAATCTATATAATTCACCCTGATTAAGGGATGATATATCATATGGAATATTAACCGCGGGCTGTTTTCCTTTATCTAATGGATTTTCAATGTTGGTTTGAAATGAACTCCGCGGTAGTTCATTTGGATTTTTAGCCCATTCCGAACCAACACAAAGGACCTCATGATAGTCCAATACAGGATCACGCATCAAGTTATATCCTGATGCTTGTAAATCTATACAATACTGTGTCAGAAAATGTTTGATTTCTCCAAAATTTTTATTACTAAAATCAAACATTGGAAGCCTGTCAGTATTGTAAGATTTATCCTGTACATTTTCAAATAAAACAGCATGGGAAATCATACCTATCTTTCTTCCGTGAACTTCAAGTTTATGATATTGAAGTCCGTTGGTATGTATAATTTCCCGTAAAACATGACAGCAACTACATTCCAATAAGCTAGTAGTTGCTAATTGGCTTGTAGTTGTTGGCTGGATGATTGTTGCTGGCTGGTTGTTGATGGCTGGCTGGTGGTTGTTTGCTGGCTTGTGAGTGCCGGCTCATTGATTGTTGTGACTATTGGTTGAACTTGACTGGTAGACTCCATCAGTTCGGCCATAGTTTTACACCTTTTAACAGGCCTTCTTGATGAACCTGCTTCAGTTGTACCTTCAATCCTTATAGATTGAGGAAGAACACTTGTTCTTGGGGGAGAAGTAGGTACATTTGAAGCAGAAAGAGGAATAGTAGAAGGAGGAATAAACATCTCAAAAGGATTAGGAGATAACAAAGAAGTAAATGACATGTTGGGCTGATCATCATACAACAAAGCATCAAGTAATGCTGTTTCGGATGCATCAGAAACTGGGATAAAACTGCTTGGTCCTGCCATGGCAATAGAATTTAGAGAAATATGTGTGAGTATCTGGTAGTTGATATTATCAGATGCTTGAGTGTTTGTGAGGCATGTTCGTTTGTCTTCCTCTAATTATAATCGAATTAAATCCTATTAAATCTCTGCAGATTTGCGTAGTCCTGTTAAATCTCTGCAGATCTGCTCCCTATAAAGCACGAGCCTGGAATCTTTTTGACTTTATATGCATACGACAATCAGAGTTGTTGCGCCTGTGATTCCACAGTGATGCGCCTGTGATTACACAGTATTGCGCTCGTGAATCTGTAATTATACATCTGATGATTTTGTATTTAATATATATTTGTTTGTTGATTCTGGAAAATGGAAATTTTGTTACCAGAAGTAACAAAATTATGCATTGATAATGCATTTAGAAATCTGTGGAATTTTAATGAAATAGATATCATATATGCTATTATCATGGAATATTGTATGGAAATTCCATGAATTAATTTTTAAGGTCTCACACTTGAGGGGGAGAATGATATATATCAAGTGTGAATATTTATGTGATAATTCTTTGTGAATGTTTCTATGTTGATTCCCCCAAAATGAATATTAGATTTGATGATAAATCATATGGGAAGTTGACATGACTTGTTTGATCATCCGAGTCATATATTATGTGCTGCTTGTTCTCAGATAGAAATAATTATTGGAAATGGATCTCTGGAAATATATCAAATTGAAAGTTTACATATGAGATTATAAATCTGCAAAGTTTGCAGTGATGTTTGCAACCAGAAGTTTGCAATATATTATGCGCGCAATTTCCAAATTGAATGATCCAGAAATAATGTATTAAAGTATCCATGAATGGATAGATCAATGATTATGAGAACAAAATTTATATGTTATGTATATTTGCAGCAATTATATAAGCCAACAGAATTCTCCCCGTATAATTGGCTTTTGGTCAGGAGCCAGATTAATTCCATCTTGAAATGTTTTAAATATGTAATGATTATTAATCTATTACAATGCACATAGATGGATATACAAAGAAAATTGATGATTTGATGAGGGGGAGAAAAATAAGCAGATTGGATAAAGATAAAGTGAAATGAATTATCATTGGCTCATATTGGTCCTCATACAAAGAAATGTGCACTAAAAGTTTAAAAGATAATTCATTTGCAGATTTTAGCTAATCAAATGCTAAAAGCATTTACTGACCTAAAGTGACAAAGTCACATGTCCCAACTGCAAATGCTCCTATATGAATTGTTATATAGCATGCCTAAAGCGTTGTTGGTCCATCGATTATAAAGATAAAAATCCTCGAAAGAGAAAATGAGCTATAAAATATAGATGATCAAGTCGAGGATAATTAAGTAAAGCTCCAGAAGAGTTATCTTTTGATGAGATGTTATCTCCAAAAGAGATATTACAAGAAAAGTGTATTGTGGTCCAAGAGAGACCTAGGTACCTAATATATGTAAATATAATGAGATCTCAATAAATTATGAATGAAATCCGATGGGACTGAAAATGAAGTCGACGTTAATAATATCTATGATAGCATATGCTGCAATGAATGATAATGAGGATCATGAGCCACAATATATTTGTATGTGCTAGAAGCACATAAGGCGCCAGAAACACATATGTCCCAAAAAGACTCAAGATGATAGTGCATATAGCATCATTATCTGAATAAACATTTATTGAATTTCTATATGCACATATATATTTATGAAAAGATTATTATGACTTTACTTGACAGATTTAGATCTTGCAGGTATATAATGAACAATCAAATTGGGCGTTTCTAACAGAATATTTGATGACAGAAAGTATAATATGCTCAGAAAGACATTGAAGCAATGCAGTCATCAGGGGGAGCAACACTGATGTAATCAAGAGGGGGAGACAATACACGCTGTACTCTTTTTCCCTTATCTGGGTTTTATCCCACTGGGTTTTTCCTAGAAAGGTTTTTAATGAGGCAGCACTGGATAGTGTATTAATAGATGATGTACTCTTTTCTTTGGCTAGGTTTTTATCCCACTGGGTTTTTCCTAGTTAAAGTTTTTAACGAGGCACATTCATAAATAGACATCCAAGAGGGAGTGTTATGAATATACTGATTATGTGGATGTCCATTGACTCTTGATCTCTAAATATTACAAGATGATATGAGACCCACGTATAGTAATATGCATAGTAATTTACTATTTGTATCCCTCTATAAATAGAGGTCTCCTGTAACTATTCATTTGACTTGAATGGATTTTATCTCTCTAGAATTTCCTCTTACTTCTCTCTAAAATTCTTTCAATTTTATAATAACTATATTATTTATAGTAATCGATCAGACACAGTTATGAGTGGGGGAAGACATTGACGGGTTTCTACTTTCTACATGATTAGTGAAAGTTCCTAGTGCACAACGAGGCGCTCGATAGAGTCAAATGCCAACATGATTGCAGCCCATTTTTTTTCCATATATCAATTCTTAAAAATTTAATTATTTTATATTTTATTTCTAACCAAGGGTAACGTTGGCATTTGATTATAAGGGATGCCAATATAGGTACAACTACAAGAGACAAAAATATATGATATTAAAAAATTTGAAAACTTATAGTAGATGTTATGAACATTAAGTTATGGATATAAATATGTTTGAATAAATATCACTAGGTTTTGGTTACAGAACAAACAATAAACCTCTTAAAACAAGTCAAGATGTGAGTATTTTAATTTTTATAAATCGTCTTGTCTTTTCCCTAGCTGACATGAAACTTCACAGCATGACATAGAATGAGTTATATTTTCACTGTTAAACATTTATAAAGTTTATTAGATTTTTTTTTAATATGGAAAAGTTTTAGAGGGGTTCGACATCAGTTCCTCACCAAGGTTAAGGTACAGCCCCAAGCTCATTGAGCACTTAATAGAGACTTATAAGATCTCCTATCGAAGGAGTCCCAGTAACAATAGCAGGGAGGGATTGAACATTAGAAAATTCATATTTGATTTAGGTCATGTTTTTGGAAGTCAATGGAAAAACTTATTTCTAACAAAGTTTATTTTTATCAAGGAGAAACAAAAAATGAAAAAACTTTGACTGGTTTTTGATTTAAAAATCTTCCAAGTCTTTCTTCTTTTCTATTTCGATGTGCTGTTAGTTTTGGCGGATTTTAACGATGTGGTTGCGTTCCCCAAGTTTATGAGAAGACAAATTTAAATAGACATTAGCTTGCAGATTTTTGCTTTCCTTTGCCAATTCAATGTTACTACCACTAGTTTTAAATATATAAAATATAGTTTATAATGTAATTTATATTATAAATTATATTCTATATTAATATACTACTTTATTGCTTAGAATATACGGGTATTTAAAAAAAAGGTTAAGTAGCAAAAATACATATGTGCTTTATCCCTGGGAGCGCTCAGCACCACATGTTTTTTTCTGGACAAAAAATACACATGTGGTTACGTTTTAGGAGCGCCCAGCACCACAGCCGTTAGTTGACCGTTAACCATGTAAAATTACTATTTTACACTTAATTTAAAATAATTTTTTTTAAAAAAAACCACCACATCCTCCCCCCTGGTGGGCCCCACCGACGGCCGCTGGCAACTTTTTTTTTAAACTAGTTTAAAAAAAAACTAAGGGGAGGGCGGCTTCCCCACCGCCGCCCACCCCACACCGGCGACCTACCGCCACCGCCGGTAACCACTTCCGGCGACTTTTTTTTTAAAAAATATTTTTTTAAAAAAAAAACTAAGGGAGGCCGGCCTCCCTACCGCCGGTCACCCCACGCCAGCAACTTACCTTCTTTGCCCCATCGTCGGTGACCGCCTCCAGCAACTTTTTTTTTAAAAAAAAACTGTTGGCCTCCCTTTAGTTTTCTTTTTTTAAAAAAAAAAAAAGTCACCGAAAGTGATCTCTGGCGTGGGGCAGCGGTGGTAGGTCGCCGGCATGGGGTGGGCGGCAGTAGGATGGGCGACTGTGGATAGGGATGTAAAAAGACCAGGGGCCTGTGGCCTGGCCTGTTAAAAGCCTGGTCAGGCCTGGCCTGTCAGGCTAAAAGGCTAGGCCAAGGCCTCTTATGAGGCCTGTTTTCCCTTAACAGGCCAGGCCCAGGCCTGATAAGAGGCCTTTTAGGCCTGTCAGGCCGGCCTGTTTATATTATTAATATTAATTTATGTAATTTTGGCCTGTTTTTAGCCTGTTTAAAGTAGGCCTGTTTTCGGCCTGTGGCCTGTTATTTATATTATTAGTATTAATTTATGTAATTTTGGCCTGTTGTTAGCCTGTTTAAAGTAGGCCTGTTTTCGGCCTGTGGCCTGTTAGCTTAATTAAATAAAAAAAAATTAAAATTTTTTTTTAATTTTTTTTTTTTTTAAAAAAAAAAACACAGGCCTTAACAGGCCACAGGCCAGGCCTAGGCCGAAAAGTAGGCCTGTAATAGGCCACAGGCCAGGCTCAGGCCAGTATGTTACAGAACAGGCCTGGCCTGTTTACACCCCTAACTGTGGAGAGGCTGGCTTCCCCTTTGTTTTTTTTTTAAGAAAGTAGTTTTAAAAATTTAAAAAAAAAAAAAGTTGCCGACGGCCTGATGCCAGCGGTGGGAGGCCACCGGGGGGGCCGGCAGTGGGGCCCACCGGAGGGGAGGGTGGAGTGGGGTATTTTTGTTGTTTTTTTAATTATTTTAAACTAAGGGCAAAATGATAATTTTACATGATTAACGGTCAACTAACGGTCAGTTAACAGTCAACTAACGGCTATAGTGCGGGGTGCTCTTAAAATGTAACCACATGTGTATTTTTGGACAAAAAAAAAACACATGGTGCTGAGCTCTTCCAGGGTAAAGCACATGTGTATTTTTGTTACTTAACCCTTAAAAAAAGATACAAAAATCTGGGCAGATTGAATTGGCCTGCGTTTCAACACGCGAACATTAAATATTGATGAGTGGTTTTGTTCGTGTTTGCCAAACTTAGTGCATAGACCATGTCACGGGTACTGATTAAAATGGTTTTCTAGAGAGTCATGGACCTTTCAAGAATCTAAGCAACACACACACACACACGTTACTAAATTCTCCACTTCCAACGTATTCAGCTTCCTAAATTATTCACACGAATTGACTTAAACAATTCATCATTACAACTTTGTGAACCCAAAAGGAGCATATTTCATTGATCTTGACTTTGGGGACTCTTGTTGCGTTTATTGACTGACGCTTGGCCACTTTCACATGTGGAAAGGAGATTAAATGCAAAATCAATACTTCTATATTTGAAGCGGAAATAAAAATAAAATTTTAATAGTGATAAATAATGCAAATTTGGATTAGCCGTAGAAATTCCTTTTCCAATGTGATTTATAGAATATAAAATAAATTTATGAAAAGAGTTTTATCTTAATTTACATTAACTTACTTTTTCAATACGAATCCAAACAAAGTCCTAGTACATTGCAAGCGCTTTTTGTGAGTTTAGAACTCACCATTTAGTTTTTTTCATCATGAGTCATAGAAAGCTCATATTATTTACAATTTCATATGTAGAAAACTTTAAAGGACGTGTTTAATGCCATTTGAGCTATAAGGGACTATCTCATTACAAATCAATGAACCATTTAGAGTATAAAATTGGTTGAAACTACTATAAGAAGTCCCTTAAGAATTACTCCCTCCGATCCTAATTATAAGACATAGTTGACTTTTTTGAAGAGATTAAGGAAGCTAATTAAATTACTTTAGAGTGTTTTTATTTTTATTTTTTTCTTCAAACTAGTTAATTTGACTAATAAACTAATATATAATTTAAGAATACACAACATATAAAATATTTAAATAACTTATTTAACTTCTTTAATCCCTCCAAAACAAGTCAACTTTATTTTATAATTAGGACCGGAGGTAGTAATTAATTCATCCAAAAAATTTATTTATTTTTTTTAAAAAAAAAAAAATCAGCGGTGTGTAAATGTTGGTTGCCTCCCGTTTGAATTTTGCAAAGGAAGTCTAGCTAGAAGGCTATATATGAGGCTATGAGGGTGAGTAAATAATACGGTGCCCCCCAGAGTGGGTTGAATAAATAAATAAATAGAAAATTATTGAGGCAAGTAGAAAAATAATTGGATAGGAGTCGCCATAATTGAGAATGACTTGGCCTCTTGGCTTGGGGTTGGGGATTAATGACTGTTTGAATTAATAATATCAGCCTTCCCACGTTGGTCCTCTATTGCTTGTCTTCCACGCCATCTTTATATTTTCATTATTTATATTAAAAAACTATTTTTATCCCTAGAGTCCTTTCCAAAGAGTTACACTAGAATGAGAGAAGATACTCTTTCAATTCCTTCTCTATCTATCCCTCCTCATCCTTCATTCTGATCTTTAAAATCTTGATCCAAGGGTCCAAAAATTTCAAAAAAAAAAAAAATTTGCTACATGCAGTTTTTTGGAAAATAATTCTGGACCTTTTGATCAAGATTTTGACAGCCAAGATGAAGGATGAGGAGAGATAGGCAGAGAATGATGGAAAGAGAAACTGGACACCACTATAATACATATTGGAATATTAATGGTCACCCTAAAGCATCAAACCTTCTTGGTATGAGAAAATGGTTACCTAATTCATAATGTTGTTTTAAGTTACTGTATACTTTCTTTAATTCTTATTATAAAAAACCAACTACCAACATTTTTTTGTCTTTACTATAAGGCACCAACTTACTTTAACTAACTCATTTATTACTATTTTCATATTATACCCTCATTTTTAACTAACTTATTTAATTCTACATCATTAAAATAAGGGTGAAGTTAGAAACATTTATTAATTTTAGACATAATTAATGAGTTAATTTCTATTCCTTAATTTGTGAGAAATAGTAGTTGATATATTATAATAACGACCATAAGGAGTATGTTTATGTTGTGTTCTTCACTAGGACTAACGTTATTAGTTTCCCTGTGACAATATGGTCAATTTCTTTTGGGGGAAAGTCTCTTTAAGATTATAAATGACTAAAAAAATATTAAAAAAGTCTCATAGAAAATTCTAATATAAAAAAAGTTTTATAGACAATTTCTTTAATATGTGATCAACAACTCTATCTATATATAGGCTTTAACAACTTTTTGGAATTTTTTTAACATTAAAATTTTCTTCAAGACTTTTTTAATATTTTCTTAGTTTCTTGGAACTTTAAAAGATTTTTTCCTTTTTTTATTTTTACCTGAGCAAGATTGTCAGTTGATTATTTGTACAGACTGATAAGCCCTTTTGTTAATTGATGAATGCCTAATTTGCAAGGTAAATTTTATCAAGAAAAAAATGGCAACTTAAATAGTAGGTAGAATCCTAAAAAAATATCATTTAAATTTTAAAATATCAAATAGGTTATTTTATAACAAAACGAGTTGTAAATTGTTTTCATGTTCTTGTTAGTCTTATTATTATTATTGACAATAATATTTTGAAATTCAAGCGTGAATTATTTTCATGTTCTTGTTAGTCTCATTATTATTGTTGACAATAATATTTTAAAATTCAGGCAGTATTTTTCTATTATTCTCCCAAAATAGTATATGATTATCCCAATATTTTTTCACCAAAAACATATTTATTCCATAGACACGCATAGCCTCATTCCACTTTATTTTAGTCTTAAATTTCTACAATTAAAATTTAATACTATTTTTCAAAAATAAAAAGAGTTTGAAACAAATACATTTTAAAGGGATTCCAAGACTATACTCCTATATATTCGTCTTATGCTTTTAAGAGATGTAAGTTATGTCTTAGAGAGATCAATCTTAAAATAGAATTTAAACTTAGTTAGAGTTAGTATTTTTGACAATTAATAAAATCAAATTAATTTTCTTCAAAGCGTCTCATAGATCTAATTTATTTTAAAAGACAAGAGAACCAAAGATAAAAGTGTAATTCATCATTAAAAAACAGTGAATCAACAGTAGAATTTGATGATTCTGTCTTAAAATATACTGTTATTAATTGACTGACAACGGAATCCTATTGCTAATTGTTTTTTTAAGTGTAATTAGACAAGGTAAGTGCAAGAGTTGAAGAAAAAGCAGAGGAGTATGTGCAAAGGCTAGGGCCTATTTATATTTGTATGTGAAATTGTGAATCACTAAACATAATTAAAGATGATTAAAAATAAATATCCCAATAACTAATCTAAGTGTATATTTAGATTAGCTTTTAGAACATAACTTTTATGATGTATGAAGCAAAGTAAGTATATAAGAAAAATTTTCTCTCAGTTCATGAAAAATGGTTTTTAAAATCACAATTTGGGTTTTTCCTAAATAAAATGTGAGCTAAATGTAAGTTTTAGCTATTAGGTGATATGTAGTTATAATCCCCAGGAATGTAACAATGATTAGCTAAGCTGGCCAACACAATATGTCTTGATGATTTGTAATTATACTCCTTTTGTCAAAAGCTCTTACCATAAACCACAACAAAATTAAATGTCACCATCACCATGGAAAGGAGAAATTCCTCTGTAGATATATTTTGTCATGTTATTTACTGTCTACCCAATTAAAATATAATAATCGATGAGATGATTTAACACCTCCTAAATATTAGCTGTAGATCAAAGATTTTACAAAATTTACTTTTCCATTACTTGTGAAATGTTAATTAAGGGGTTCATTTTTTAAGAAAAATAAAAATATGAAATGTATGAGCAGTAAAATAGGATTAATGTTAGCTGAGTTGTTGCATTTTAACTTATTAGACCATAAATAACGTGACAAACTAAGTTTACACAAAAATTTCTCTAATGAAATTGGAATGAAATGAATTGCTCTTACCCAATATTATTATCTCTCCAAATATGCTATTTTCATAATAAAAAAATGAATACCAATTATTAAAAAAAATGAGAATTTATATATTTGTGAATAATGAGTAATTTTCTAGCCTTTTAAAATACCATTTTAATTTTTATTCACAATTATATTTGTACAATTTTTTTAAAACTTAATGATTTGATTAGAATAGGGAACATGAATTTCAAGTCTACCATTTATGATGCAATATGTATAATATCTATCTTGGCCATAGAATTAACTTATTTTAATTAATTTGCAAAATATTATTTTCAATTAATCTATCACTTTTAGAAAAGCAGATTTCCTTGTCCTGCATGAATGATGACACCCATTATTATTCCTGAAAAGGGTGTGTTGATGATGCCATTTCCCCTTTTTCTTTCAATTTTACGCTTGACACATAACACTATATATGTGATTCAATAATCTTATTTTTAAAAACAATATATTGTTATAATTAAACCCACAAAAAATTGGATGTTGATTATTTTTATATTTTAGATGTTTCGTCAATAAATAAATACATGTATGTATTCTGATCGCGCTAGTATACATATTCACACGATTTATTGCTTAAATTTTGTGTAATTAATATAGAATTAAAAAAGAGTATTTGACAATTTACATTGCAAAAATGGATAGGGAACATCACCTCACCAACTTTTGACCCACCTCACCAACCCACCATCTTTTCCCCTCTCCCTTTTATTACTATTATTATTATGTGTAAGTAGATTATTACACTCATTCCCCCAAACTATATTTAAAATATTAATAAAAATATTTATTTTTATATCATAATATTCATATGTTAAGTTAGACTGAGCTAGTACTGATATGAATTTTGTTGTCCAAGATTTTACGAGTGTAAGTGGAGTCTTTTTAATAGAAAATTATTTTCATAAGCAAAACTTAAATTTGTAACCTTTGTTACTTAAGGAAATCACATGTCAAAGTCAAAACCACATAAAGTAAGTATCATTGGTTTCTCGTGTTAATTGTCATCGTGTAATTATAGAATACAATAACTGGAAATTTTATTTGTTGTGTGCATGGAGCAAAGTTGTCAGGCTAGTGAATTTAAGTAAACTCTTAACAATGACGTAAACTCGAATCATAAACTCATAAGAGTTTATTGTTATTATTATTAAATAAGTATTATTAGTGTATAATTAAATAATTAAAATATAAAAATGACAACAATTTAATTTAAACATATTTTAAATCTAAATAATTGAAATTAAATCCATCATTGTTCATCATTTATCACATTTAACAAAAAAAAATTTATAAAATTTATATATAAAGCCGTTAAAAATGACCAAATAAAAAAAGCTAATACAAGTTTAAATGTAAATTAATATAGTTTTGTAGATTAAAAACATAAAAATTGTATTCTAGATATATAAATTTGTGAATTTAATCGAATTTATAATTAACATAAGTTTTATATCATTGACTCAACTCGTTTTTATAAATTAGAAATGTAAACGATAAACTTAAGGAGTCGACCCACAGTTTGACAACAATGACATAAAGTATATAAATGCTCATTGAAATATTAATAATGATAATGGCAATTTAAGAAAATTGGTGATAATTGAATATGTGTTATGAATATACTGATTATGTGGATGTCCATTGACTCCCGGTCTCCAAATATTACAAGATGACATGGGACCCACGCATAGTACCATGCATAGTAGTTTACTATTTGGTGGGACCCACACACAAAATAATACAACTCACGGGAATGCATTCCCGTGAGTGTACAGTGAGTAATTAGGGGAATATTACATCAAATGACCCAAAGTGGAAATTACACTAAAGGCCCATTTTCCTTCTATAAATAGAGGCCTTCTGTAAACATTCAAATTACACTTAAATGAGAACTTCTCTCTACTCTCTCTCTCTCTAAAATCTCTTGTTCTTGTATTTACTTTTCATCAGTTTTATATTACGTTATCAGCACGAAGACTCTACCAAGCTCATGGACATTTCAAATATTGCACACAAGAATGAAGATATATGTCTCATTGATAGTGCAACGACACATACAATTCTTAAAGATAAGAAATATTTTTCACATCTAACAAATTGTAGTACAAGCATCAATACCATAGTGGGTAATACAAGATTGATTGAAGGCTCTGGAAGAGCAATAATAATATTATCCAATGGTACGAAATTTGTTATTAATGATGCTTTGTATTCCTCTAAGTCTCATAGAAATTTGTTGAGTTTTAAAGATATCCGTCGAAATGGATATCATATTGAGACTATAAATGAGGACAATAAAGAATATCTACAAATTGTTACTGTTAGATATGGTGAAAAATATGTTCTGGAGAAATTACCTATGTTATCTTCTGGTTTGTACTATTCAAGTATTAGTACAATTGAAATAAATGTTATGGAAAACCAGAAGCATGTTGATAAAGACATATTTATTGTTTGGCATGACCGGTTAGGCCATCCCGGGTCAATTATGATGCGACGTATAATAGAGAATTCATGTGGACATAACTTGAAACAGAAACAAATACCAAAATCCCATGATTTCTCATGTGATGCATGTTCCAAGGGAAAATTAATTATTCGGCCATCACCAACCAAAGTAGAAAGTGAGTCTCTCACATTTCTAGAACGGATACAGGGAGATATTTGTGGGCCAATACACCCACCATGCGGACCATTTAGGTATTATATGGTTTTAATTGATGCATCAACTAAATGGTCGCATGTGTGCTTATTATCTTCTCGAAACCTGGCGTTTGCGAGATTACTTGCTCAATTGACAAGATTAAGAGCACATTACCCGGATTATCCTATCAAGAAAATACGTCTTGATAATGCTGGTGAATTTACTTCACAGACTTTTAATGAATATTGTATGTCCCTTGGAATTGATGTTGAACATCCTGTAGCACATGTTCATACGCAAAATGGACTTGCAGAATCATTGGTAAAACGATTGCAACTTATTGCAAGACCTTTACTTTTGAAATCTAATTTACCAATTTCTGCTTGGGGCCATGCCATTTTGCATGCAGCAATGTTAATTCGCATCAGGCCAACTAGTTATTTAAAATTTTCCCCCTTACAAATGGTTTTTGGTGAAGAACCTAATATTTCTCATATACGGACCTTTGGATGTGCAGTATATGTGCCTATAGCACCTCCACAACGTACTAAAATGGGTCCTCAAAGAAGAATGGGAATTTATGTTGGGTATAAATCTCCTTCAATTATAAAATATTTAGAACCATCTACAGGAGATTTATTTACTGCACGATTTGAAGATTGTCATTTTAATGAATCAGTTTACCCAACATTAGGGGGAGAAAATAAGCAGTTGAATAAAGAGATTAGCTGGAATGAATTATCATTGGCTCATTTTGATCCTCGTACAAAACAATGTGAACTAGAAGTTCAAAAGATAATTCATTTACAGAATTCAGCTAATCGAATGCCAGAAGCATTCACTGACCCAAAGAAAGTGACAAAGTCACATATTCCAGCTGCTAATGCTCCTATTCGAATTGATGTCCCTGTAGGACAACCGATTACAAATGAATCAAAAGCACGCCTTAAGCGTGGTAGGCCTATCGGTTCCAAAGATAAAAATCCTCGAAAAAGAAAAGAAGCTAAAATTATAGATGGCCAAGTCGAGGATAATCAAGAAAAAAGCGTAGCTCTGGATGAGCCACTTCATAAAGAGAAATTATCTCCAGAGGAGAATATTGAGGCCCCAGAAGAGATCCAGGTATCTGAAATGTATGAAAATAATGAGATCTCAATAAATTATGTCACAAATAATATCAAATGGAACCGTAATGAAGTCAACATTGATGACATTTTTGCTAATCATATGGCATATGATGTGATGAATGAAGAAGAGGATCATGAGCCAAAATCCATGAGAGAGTGCCAACAACGAAAAGATTGGCTCCTATGGAAAGATGCCATTAATGCAGAATTAAAATCATTGGCAAAACGAAAAGTATTTGGACCTATAGTCCATACACCTAAAGATGTAAAGCCAGTTGGATATAAATGGGTTTTTGTACGGAAAAGAAATGAAAAGGGTGAAATTACAAGGTATAAAGCACGCCTTGTAGCCCAAGGCTTTACACAAAGACCTGGCATAGATTTTGAAGAAACATATTCACCAGTAGTGGATGCAACTACTTTTCGTTATTTAATTAGCCTAGCAGCAAATGAAAGGCTTGATTTGCATCTAATGGATGTTGTGACTGCCTATTTATATGGTTCACTTGATAGTGATATCTATATGAAAGTTCCTGAAGGACTCAAGATGCCTGAAGCATTTAATTCAAATTCACGAGAACAATACTCGATCAAATTAAATAAGTCCCTGTATGGCTTGAAACAATCAGGGCGCATGTGGTATAATTGCCTTAAAGAATATTTGTTGAAAGAAGGGTATAAAAATGACCCGATATGCCCATGCAGTTTTATAAAAAGATCGAGAAATGAATTTGCTATAATTGTTGTTTATGTTGATGATATCAACATTATTGGAACTCCTGAAGAGATTACAAAAGCCATTCATTGTTTGAAGAAAGAATTTGAAATGAAAGATTTAGGTAGGACAAAATTTTGTCTTGGATTACAAATTGAGTACCTGAAGGACGGGATCTTTGTACATCAAGAAACTTATACAAAGAAGGTCTTGAAACGATTTTATATGGATAAGTCACATCCATTCTGTACTCCAATGGTTGTAAGATCTTTGATAAAAGAAAAAGATCCATTCCAACCCCAAGTAATTAACAAAAAAGGTGTAGAACAATTACTTGGTCCAGAAGTGCCATATCTTAATGCTATTGGGGCACTAATGTATCTTGCTAATCACACAAGACCTGATATAACATTTGCTGTTAATTTATTAGCAAGATATAGTTCTGCACCAACACAAAGGCATTGGAATGGTGTAAAGCGTATTTTTCGTTACCTCAGAGGTACTATGGATATGGGGTTATATTATTCAAATGTATCTAAACATGAACTGATTGGTTATTCAGATGCTGGATTTATGTCTGATCCACATGATGGAAAATCACAAACAGGTTATGTATTTACATGTGGAGGTACAGCAATTTCATGGCGATCTATGAAACAAACTATATCAGCCACTTCATCTAATAATGCAGAAATCCTAGCAATGCATGAAACAAGTCGAGAATGTGTGTGGTTGAGGTCAGTAATTCATCATATACGAACTACTTGTCATTTATCTTCTGGTAAAATGGTTCCAACAGTTCTATATGAGGATAATACTGCATGTATTGCCCAACTTAAAGAAGGATACATCAAGGGCGATAGAACGAAGCATATTTCACCAAAATTTTTCTTTACTCGTGATCTTCAACAGAATGGTGAAATAGATATCCAGCAAATCAGTTCAAGAGAAAATTTGGCAGATTTATTTACCAAGTCACTTCCAGAAGCAATCTTTGAGAAGCTTGTCTATGGTATTGGTCTTCGAAGACTTAAAGATCTCAACTGATGTTATCAGAGGGAGTAATACTGATGTTGTCAACAGGGGGAGTTGATACACGTTGTACTCTTTTTCCCTTATCTAGGTTTTGTCCCACTGGGTTTTTCCTAGAAAGGTTTTTAATGAGGCAGCACTGGATAGTGTATCAATGAGTGATGTACTCTTTTCTTTGGCTAGGTTTTTATCCCACTGGGTTTTTCCTAGTTAAAGTTTTTAATGAGGCACATTCATAAATGGACATCCAAGGGGGAGTGTTATGAATATACTGATTATGTGGATGTCCATTGACTCCCGGTCTCCAAATATTACAAGATGACATGGGACCCACGCATAGTACCATGCATAGTAGTTTACTATTTGGTGGGACCCACACACAAAATAATACAACTCACGGGAATGCATTCCCGTGAGTGTACAGTGAGTAATTAGGGGAATATTACATCAAATGACCCAAAGTGGAAATTACACTAAAGGCCCATTTTCCTTCTATAAATAGAGGCCTTCTGTAAACATTCAAATTACACTTAAATGAGAACTTCTCTCTACTCTCTCTCTCTCTAAAATCTCTTGTTCTTGTATTTACTTTTCATCAGTTTTATATTAATATGAACATTATGACATTGAATATACGCTTTTATATTGACCAGAAGGATATTAATGCAATTGAATTTAAAGAGACCATTGCATTTATTCTATTGTCCCTTATGAGTCGCGATGCACTTTATATCTTTTATTTTATTTCCCATAAGTTGTTAGACACATGTACCCTATTACATAAAGCATCACTCTTCCTCTTTTTAATTTTATTTTATATAAAATACCAGTTCGATTTAATTATTCAAAACATTTAATACTTACTTTCTCAATTTTATTAAAATTAAAAATTCTCCCACCCATACTATGTTCCCCACGAAGCATTCGAGTTTCATGTATAAAAAATTTAAAGGAGCTACTCTCATTTGTGTCATCTATGCTTATTTAAATCCACGTTAGAAAAATATGTTTATATAAATCTGAGAGAAAACTTTTTTCATAAACTTTTTTTTGTATATCGTAAATCTCGTTAGAAAACAACTCATGTAGAAACAAGCACATCATTATTTATTTGATGTAGGGATGAATTTTAAGTATTTTAATTACCTTTCAAAAATTATTCCATGTTTCATTTGAGTTTCTTAAGCTTGCCTCCAACCAATTACTTTAAGTTTATACTATAAAAATTATTAAAAATGAATAAGAGATAAATCCGAGTTATACCATAAAATATAATTAAAAAAATAAAAGAGCGAATTAATTATTGTGGATCATTAAATCGAGGAAAGCCACAATCGTGCCCATTCTCCTTTTGCTTTATAAAGGAAGGGAACAGGCGAACAGCTTACTCCAAGCTTTTCAAAAGCGAGACCCAAAAAAAGAAAAGCAAATCAACTCTGGCCCCTCTTCATTATATGTGTGTGTGAGGTAAGTTGAAACAAATTAATAGTCGTCACTTTCCATGGCTTTTTTCTTTTTTCTTTTTAACTAGTAATGTCACTTGCTACTTTAGACAATGTGTGTAAATGTGTAAGAATGTCCAATAATGAGTGATTACAATAAGTGTGCAGCTCATTTAAGTATTTAACTCAACCAAAACTCTTGAATTTAAACTATCACTCTCTGGTCTTATTTATAAATCCACTTTAGCCGAATTTCACATACTAAGAAGAAGAGGTGGTTAACTCAATGATTATGAGGGTAAATTTTCAACTTTACTCTCATTTATAATTAGCTACTTTTTAACTATTTCTTCTCTCTCTATTTTCATGGGTATAATTAATATGGGTAAAAGTGTCACAATCTCATTTATTACATGAAAGTGAACTTATAAATATGATCAAATTTTTTGGTCAAAATAGATTTATAAATAGGATCAAAGTGGTATACGTAAGCACATCAAACGTTTTCGCAATAATATTTTGGGTATTTAAAAGTTTTTTTGAATCAATTTTCCCTCTTAACTATTTAAAAAGAGGCAAATTAAATAGCCCGACTAGTATAATAAGTAATATTGATGATTAATATCTTTAACAGTCACGATCACATTGTTCCATTTTAAAATTTCTAAGGTGAAATTAATTTTTGAAAAAAAAAAAAAAGAAGAAGCTCCCATGCTAAAAAATTGGGGTCAAAATTGAACCTTTCAGCTTTATAATGTTGGTAGAAAGAGTTTTCCGTTTTTAAGATTTGAAGAACAATCAATAATGAACTCCATTTCCTTTTGTTGGTGTGATTTGGTACTTAAAAGGCTTCTCTATATATAATTATAAATGTATCTATACCTAAACCATTACATTACATTGTTACACTCGTATGATTATCTTATCACTCCCATTTCTTCTGCTCCCCAAAGGATAAATCTATTGTATTCGTATATGTACAACTACTCCATATTACAGTGCCTTCCACAAAGCATTCTTAATAAATTTCAAGGAGTATATATATGTAGGGTTAATACTATTTTTTATCCTTTAACTCTACCCTCCTTTTGATATTCTTCCCTCAAGTTTCAAACCAAGGTTTTGGTCCCTTTAGAAATAAAATGGTTCAGATTTTTATTGAATTATAAGAACGAATGTTTTAAAACAAAACATTGTTTGAAATTCAAGGAATCAAAATTAAAATGAGAATAAACTTGAGAAATTAAAGATTATGTTAGCACATACATGTATTGAACAGGGAAAATCCCACAAAAAGAAATTTAAAAATAGGGAAGGAAAAAATGGTGTTTTGAATATTTATAATCCTAGAACAAATATTAGTACCTAATTTGTCATTTTGAAATTAAAACGAAATGATCAAATTTTCCTTACATATATTTTTTAAAATATATATCTCGCCCACCGACGATCATCAAAGCTTCAATGATCGATTGGCCAGTGACAAGCCCCTGCCAGTAACCAGAGCTTCAACATGAATAAATATTTCCAAAATGATGGAGGTGGGGTTTAAGTCTTCATCATTTTGTTTGTCCAAAAGGTTTCAGGCTGGGACTATATCAATGGCTTTCAATACATTATATGCAAATAAATATATATATGTTCACTTTTAATCTTTAACCCAAGCTATTCACAAACTTTATTCAAGAATTCACAAAATGTCATTACTTTTTAACAACTTTTGTTTATCAAGTAAAAATCTCACATTGTTTGGTCATTTACAAATTTTATTAAGAAATTCATAACATTTCATTATGTTCTAACCACTTTCGTTTATCAAGTAAAAAAGTCATACTATTAAATCGTTAATTTCTAATGAAATGTAATGAACTCCTTAACAAAATTTGTAAACAACTTGATAGTATAACTTTTTTATGGTAAAACAAAAGTGGTTAAAATTTAATGAAATGTCATGAATTCCTTAACAAAATTTGTAAATAAGATGATAGTGTGAATTTTTTACTTAGTAAACGAAAATTGTTAAAATCGAATGAAATATCATGAATTTTTCAATAAAAATTGTGAATGAACTTGAGTCAAAGATCAAAAGTTTATATATATATATATATATATATATATATATATATATATATATATATATGTTTCCATATAATTAGGACAAACAAAGTGGTGAGGGTTCAAATCTCACCTCGATCGCTTTGGAAATACTTATTCTCGTTAGAACTCCAATGATAGTGGCTAGAGGGGTAATCTTTTTTTAAAATAAAATTATAGGTAAGGGCAATTTCATCATTTATTTTAAATTAAAAAAAAAAAAAGACATATTGAGCCTACCATATCTATGGAATTATGAATATTTTTTTAAAAATCGTCTTTTAGGATTTTTAAATTTATTTATTAGAATATTCCTATTTAATAAGGATAGTTAGAAGTGGAGATCACTTAGAAATATTTTTAGCTTTATTTTAATAAATATTGATGGAATATCAAATTCACATCCTCCACTTGAAAGCTTGTCTATCGGTGATCCCATCCCCAATAGATTGTAGATAAAGTCCCACCTCTTCTCTACCTAACCTCGTTTTCTCACTTTATCTTTAGGGGTTGTTTGGTTTGAGGGAAGGGGGAGGGATTGGAAGGGAATGGAGGGATTTTGGCCCCCTCCCCTTGTTTGGCTAATCATATTTTTTAGGGGGGGGAAGGGAAATTTTTTTAAATTTTCCCCTCTCTCCCCTCAAAAACTTCACCCCCCAAATCGGATGGATTTGGAGGGATTTTAAAAATTAGTGTGACGGTGGACTAAGATATCTTTATTCTTTTTCCATTATTCCAAAAATACCCTTTTAGGTTTTAACGATGCAGCCCTAATAAGACCATATTGCTCATTCGGTAGCCAGATGATTCAAAGAAGCCACAGCCTTAGCCCATCGGCAGATTCTTTATCTGTTCAAATGAATTACCAAGCACAAAAGAGAGTGAGTATAGATGTACTTAGGCGATCAGAACTTTGAGGTTATTCTTCACTTATCAGACCTAAATGTTGAAATTGAGATGCATCAGATCTTACTATATCCATATCAAAGATTCTCTAGGTTCTAAGTAAATCCACTGTTGCGCTTGCTACAGTATGTTAATTTAGCTCTTCTTCATAGATACACAGGTCAATTCTCATGTGTTTTGTAAGCTGTATGCTTCTTCTTGTTGAACCAGACTTTGCACGGATTCCACAATGACAACTGTATTATCTCTTGTTGCAATTTGGGCAAACCTTTCCACCCTGGAAACCAGCTGGTAGAAGTATCAATTACAAAGAAATTCTGCATTGCGAATGAGAAATGATATAGATGCATCAAGGTTTAATTAATGCCTTTGCTTTTGAGCTCCAACAGCACACACTTCAATTTGGAGTAACTTTGCCTGCAAACATAGGCTAACCAATCACACGTGTCACTATTAGCCAATGTAATGGACAGATTTTACTTCTCCCATTTCCATTTCATCTAAAACATATAAAGAACTGTAGACTCTGGTCTTGGTTCTCAACACTTGTTAAAGACATATGCTGTGAGAAGTACTTTATACCACATAACATTTCATGTTGCAAGACAGGGCAAATGGGAAGTCCAAGGATGATTCATAACAGCCACGACCAATGATAGGGTAGGAAGAAATAGAAAATAAGACTTGGTGGCATGTCAAAGGCACATCCTTTACTCCAGATTCATTTCAAATATCAACATGGAATCATTCAGCTACACAACAATGATTATTTCTAGAGAGGCACTACATCATGATCTCACATTTCTTTCTTGTTCTCTCTGTCCGACATAAGGGAAAGAGGTAGAGCAACATAAACAATTGAAATATATGGGATATACTTGAGAGCTGACACAGTAAATTTTGACTCTAAACTTTACTCAAATTAAACATCATAAGTTGAGTTGATTTAAAATTAATTGATAATTAAATGATTGAATTATACGTCATTATACATTTAATAAAGTTTGTAAAAAAAAAACTTATAACATAAGTAAATTTGTCCATGTGAAGATAATTTCCTTCCTCTCCTCCAAACAAGTTAACATTAAAATCCCTCTTATAACATAAGGGTAAAGTTGTCAATGTGAAAAAAATTTCCCTCGCTTGCCCTCCTAAACCAAACAAGGTAATATTAAAATCCCTCCTATCCCCTTCCCCCTCTCCCCTCCATTAAAATCCACCCTCCCCCTCCCCTCCGTCGAACCAAACAAAGCCTTAGGGTGTGTTTGGTTTGAAGGGAGGGTGTAAAAAGAAGAGAATTGACCAAATTGCCATTAATGAAAGGAATATTCTTTTTTGTTGAGAGTATATTTTAGGAATATTAAAAAGTTTCCATGGGTTTTTTTTGTAAAGAAGGGGGTATAATTTTTCTTTCTCTCCTCCCCCTCCCTCAAACCAAACTACCTCTTATAGTTTATGACCCTACCCTAATTGGAGAAAGTTTTAAGTAGTTTAAAGCTAAAAAAAAAAGTTCAGTAAAAAAAAGCCTTACGTGAAGTGTTTAGTTTGAGCTTTAAGTTCATTGGGATTTTTTTAAAAAAAAAATTCTTAAAAGCCAGTTAAAGAAAAAGCCTCATATGATAGTTTTTTTTCAAAAAGCTCTCAGTTTCTTTAACGTGGATTTTACCATTTCTACTACCATTAATTTAAATATAAATCATATTTATAACCCAACTTTTTTTTATCAAGTTTTTAGAAAAGTCAGATACGAAATAAACCACCGTTTTTACTACCAACTCAAATAGGCCTTGTATATAGCACCCCCTGCTTCATTTAACCTTCTCTTCTCTTATTTTGTTTTTTCCCCCTTTTTGTGTGTGTTTTTTAGTAAGCATGTCGTAGATAAGGCCATTCTATTTTTCAAGTAACAATTACATAAACTTAAGTGCTTAGCTACGCAAGATCCAAAATATAAATCAAGATTGTTTGCCGCTATAAATTTATTTTATATTAATCTTAATTTCGATACTGATCACTTGTGAAATTATTTTTTAATATCATATTTAGAACATAATTAATGATTCATTTTTTTATGTGACTGGTACCTCATTTCCTTCTTTTATTAAAGTCTCACATAATGGTATGTGTGCTCGATCAAGAAAATAATGGTATATGAGTTCTCATTCTAATATATTCCACCCTATTTTATTTTATTTTCATTCTCTCACCAACATATTTTAACAAGAAACTAAATTAAATTAATCTTCAAAAGAAATCCCTATAATCATTATTCTACGTATATTTTAACTAATTCTCACTAATGAAGGAATAATAGGTAAATAATTAAATATGCCTTCAAACGATAAATTTTTTTCAAGTTTTCCATTATTAATTTTTTTTTCTTTACATTTAAAAATTATTCTCAAATCGTTATCCCTTCTATTTACATTTCCAAATAGAACTAGTAACTTTTAAGCTGACTAATATTTCAGACTGCTAGTGAGGTTAATTAAATTTATAATAAGGAGCAGTGTGATATATATAAACCGTTAGTGATTTATAAACTGCTATTGATGTATAAAGTCAGTGGAAAAAAAAGAAAAAGAAAAAAGTAAGCACCCATACTGATAATGTAATATTAGTAAAAGGCGAGAAAATAAAATTAAAAAAAAAAACATTTTCCCTGCCCGAAATAATTAGATAAGGGGAAATCACATGCAAGAACTATGAGAACTAAACAAAACAATAAATAACCAGAAAATTGTGGGCAATAGTCAATTATGAGAGCTATATATATTGTGGATGAAACAATTATAAAATTATAAAGTCTTAGTAAGTTAGGACATTTCATAATTTATTGACATTTCAAATAAATAATTATTGAGATTTCATAATTTATGGACACATTGCTGACCATTAAGAACTGAAATTCCATAGTTTACCAGTATGATTAGCTTAAACACATTGTTCTTGGGGATTATAAATGATTTATCATTGAGTTTTCAAAACTTATAAAAACATTTTCCATAAATTCACAACTAAATTTATATGATTTACAATTGCAATGTTCAAAATTTGGCATGTGCTATAAAGTTCTGTTTTCTCTAAGAATTATTTTGTCTGACAAAACAAATTAAACAAAGGATTTAAAGTCCATTGGCGTGATTTCCCCCAAAGACAAATGTAGTTTGGAAAGTAAGAAAATTGAGAAAAATGACAATTGGACTATAGACCAGTTTGGATGGGCTTTTAAAAAAATTGTTTTTTTAAGTACTTTTTTTAAGCTATAAATTGGAGTTTTTTTTAAAAAAGCAGGATTTTATTTATTTATTTTTTTTTGTGACATTTGCTTTTTTAAAAAAATATCATCTAAACACATAAATTAATTAAAAAAATTACATTAAAAAAGTGCATTTTTTTTAATGAAAAAACTCATCTAAACAGGCCCTATATTTCAATGGATGGAGAGAAAAGTAAGAAAAAAATAAAAATGATTAAAAAAATTATTATTTTTGAAAGTCTTATCACCTTTTCCCCTCTAACGATGGGGTTTAAGTCCAAGAAAAATGTGAAAAAATTGGGTCGATGTTTGATTCCATTTTATAATTTGATAAGTTTGTATTTAGATCATTTTTTGGATTTTTAAAAATATTCATACATATAAATCGAAATAAAAATTTTCACAAATACATCTAGAAAAACTAATTTTGCAGGTTGTACTAATTGCTATTATAAAAAGCATATGTCATGTCTGCGTGGAATTTTAGTTTGCTGTCTTCCATAAATTGTCCCGACATGTGTTAACCTAATTGGCACGCTTTCCTTTATTATGAATAAATGATATTAACTCCTTTACTCACGCTCTTTTTGTTTTTGAATTTGATTCCTCAGTTCTATTCAATAATGTGGCTACTACGCAGAAATTGACGTCTCACAAATTCAAATTTAAAAATTTGATTCCTAATTTTAAAAAAAAATTGAACATTTAACTTTTACTAAAAAATGTTAAAAAATTCTAAACACCTTCGTAAAACCTATATTGTAATTTTAGTTTGGGTTTAATATTTTTGCCTTTGAGGTAAAAATATTTTTTCTACCGCACTCATATATAAGTAAGTGGGACCTATTATTAAAAAATGAGAGAGAGAAAAAAAAAATAGACCCCACTCATTTATATATGAGTGCGACAGAAAAAACATTTCTCTCTCAGAAATAAAAACATTAAACCTTTTTAGTTTTAACATAGACAAAAAATTCATCTATGTAGAAATGATAGAATTTGCTAACGACCTTGTAACCTTGATGCAATAATGTTTCTTTATAAGTGAGACCACAGTTTCAATTCTACTTGTGACCTTATGTCAATAATGCATGCCTCTATGATTAAAAAAAATGTTAATTTATTTTTCTTCAGATTATTTTTTTAACACTTATTTTGTAAACCTTGGTTGTTATTTTTCTTGATTAAATCATAGCATAGAGATGTTTTTCCCTCAATTATGACATTTTTGCCCTTCAAAAGGGAACTGAATTGCGAATGGGGGGCATACCAGCGATTAAAGAATAAAGGAAAATGAGAAATGTAGATACACCCCATTTATTTACATGAAAGTCTATTATTTTTGTGGTTGTAAAATGTCTCTATAACTTCATATCTGTCTTAATTTATAGTTTCCATTTTATTTATAAATACATATCTCGTTCCAAATTTGAAGTTATAATCAATTAAATCGTGATCTACTTGTCTTATTCTTTAGCAATATGCTAGTTTGAGTAGTTTCAAAACTTTTTTGAGCAATATAATGTAAAGGGTTCACCTCAATTGGGTATTTTCGGAAAATTCTTTTTTTCCCCCTCCAAATCATAATCTTAAAAATTTGAGCCTGAATAATCCATTTAGTCAGAAGTCAAAATATCTCCTCCGCGGCTGGATTAGCCCTTTAACATTAAAAATTTAAAATTTTTGTTCCAATCAAATCAACAAAATTTTAATCAATGCAGTAGTAACTAGTAAGTAGTAACTATGAATTTGATGAAAGTTGGGAAAAAAGAATAACAAACATACTACATTATTACCCCTTCCGGTACTTAATATAAGATACAGTGATATATTTTTCTAGTATTTAATATAAGATATATTTATCTAATTTGACTAGATTAATGAAGTTGGTTAAACTAAATAACATGATATGTGTTTTCTAAAACACCATAGTCACATTCCTTAATTATCTTTCCTCGTTGATTATTATTGATGGAGTATCAATACAGGTAAATTAAAAAAAAGATTGACAAATATAAAAATTTTGTCTTATATTTAGGATCGGTAGAGTAATTGAAGAGTTAATATTGATTCCAAATACGAAACATATTTTCTATATTTGTCAATTTTTTTCCTAATTTACCCCTATTCATACACCCTATTAATAACAATAAAAAAGGAGGAACAAATGAGGGAATTAAAAAAAGATTTCTAGTATGTTTTAAAAAATACGTGTCATATATAAACAAATTAAATTAACTTTCTAAATTAAATCAAATTAGCTAAATACTATATTCCGTCATAATTAGCTTTTTTTTTTAAGAGAATAAAGAGGTAAAATCACTTACTTTAAAGTATTTATATTAATTGTTTTCCTCTAAACTAATTTATCTCACTTATAAATTGATATATAATCTAATAATATACAATATATGTTATGATTGAATAATTCAGTGAGTTTTCTTTATCTTTTTAAAAAAATCAACTAAATATTAAGGTTGAGTTTAATTTAAAGGGGGAAGGAGAGGGAGGGGAACTCCCCTCCTCCCTAATGTGAAAAGTCAAATATAACCATAATTTGCATTGTTTTCGCCACAAACAACTTAGATCAAGGCTATATCTGACTTTACACATAGCTTTTCTTTTTTCTTTTTCCCTCTCAAACCAAACATAATTTAAGTAATTTATACTAAAGATAAGAATAAAAAAGATTATTTATTTTAAGAAATACTCAATACGTCATTTCTCTCCCTTCTTTCTCATAGGCGGCAAATAATTTTCCATGAAAAGTTGACTCAGGTAATATCTCCAAATCACGCGTATGATTAAAGAAACATTTTCATATTTTAAATTCAAACAAAGTGGAAATATTAAAAACATATTCAGACCCATGAGTCAAAATCGCAACTACCCACTGCAAGTGCGTAACCAATATTTAAATATCTCAACTAAGAAAAAAAAAAACAGAGAGAGGGAGAGTCCAAGAAAATAAAATAAAACTCTTATAACATCACGCGCCAACACGCGCCTTTCAATTAGTTGAACTCGCCATTACATTTTACATTCCATCGCCTTCCTGGCCAATTCCCTCTCAAGCACTGTTTCCTATTCGACTTGGCTTAGCTTAGCAATGGCACTCACAAACAAACAAAGCTCATTAATGGCTTACAAAAACAAATTAGAAATCCCAAAGTCCAAACAAAAGCAGAGAATAAAAGGTCAGAATTCCAAAACGCCGCTATCTTGATTTTGTTTGTGAATTTTCGTTTCGTTCTCAAAAAGCCAGCATTTTTTTTAACGGCAAACACATTTCCATCTTTCCCCGTTGATTTCGCTCTGCTGTTTCCTGTTCAAACAAACCCCATTAGCTTCGTCTCCCGCAATTGCCGCTACAGCAAACGAAAACATGCCAGAAAGTGAAAGAAAGCAATATAGATTATAGAACATTCCAAATGCTTAGCTCAATACGTAGTATAAAAACTCATTTCCTTCCTCTACTGTTGTAATCGTACTCTGCAATTTCTAAAGCAGCTTGACTTGAGTCTGGAGGGGACAGTTCCAGAGTCTGAACGGATCTGGCGGAACTCAGATTCGTGTCTGAACGTCGTTGCTGATCATATGCTTCTGCACGGCGGTGGCCGGTCACGCTGATCAATGGGTTGTGTGAATGCGAAGCAGGCGGTGTCGGTGACGCCTGCAATTGACCACTCCGGTGTTTTTCGTGGCAATGTGGGTACGGGAAATTCGGGGAGGAGTTTAGGGGAGTCGGACAAGAACAAGAAGAGTGAGTCAGTGGGGCTGAGTAGAAGCGAGGTAGGTGAGTCGGGAAGGGCGAGTTCAAATGGAGGTTGTGATTCGTATAGTTTTAGACTGGGGAATCTGCAAAAGTATGTGGAAGGAGAGCAAGTAGCAGCCGGTTGGCCGGGTTGGCTAACCGCCGTCGCCGGGGAAGCCATTCAGGGCTGGGTGCCACTCCGAGCTGATGCGTTTGAGAAGCTTGAGAAGGTTGATTTTCTAATCCCACCCGCAATTCTGAGTTCGCTTCTGTTCTTTTTGTGGTAGCGTTCTCAGATAAAGTTTTACTCATAGCGTTTTTATCTAATAGTTGATTTGGAATATCCTTTACGGACCGTACTAAACAATTTTGAAGGATTCAATTTCTCAAGCTTGTCTGAATAATGCTTTTCTTCTTACTTTCGAATAAATCCACACTCTTCTGTCCTGGTAAAGTAGAGAAGCTTGAAGCTTCTGTGCTATTGACAGTGAGTTGATGTATAGGAGGAATCACATTTACTGGTAACGGTAAGTTTGGAGATTCTGCGGCGTTGTTACAGTACCTGTTATCCAAAGGGGAAAAAATAATCATATATCTACAAGAAATTGTTGTTTTGTGTAGACTTTTATTTTATGCATATAGATACACTAGTGGTGAAGATGACTACTCAGAATCAATGTTAACTGAGGGAGCTATGGCCGCCGGTTGATGAGGCTCTATGGGAAATTCCGTCATCTAAATTTTCTTTGATTTCTATTTAGGTTACTGCATACTGTATTTCTGCTGGTTCTGCTACTTCTAGTCATTTTTCTTACATTCACTGTATTTGTAAATTGCATGAATAGATCGGACAAGGAACATACAGCAGTGTTTTCCGAGCAAGAGAACTCGAGACGGGGAAGATAGTGGCTCTGAAGAAGGTACGGTTTGACAACTTTGAGCCCGAAAGCGTCAGGTTCATGGCTCGAGAAATAACGATTCTCCGAAGGCTTGATCATCCAAACATTATAAAATTGGAGGGCTTGATTACTTCCAAATTGTCATGTAGCATATATCTTGTATTCGAGTATATGGAACATGACATTACAGGGCTCTTATCTTCGCCTGATATCAAGTTTAGTGAATCGCAGGTATGCCAACTTTCCATTGACATGATGAATACTAACCAACTGAAGTTTCTACTTTCTATGGATGTTTTTGGGGTCAAAAGGATTTTGTTTGTTATGTTTCTTTATTTTTCATGCATCATATTAAGGATCATTTTTACCAATTCTAACAGTGAAAATTGTAAATGGAACATTTGAGGCACTCAGATCTGAACAAAATATTGTTGTGGTGCAATTCTTTTTGTTGTTTTATCATATTGAACATGCCATTTTGTGTGTACAGATTAAATGCTACATTAAGCAGTTGTTATCTGGACTTGACCATTGTCATTCACGTGGTGTAATGCACCGTGACATCAAGGGATCTAATCTTCTAGTGAATAATGATGGGATACTAAAGATAGCTGATTTTGGACTGGCGAACTTCTCAAATCGTGGGCACAAACAGCCCCTCACTAGTCGTGTAGTTACGTTGTGGTACCGTCCTCCTGAACTTTTACTGGGTTCAACTGACTATGGTCCTTCTGTGGATCTTTGGAGCATTGGCTGCGTATTTGCTGAACTACTTGTCGGGAAGCCTATCCTTCAGGGGAGAACAGAGGTACTGACATTTTCAAGACCCTTTTATTACTATATGTGATGATCATGATCACACTCCCCCGCCCATCCAACGATTCTTGCTAGTGTTACTGAATCTTATTTTATATGCAGGTCGAACAATTGCACAAAATCTTCAAGCTTTGTGGCTCTCCACCTGAAGAATACTGGAAAAAGTCTAGACTCCCTCATGCAACATTGTTTAGGCCACAGCAGCCATATGGTAGTTGTCTCCGAGAGACCTTTAAAGATTTGCCTCCAACTAGTGTGAACTTGCTACAGACTCTTCTTTCTGTGGAACCATACAAACGTGGAACTGCCTCCTCTGCTCTCTCATCAGAGGTAGTTTCACCTGCAACTTCGTTGGCTATTCTTGAAATGCATTCATTTGACATAATAGTGGGCATGTGAAACAATATACTGTCTTGAAATCATCTGCATTGCAGAGTACAAGTCTCTCTCTCTCTCTCTCTAATTTCATACCTACCATTTTAATTTTGATCGTACGTTCTGAACATTGTGCTTTCATGCATCCTTGTATGCTATAATGACAAATTCTTTCTCACATCAGTCATGGAACAAATTCATTCATCACACGTGTAAACTTTGACTTTATGAAGCATTGACACTGAATTTGGGGTATTCTAGCCTGATGAAACTATCATATTATTCAGTATTTCAAAACAAAGCCATATGCTTGTGAACCATCAAGCCTGCCGGTATACCCACCTAGCAAGGAGATTGATGTGAAACAGCGGGAGGAGTCAAGGAGGTGAGATCTCATCGACTTTGTATGTTCTATAAATAGTTATGGAAAAAGAGAAGTTTGCTTGGGTATGTGTCAGTATGTGCTTTTAGCATTTGATGACCTCCTATATTGTATGGTCGTTCCAAGCGAGTATCTGCATGTGGAATTCATTGGGTAATAGTACCTAGCATGACTCTATAAGCTGCTGTGTCAGAATATGTACAAGGAGTATCCATTTAGTCTAGTTCTTAATATTATAATGCGTGGTATAATGGGTAAATTAGATTAGTTCTTTTGTCTTATGTCATATGAATGTAAATATCTGAGCAGTAAATATCTCATGAAATTATTGAATTAAATCGGCTCTTGCAAATAGAAATTTATGGATGTGGTGGATGAGAATGATAAAGCTGTGTGCCTCTCAAAATAACACAAAGTAATGGACAGTTTCAGTTCCAAGGGGACAGGAATATGCGATAGATTTATTTTTCTCTCCCTCTATCTGTAGGAAGGGGTTTGTTTTGGGGAGATTGACCATCTAAGGTTGTAGTAAAACCTTTTTAGTTTAGTGGTGTCAGACATAATGAACAAATTTTTATTCTATTCAATTTTCAAGTACATTAGCATAGTTTGCTTGTCAGCTCTTATTTAAAGAACTGCGATGGACTTGTAGGAAATAGATTGGTGGAAGAGCACGTGGACCTGAAACAAGAAAGCCATCAAGAAAGCCATCAGGATTCAACAAATTAGTCCCAACAGAGGTCCAATCCAATTCCTCTCTTGCTTCATTGCGTTTCATTTTATGTGCATGCACTATAATCCGTTTGAAGGGTCTGTTTTCCAGGGAGAGTAAATTATCATTGAATGGTTTAATGTCCTTTTACAGGATTTGGCAAGTCAAACCCAGAAATTCCAAAAGGTAAATGGCAGGTCAGTCCACATCCTTAAAGAAGGGAGCACCAATGTAGGTAAGGAGGAACCAAAGCTGTCTAGTGATAAACCAGATGATGCTTCCCATACTAAGAATGCATCTCAAGGAGATATTCCCTTTTCTGGGCCGTTGCAAGTTTCGACATCAAGTGGCTTTGCATGGGCAAAAAGACGTCAAGATGACATTTCAATAAGATCCCACTGTCGATCTATTTCAAGGGGGCATATTGTCAATCCATTAGAGTCTTCTGTACCAAATTCAATGAATAACTTTGATTCTAGAAGCATGGAAAATAAGGATTGTCTGGCACGCTCCAACTCTCGGAGCCATGATCCACTTGAAATCCCTAAGCCTGCCATGCAAAACCAATGGAGCAAGTTTGATCGCCCAGATTCTTTTGATGCTTCTGACGAATACCACTCACAAGAGCTATCTATTGCACTTTATCATAGGGAGGATTCAATGTCCAAGAGAAGTAACCTGGTAAGTTAAACAGAAGCCAGATCACATCCATAAACGAAACTCGTGTTCCTCTTTCTGCATATTTTTCTGCCCCCATTAAAAGATAGGGAATCTTATGTTTCCATGGAAATTTTCAAAATGATATCTTGAGGTATGGTTTTTGAAATTTAAAACCGAAAGAAATCCTAAATTTATTGAATGACTTCTTTTCTTGCCAGCATGAAAATTTAAGTAAATGACGTCCTTCTTGGATAGTTAACTATCCAGATTGTCTTGACTGTTAATTGGACAATGGAAGAAGGCAATGGTACAGAAAATGGATTTATTTGAAGTTCATTGATGCTGACGCTCTTTTCAAATAAAATTTTAACTTTTCATTTAGCAATGCAAATGGATAAAACTAGCATTTATTGACACGTATGACTGTGATGAAAATGGTTAGAAATTTTACTGACAATCAGTACATGGGTCAACTGTTTCGATCTGAATCCGAACTGAAATTCATATATGCCCTAAGTTCTTATTCATTGCCTGCCTTGCAGAGTTATCTGGATCATGGAGAGAAGGTTGAGTTTTCAGGACCCCTGCTATCTCAAATGCATACTGTTGATGAGCTCTTGGAAAAACATGAGCGCCACATCCGCCGAACAGTCCGAAGATCTTGGTTTCAAAGAGGTGGGATAGTTAAATGAAGTAGCAATATAGCCTTCAAAAAATTGGACAAATTGTTGGTTTTCAAAATGTATAAACATATAGCTACATATAAAGAAGCATTTGTTTGTTTTGTTTTTCTACCTCCTGTCCCTACGTATCTAGCGAAAAAACTACAAATCAAAAGCAAGTTGTCTGAAACTTGTCCCTTGGAGAGGATTAAAACCTATAAATTCTTAGATATTTCCATAATATGTTACACCCATTTCAACCAAGTTTCCATTGGCTTATTGTACAACCTACTGGTATGTTATATGTATCTAAGAACTCTTCTTACTAATGTTGCATTTCTTCCTGACATTATCTATGGGTTGCAGGTAATAAGCAAGGGAAGCAAGTATAATGCTAATTGCTGTGAGGTATTAACTATTAAGCAATGAAGTGGGCTAATTGCTTTGAGGTATTCAGGAACGAAAAGGGGAACGCAAACCAAGAAAAGAAACTTGTCTTCCCCCCTGCGCATCAGATCAGATGGTACAAGAAATCTATTTCCTGTAAGAAATAAACTGCAGAATTGACAGAGACGCAGTATCCGGCAGCATTCTCTGATGGGAAACTGAAAACTTGAGGAAACGTAGCCCTTTCAGCCTTCAATGTGTGCTTCCTAGAACCTGAAGCCAAGGGGTAAAAATAGAAGAAAGGTTTTTGACTGAGGAAATTCTTTTTTCTTATAATTTTTTGTCAATATCTATGTATGATCCAAACCACGTTCCTGATTTGGCCTTATTGCCTTCATCTACTGGCAACTTTCATGCGGCAATGTATATATAGATTGGCCGTGACTGGCTTGAGCCTAGAAGAAATCCAATCAACTATTTAACCGAACAATTTTGTCAGAGTAACCTTTTTTTTTTCCTCTTAACCGAACAATTATCTTGTGCTGGTTTAGATTTGAATAATGTCAAGGTCCAAAAATTGTTTGACCGGTGTGGAGCGAGAATAAGGATAAATTTTCCAATGTACGAGTAACTTTTCCTATCTACAATGAATCTTATCGTGAGGCTTATTATGTTCTTTTTCGCAAGAATCACGAGAAGGTAAAAAAGCAAGATAAAGGCCGTGGGCGGTGACCATGGCGGTGGGCGGTGACCGATAATGTGGGCACTATATCTTTTTGTTTTTTTTTTTTGGGAAATTTTATCTATATTGAAGCTGATTACATAGATGTCTTTAAAAAAAGAAAAGCAAGAAGATGTCTTTAAAAAAAGAAAAGCAAGATTAAATCTTCATAATTCGAATTTGGCCCAATCCACATTCTATGGATCAAGCAACCCAGCTCATTACACCAATAATTCTTAAAACACAAGCTCGGCTTTTTTTGTTTTTGTTTTTTTGTTTACCCTCGTCCTTGGGTTCAAATGAGGTGGGGTCGGTCTTTCTCACCTTTAGGAAGGGGGTTCAATTCCTACGTTGGTTAAGACGCTGGGGGATACATCTTAGGGATCTAGGAAGCAGTGGTAATGCTGGCAAAGGTGGAGGGAGGCATGTGTACTCTCTTGCCAATATCCCTTGTGGACTAGGCTCCAAGCGCCCTGCCCTTGGATTGTGGGTGAGTCCGACCCTTTCCTAAAATTTTTATATCGAAAAAAAGAGCTGGGCTTTTTTAAATATGATGTCAATACGTATTTTCCAACCTTGAGAATAACAGAGACAAAGAACGTCATCCAATTTCTGCTTGTTTGACCCCATTCCTCACAGATTTCCATTCCTGTCCATTGAAGAGGGATTTCTCAAATCAAACAAACCCTAAATTCCAAAAGCTTAAGATTGAGAATCCTTATCTAACGAACAAAGGCCTTGGACATGGCCTCTCAACCACTATGGATTTTTAAGGGTCACATTTTCACTTTTGGAAAAATAAAATGTGTTTTGTTATATTTTAGATATTTTTTTCCCTCATAAAGAACATGCAATTTCGACTAAAAAATTAAATGAACTTGGCATATCCATAATATGTGATATAGAAACTCTAATACATTACCCTCTTTGCGAACTATAAATATAATCATTCATTTCTCAAATTCCATATGACACACGAAACTCACACTAGCTATATTTGAAAATATGAAGAATTGTGGTTATTTCTAATGGCTAAAAGTCATTATTGCAGTTTCAATATGATCTTAGTGTTATAATCGCTTAAACACAACGTCTTAGGTTCAAATACATGTGAATGCCTCCTTTAATCCTAACAATGCTTGAATATTACTCCCTCTGGTCAAAGTTAATTTTTTTTGGAGAGATTAAGAAAGTTAATTAAATTATTATTTAATTTTTTCTCCAAACTAATTGATTTGACTAATAAACTAACATATAATATGATTAAACAACTTATTTAGTTTCTTTAATCTTTTCAAAAAAATAATTAACTCTATTTTATATTTAAAATCGGAGGAAAGAAGTTTGAGGTATAAATAAAACATTGGGAAGAAGAAAAGTAGTGAGGTGAGAAAAATAGGATGAAGATGTGAAAGGTGAGAAGAATGAAAATGGACAAAAGAGAAGGGTTATGAATAATAAGGTGAGAAGGAATTAAAGGAAAAGAAGAATGGTAATAGACAAAAGAGAAGGGTTATGATCGAGTTGGATTGGAGGGAAGCTTTTGTCGCCAAGTTGCCAAGTGAAATGATGAGGTGAGGTTGGGTTTGTTTCATGAAGCACAAAGCATCCACTTCATTACATTACAATTTACATATCCCCAACAAAATGGAGACAGCAACTAGGGCTACCACACACATTAATCACTTCTGCCTCATATCTTTAATATAAGAATAATTGATTTTTAAAAAGAGATTAAGAAAACTAAATAAATTATTTAATCATAACATATGTGATGTATCATTTTATTATATATCAGTTTATAAATTACATAAATATAAATACTTTAAAGCAATTTATTTAAGGGTTAAAGTGCAAAAATACACATGAACTCTTTCTCCAGGAGCGCCTAGCACCACGTGCTTTTTTTGGGAGTAAAAATACACATGTGGTTACCATTTTGAAGCAAAAGTCACATCTCACCGTTAAGTTACTGTTCACCGCCATTAAATTACTGTTTACTTTATCTTCTTTTTTTTTTTTTTTTCTCTCATCACGGTTTAATACTGGAACTACTATATATATATATGATCCTAAATTAAAGATGTCATTATCAGCAGTTAATGAGCCTCTCACCTAAACCATTCACTCCACAATAATCCATGCATGCACCATTGCTCTACTTTGATAATCCATGTCTGGGAGGGACCACTTCTCCTAATCTTTACATCAATTCAGAATATCACAAAATTATTGTAAAAATAGAATTCACAACAACTTTTTCTTCTTTTCTTTTTATTACTCTGCGCCAATTATATTTAGAGAGAATTCAAACTCACAACTTTTTTTGTCATTAGATTACAAAGCCCCAGTATAATTTAAAATAAGTTGAATTGCTCATAACTATGAAGACTGTAACGAGTAAAATTTTTTCCCCTAATTCTCATCTCACGCTGACTTTTTAGATGTATTATAACACAATAACAATTTTACTTTGTAGTTTCATCATGATAAATATTCTTTTGTAGCATTTTCCTTTTTGAATAAGTGGGGCAAACAGTAATGATTTGATTTGATGTTATAAAATAGGATCAATCTGGCGACTTCTAACTTGTAAAAAAAATTTCTAAGTTACTAGACTACAAGGTCATTGTTATTTTGTAACATTTTTCTAATCATTTGAAAAGGCTTGAACATTACCTACTATGTGTATTTGGTTATTTTATGAATTGTTAAGGTGTAAAAATATATATAAGCTTTTTTCCTAAGAGCAAAGATACACATATGCTTTTTTGAAGAGCAAAAATACACATATGGTTACCATTTTGGAGTAAAAGTCACATCCCACCGTTAAGTCACTATTCACCGTGATGAGAGAGAAAAAAATGAGGTAAACAGTAACATAACGGCGGTGAAGAGTGACTTAACGGTGAGATGTGACTTTTGCTCTAAAATAGTAACCATTTATGTATTTTTACTTTTCAAAAAAGCATATTTGTATTTTTACTTTTGAGAAAAAAACTCATATATATTTTTGTACTTTAACTCTTTTACGAAAAACAATCAAAACTATGCTCGCAAACTCGCAAGTTGCTTCCATCAAAATATGACTCTCTGGTGGTTCCCAACAGAAAATCAAACAAACACTAGCTAGGATAAAATCCATAAAAAAAAAAAAAGAAAAAAAAAATCAAACAAAGCCCTAGGACAAAATCCACAAGTCAACAGTGAAACACAATTTTTTTTTTTTAAATAATTCCTTACAAAATACACATTGAGACACAAACATATGTATATATGCCCCACGTTTAGTGCAGTACAGAACATTTTAAAAAAGAAAGAAAGGAAAGGACATGAATAATTGAGAATGCATAGGAAGAAGTGGAGGCCAAATCATTGTTTTAATATGAAACCTGGAAGTGAAACAATAACAACAATATACTAAGAGAGCCTTGCTCTCTTCTTCATTGGTTGTTCCTCTCATCATCTTCATCACTTCATCTCACATTCCCTCTTCTCACTCTCACATGGTTCCCTCACTCTCTCTAATCATTTCATTGGTCCCCACCTCCTTCTCTTCCTACATCTCACCCTTCATTTGTTTGACTTTCTGACCTCCATCTCGTGGTGTACAGTCAGCCACGTGGCATGCATACATTGCCTATCTAGGTCTTTGTTTACAGCATCATGTACCTTTGATTGGAAGGCACATTCAATTGAGATTGCTGAGCAAACCCCTCTGGTTTCTTCAATTCCTCTTCGTATATATTATTATAAACTATTGTTCTCACATCAAGGCTTCCTTCAAATTTCAGATAAATATTTCAAATTTTAAACCCCCAAAAAAATAAAAGTGACTTGTACTTTGCTTGTAAGATAATTTTTTTTGTACTTTACAGTATGCCAATTAAAGTAATTTTCAAGTTATTACAGTGTACTCGTATTTCACTTTTCCTCCAAAAAAGATAAAAAGGAAGCAGCCAGGTGCTTGGCAAATGTTTGATATAGAAGCAAGTGATATTAAATTTGAAGTATGGTCAGATTATGATTTGAGATAGCCTTGGTATAATAATGGACATGGAAGCTATTCTTCAAGGTACGGTGTGGTTAGATAAGATTAATCATTATTTTTTTTAAAATAATTAATGGCTAGTTTACTAAAAATTAAAGGAAAAATAAGTTTAGTAAAATCTAACACTTGAATTATTGGGAGAAATTAAGAAAATAGTAAAGGTTTTGTTGAAAAATTTCTTTTAATATTATATTTCAAATAGCTTTTCAAAATAAGTTTTTTTTTAAAAAAAAATTAAGGGAGATCCTTGATGTATTAAGTTTAAATTCTTTCAATAACTCCCTCATACTTTTAACGACTTTTTTAATATTCAGTCTAATTAAAAACACAATTTTATTAATATTAAACACATAGGCTTTAATTGATGAACACAAAGCAAATAATTGGTGTTTGCATGCTAATTAGTAATTAGTAGTTTGGATGGGATTACACAGGCACACAAGATCACGCAGCGATTGGTGCCTTGCCTTTTTGAGATAACATCACTGTCCCACCTTTTTTCTTTATTTTTCCATTTGCTTTCCCCTCCTCCCATCTTATTTTAATAAATTTTAATTATATTTCTCCCACTTTTACAAGAGGGTATATCAAGCAACATGGAATCTCGTAGAAGAAGATTTAAAAAACACTCAATAAAGTTATTTATTGAATCACAATTTTTTTCTAATAATTTATCAAATGATTTAATTTCTGATAGAGTATAATTGTCGTGTAGTCTATATAGATAAGACTTGATGTGATTGTATTGTTAAAGGTAGGGGTGTTCATGATAACCTTAAGCTTGTGCATTTGCTTGAGCTCCGGAAAAAATCTCCTTGTGCAACTCAATAAAAAGCAGCTTGGAAAAAATTGGGTATAATTGGGCTAGTATTTTTGCAAATAGGGTTAAACATCGGGCAGGGTATACTGCCTTGCCCATCTGGTTATGCCCGGTAGTATATATGGTATTATATGTTTTTTTAATACAATAATATTATATATTTTTTATTTTTACTCATGAGTATATGACTATTTGTTAAGACACCTTTTTAATTTTAAAATTTAATTTGTAGACTTATTTTAGAATATTCGAAAACGTTGAATTATAGATTTTATTTTAAGTTTGCAATTTTATTTATTAGGTATGATTGAAATTATTATTTTTTTCTCATATAAAGTGTGGTAGAATATCGCACTTGGGTAGGGAAGGCTCGATCTACCCAATCTAAAAATATTAGGGTTTCTATCAAGCATGAGTAGATATTGAATTGCATTTTACTATTTAATGATCTTTTGAGCAGGACATCAAGTAAAAGTCTCATCTTAATCATGAATACATCTAGTCAAAGGTTAAACATTTGGCAATGAAAAATATCAAATAGCTTAAATTATAATGACATTATACAAAAAAAAAGTTAAATATTTTACCGGAATATAACATGTGCATGAAAAAAAAAGGGGGGGAAACCAAAACAAATCAAAACAAGAATATTAATTGGATGTATTTCCAAAGTCGCTGTCCCTAGGCAAGGCTACCATCTTTTTGTAGGGAATGATGGGGCTGAGTGGGCAAAAAGGCTTTTGATGTTACATACCTCATTTTTATATATTTTGTAAGATAACATTATTTGTGTGCGTGTTTTCATTATTATTATTGCTGTTGTTTGATTGAGGGGAAAAAAAGTAATTACAGACAGTTTATTAGATATTGTGGCAGTTAATTAAAGCTGCCCCAAAGAAATAATACGAGCCACAAAAAAAAAAAAAAAAAAAATATATATATATATATATATATGTATGTATGTATGTGAGAGAGAGAGAGAGATAAAATATATTATTTTGTGACTTGATTTTCATGACAAGTTTAATCATTGTTATTAAAGCTTTATACCTAAGTACATGTATATGGAAATAAATTAGAACAAATAACTCTTTATTAGGGCCAAGAATCGATGGATAAGTGTTAACTTATTGTTTTATCGACGGTATTGTGTTTTATTTTATTTTTAAAAATAAATTAGATTATATCAACTTGTTTTGCATTAAATTTTGGCTAAAATTGACTATGATATTTTGTTTAAAAAAAATGTATATTTGACTCTTTGTACATCTTAATTAACACATACTATCAAATATCAATATTGAATAATAACTCATTGCTTACATCAAGAATCATAAATTAAAGGCCAAAAGTTATTTTTTTTATTAATAAGATAAGATTGATTAAATAATCTGTATCATATAAAGACACAAATCATTCCATGCATATATTACACTATCTGCCTTTTATTTTTCCTTTTTAATTTTTTACGATTTATTTATCTTAGCTTTGCATTCGGGGGCCATCGTAACTTAAATTTTAACACCGTGTTCGTTGTATTTTTTCCATTTATCTAGTAATGTGTTTTTTTTTTCTTTTATTTTTTTCACAAATAAAAAATTATAGATTATGATTTTTGGTTTTATTTCTTTTTAATCATATTCTATGTAATATACTAATCTTCCTTTAAATCTTACGGTAATTTATTACTGTCGATATACATATAATTTGATGTGTCTGAGTCTGACTATTAAGAATTTTATGATTTCAGATACTTAACTTGCATATTTATTGTTTTGCAGTGTAAAATATAAATTATTTTTTTCCTCCAAATTTCAAAATCAATAGTTTTCCACTAGATAATTTGATCACAAATATTATGGGCAGAAATTTCTAATTTAATATAGGAAACATTACATGGAGTGAGTTTAAATATTACAAAATAATTAAAACATCCTAAAAATTGTGATTATTATTCTTCATGAAGTTTACTAGAATTGGAAGTAGAAATTTAATTTTTATAAAAAAAGTAGAAAATTTAATAAATCTCAAAATATGCTAGCAAGTTTGGCGCATAAATCACAGTAGCATTAAGATTCTCCAAATTTATAACTTCAATTTAATAATTTATTAATTAATTTGGGGTCATTAGATGTAATTTTCTTAACAAATACAAACCCACCTTCCATAGTCTCTCCCCCTTTTTTCTTTTTTCCTACAAAATGATCGATCATATGCTATTAAAGCTGTATATATTTGTGGAAGCTGTTTGAATAATCCACGATAACATCAGTCTTAATTAAGAGATGGAAAAAAAAAAAACAAGGATATGTAAAATTTAGGGAAACTTCCATATAAATCTCTCTTGAATTTCTAAAACTTTTAAACGCCATATGAATTTATAAAAAAACTGAAAAGACATGTGGACTTTTCTGGGTTTTGCAAATTCGGGTCAATTTACCATTTTACCCTTATTTTTAAAATAAATTAAAAAAAAGAAAGACGCCTCTCGTGGAGGGCCATCGTGGCGGGCGGCGATTATTGGGAACCAACCGCCAATTGCCAGACTCCAACTGCACGGGTTTCGACTGTCGGCCGTTAGAAAACAACCAGAGTAATCAATTCTTGAGAATTGATTTCTCATTCTCGAGAATTGATGATTTTGACTATTTCTCGGCGACCGACGATCAAAGTTCGCATAGTTGGAGTCTGGCCGTTGGTAGCTGGTCATAGTGGCCCTCCGGCGAGAGGCCAATTTTTTTTTAATTTATTTAAAAACTAAGGGTAAAAGGTAAATTCATCCGAATTTGCAAAATGCAGAAATATTCCCATGTCATTTCGGTCTTTTTATAAATTCACATAATTTTTAAAGGTTTTAGAAATTTAAAAGGGATTTAATTGAAATATTCCCTAAAATTTAACTTTGCCCATTTAAAATTTCAAACTTCATTCTGACCCAAATAAATAAATAAATTATAGCAAAGTAAGTTTCTAAACCAAATAAATTCTCCCTCAGGCTTCTTCTCTGTTTTAATGGAAGTGTCGGGAACAAACATCGGTTGGGGGAAAAAATGAATATTCTAAATTCTTTATTCAAAACGTGAATAGTAATGCCACGTCGCCAACCACGTAGATTTTGTGTCTTCAACCCAAACCCTCTCTCGCTGCTTGCCCAAACTTTTTTTTTTTTTTTTTGTCGTTGCAGAGCCAAGAGAGAGAAAGAGAAAAAAGGGAGGGAGACAGGTCTAAACTTCGAAAGAGTTTTTTCCTTTTCAGTCCACTGCGCCTCTCTCTCTCTCTATCTTCTCTATCTAACTCCATGTGGGATTTCGTTATCGCTTGCCATTGTTTTTCTTTTTGATTCTATTTCTCCTACATTTTCCTCCTAAATCCCACGTACTCCTTTGCTTCACTTCATTCCCTCATTCTACAAATCTACTTCTCTTTTATCCTTTCTTTTGATCATGTTCCCTTTTGGGATTTTGTTGCTTTGACTATTGCGTCTGCCTTTCTTTTTCTGGATGTTTAGCTTTCCTTTGGATCACCAGCTAGCTTGCTGCTTCTGAAATTCGCTGTTGCTCTTGTTCTCTCTCTTTCAGCCGGCGATTTCTTGCCTCAATTGGATTTAGTATTGGGCTTCTTCGAATTGGTTGATTGCAAGATCTGCTGTACGATTTGCCTAACGATACACAATTTTGATCTTGCTGGCGGTCAACCGACTTATCGGTTTGGATCTGATCGGGGTAAAAACAGCGCCATCTAATGGCGCTGTTCAGAAGGTTCTTTTACAGGAAGCCGCCGGATCGGCTTCTGGAGATCTCCGAGAGAGTTTATGGTAGGCTTATTTTTCTATTCCGTCCGTTCCAAACTTTTTTCACCATTTAATTTTAATGAGCTTATAAATGCAAGAGCAATTGTAAAATTTGAAGCATTGCCCCCCCCCCCCCCCCCCCCCCCCCCGCGCGAACTTTAGCCGAGGGAAATCTCTTGGTTTCAATTTATTGGCTTTTCCCTATATGAATGGGATTCACTGGAGGATGTTCAGCTAAGGAGGGGGGGTGTTATGCTGTCAAAGTCACCGTGGAAGTTGAGAAATTGAATCAGTGGCTGGGCACTTCTGTTTATTACTATTCTGCAGCGGCATTGCATCAAGTCGATTATGATAGTCGGAGATATTAAAGGAATGGGAAAGTTATTGGCCGAAGAAGGAAAAAAAAAAGAAATGGGATTTTGGAGCATTCCTTTTATGCCAGGTGCAGAGCTGGTTTGTTGAAGGCCAAAGTTTGAATTTTGGGTAGAAATGGTGAAAATGTATCTAAATGTTTATAAATAGAAAGCAGTATTACGGTCAGATACTGGTAAGTCATGATTGGAGGATTGCTAGCTGAAGAATTGTGGAACACTTCTATTCATTGAGACTTGTCCTTTAAGACACTGTTTATATATCTCACTAGGAATGTTTTTGCTTCATTGGAGTGAGTTAGTAGCCATGGCCCATATAATCAGCAGGGTGTAATTGCATACTTTTTGGTTTCTAGTTGTGATCTTACTTATTATGTCCGTGGATACCATCACTGTTATGCTTAGTAGTTCAGTGTACCTCTATTAACTAATAATTTGACCATTTTATCTCTGTTTTGCAGTTTTTGATTGTTGCTTCTCCACAGATGTCTTGGAAGAAGATGAATATAAAGCTTATATGGGAGGGATCGTAGCTCAGCTACAGGATCACTTTCCTGATGCCTCTTTCATGGTGTTTAACTTCAGGGAAGGGGAGAAGCGCAGTCAAATTTCAGATATATTATCTCAATATGACATGACAGTCATGGAATACCCTCGTCAATACGAAGGGTGTCCTCTTCTGCCTTTGGAAATGATCCATCACTTCCTTCGATCAAGTGAAAGCTGGTTGTCTTTGGAGGGTCAACAGAATGTTCTTTTGATGCATTGTGAAAGGGGAGGTTGGCCTGTGCTTGCATTTATGTTAGCAGGTCTTCTATTGTACCGGAAACAGTACAATGGGGAGCAAAAAACCCTTGAAATGGTCTACAAGCAAGCTCCTAAGGAGCTTCTCCACCTTCTATCTCCTTTGAACCCACAACCTTCTCATTTGAGATATCTTCAATACATTTCCAGGAGAAATATGGGCTCTGAGTGGCCTCCATCAGACACACCCTTATATTTGGATTGTCTGATTCTTAGAGTCCTTCCATTATTTGATGGTGGAAAAGGTTGCAGGCCTGTTGTACGTGTTTATGGTCAGGACCCTTCAAAACTTGTTAATAGGAGTTCTAAGCTGCTTTTTTCTACTTCAAAGAACAAAAAACATGTTCGCCTCTACCAACAGGTGATGTATAATTGAAGTTGTTGGTACTATTTTTTTAATCTAACTGGATAGAATTCTTAGTTAAGAAATTTTAACTGCAGGCAGAGTGTATGCTGGTGAAAATTGATATCCAATGTCGTGTTCAAGGGGATGTGGTTCTTGAGTGCATACATACGGATGATGTCTTCAGTCATGAGGATATGATGTTTAGAGTTATGTTTCATACAGCATTTGTGTGTTCAAACATATTGGTGCTCAACCGTGACGAGGTTGATATTTTGTGGGATTCTAAGGATCAATTTCCCAGGGATTTTAAAGCTGAGGTAAGTCGTTGTTATTCTTCTACGCATATATCATTATACTCCCCAGTCCTAAATGTAATACCTCATTTGAGAGTGGATTTGGTCTTAAATGTAAGATATTTTTTCATTTTATCTCTCATATTTATTATTTCTTTCCAAACCAATTTGCCTAATTTATAAACTAATATATAATCTAATATTACACATAAGTACTTTAGAGAGATCATGTCACATATGATGATTAAGTAATTTATTTTACTTCCTTAATATGCTCAAATTAGATAGTCTTACATCAATGACTAGAGGAGTATTAAATAGGAGCTGAATGCACATTCATATTTTTACCAGGTACTTTTTTTGGATGCCGCTGCTGTTATGCCTAATCTAACCACAGTCAGGGCAAGTGAAGATGCTAATGAGACAGGAACTGCTTCACCTGAGGAATTTTATGAGGTGGAAGAGATATTTAGTAACGTAGTTGATGTGCAGGAAGGTAAGGTAGATTATAATTCTCTTCTGGCTCATGACAGTGTAATAGATGGTCAAAACCAAAAAGAAGTATGGAAAGAGGATTCCCATCCTCCCACTTTTCAGGAATGTACATCAGATGATCGGACCTACAAACAGGACAGAAGGATGGATTCTGGTACTAATGCTGTGAAAGATATTGCTGTTGATGATGTGAAGTACGCACTTGATGAGAGTGTGGATTCTAATACTCATGAAGTGAAAGATATTGCTGTGGATGATGGAGAAATTAAGAATACTTCTACAGTAGTAACTACTGATATTGTTATAGAAATGAAAGATGTCAATGCAGACATGCATGGACAATTGGAAGATATGGACAACAAATATGACGAATTTGGCAATGCAACAGAGAAGAAATTAGATTCCAAGGCAGGCCAGCAGAAGCATGATATTTCCAGGCAAAAATCTGATAAAGTACCACCTGTGATGAAAAAACAACTTTCGTCAAACTTGAAGCCAGTGGGAGATACGTTTACAGCTAAGCAAAAGATTAAGCAGCTTGAATCACAGGGTAGTCAGCCAAAACAAGCAAAGCCAAATGCAGTAACTAGGTGGATTCCTCCTAACAAAGGTTCTTACGCAAATTCAATGCATGTTTACTATCCACCATCAAGGTATAATAGTGCACCTGCTGCACTTTCCAATGCCAACTCTTCAAAGGAGAAAACTATAGATGCCAAATCAAGGTCTGCCTCTGCATCTTTTGTCTCTGGAATACCTATTTCTAGTGAAAAGACAAATGGATTGAAATGTCAAAAGGTGGACGCACCAAAATCTGCAGACTCCATAGCAGAAATGGAAGAAGAAAACTTCCCATCAATTAAAGAGACATGTCTTCAAACACCAAGTCAAGCACCAGTTAATAGCCCGACACAAGTGTTAAAACCTCCCCCTCCCCCACCCCCACCCCCACCTCCACCTTTATTTCACACTAAACACTCTATGGCCTATGCTTTTGAAACATCATCAGTTCGTAGACAAAACCAAGAGGTGGATGTACAGCCTATAACTCCTCCTCCTCCTCCTCCTCCTCCACCCCCTCCTCCACCCCCTCCTTTTTTAACTAATAGAACGATCACATCCGGAGTTTTTGGAATGTCTAATGTAGTTGCCCCTCCTACTCCTACTTTTCGTTCTCCACCACCACCTCCACCACCGCCACCTCCAAGGTATGGGCTTTCAATCCCACCCCCACCCCCGCCAACTCCACCACCATCTTCTAGGGGTATTTCTCCACTGTTATCTACACATTCATCGCCACCCCAATCTTCACCTTTACCTACCCAATCCCTGCCTTTTTTGAAAAAAGTTGCACCAACTCCTCCACCACCACCCCCTCCTCCACCCCCACCTCCCTTTAGTGGAACTTCATTGGCCCCTCCATTGTCTTCTTTGAGTAAAGCTCCACCACCCCCACCTCCACCTGCACCTTCTTTGGGCAAAGCTCTACCTCCGCCGCCCCCTCTTCCACCTCCTACAAGTAGAGCTCCACCACCCCCTCCTCCACCTCCTACAAGTAGAGCTCCACCACCCCCACCAGCACCTCCTTTTAGCACAGCTCCTCCACCCCCACCACCACCTCCTTTTAGTAGAGCTCCACCTCCTCCTCCTATGCCTGGAGCCCCAACTCCCTCACCACCCCCACCTCCATCAAGAGTAGCACCACCTCCACCACCACCTCCCTTATCAAGAGGAACACCTCCTCCACTGCCACCTCCCCTATCAAAAGGAGCACCTCCTCCACCGCCACCTCCCCCATCAAGAGGAGCACCTCCTCCACCGCCGCCTCCTCTATTAAATAGGACGCCTCCACCACCCCCTCCTCCAATGTCTAGAGCCCCACCTCCTCCGCCGCCTGCTGGTGGTCGAGGCCCACCTCCTCCCCCTCCTCCTGGAGCACGTGCTCCTAATGCCCCTACTCCCCCTGGACCTCCAGGTAGCACACCACCACCACCTCCTCCCTTGGGCTCAAAAGGTCTAAATTCTGATCCAAGAGGAAGAGGGCGTGGACTTTCACGTCCTACTGGGGGTGGTGCAGTAGCACCTCGACGATCCTCCTTAAAGCCTCTACATTGGAGTAAGGTGACAAGGGCAGTGCAGGGAAGTTTATGGGAAGAATTACAAAGACATGGAGAGCCTCAAATGTAAGTTGACTCATTTTTAATGTCTTTTGTTTGTCTAGATTATTTTAAATTTTTAGAATCATTCCTCTGCCTAACTGTTTTTCACATCATTTCCTTTTGTAATGAATTGTTTCATGTTCTATCTTAGTGCCCCAGAATTTGACTTTTCAGAGCTTGAAAGCCTTTTCTCCGCAAATGTTCCTAAACCTGCTGATTCAGGTGGTAAATCTGGCGATCGACGTAAATCTGCTGGGTCCAAACCTGACAAAGTTCACTTGGTATATATGACAATGTTCTTGAAATTCAGTATTTTGGAATTAGGCATGTGTGTAAAGGGTGGCCTGATTGTTCTTCATCTTTCATTCCATATTTGTAAAGTCCCAATATTTGGTGTTTCATTTCATGGAGAAGGTTTATTGCATTTATTGCCAGATTTATATTGAAATTGGAATGTGATCCTATTGTTTATTGTAGGTAAAACAAGGAAGCTTCATGATGACCTGAGTTGTGAATATTCTAGTAGGGATTTGATCTTAATTTGTGGAGGAAACATGTTTATATCCCATTATTTATAATGCCAAGGAGATAAATCAGCATTTCCTGATAAATGTGGCTAATTAAGTTGAGAAGTATGATCACACTAATAAAATATATTGTTCTGTTGTCCCTTCATAGACTTGTCTGTGCTCAGCAAACTATAATTCTACTACGGAGATTTTAATTAATAGTTCATGTTTTATTTTGTGGTTTTTCATTGTTCCTGTTGACATATTTATTTATCAATTCTCTAATATATAAGCAATAATTTGTTTTTTTTTAAATTGTAGATTGACCTGAGGAGGGCCAATAATACTGAAATTATGCTTACTAAGGTTAAGATGCCCCTTTCTGATATGATGGTAAGTTGACACCTTGAAATCTTGTGTGCTCCTATGAGCAAATCTTGTAGCATATTTATGAAATTTGGGTTCAAGGCATTGATAACGAATGTTAGTTTTATTTTGCAAGATGCATTATGACAAAAGTATCCATTAAGATCGTGAGGGCTGCTCTAGTGGCTGGTTGTTGGGGGATTTGGTAAAGGGTAGTTAGTATATTCTATCCTCATATAGTGCTAATTGAAAAGTACTCATATAGTTAGTATATTCTATCCTCTTAGATAATCCTGCCATGTTATAAGCATACTAACTTTTCCAAACTTTTGAGAGTTTAACATGTAATTCTCTATTGTTGTTTGTTAGGATTATCTAACTTATTGAAATGGTTATTCCCAGGCTGCAGTACTAGCTATGGATGAGTCGGTATTAGATGTTGATCAGGTTGAAAATCTCATTAAATTTTGTCCTACTAAAGAGGAGATGGAACTTTTGAAGGTTAGACTTGATATAATGATGGCTGCTTCTTGCATAGTGTCTTGGCAATTAAGGTTTCTCTGTTTGGGATATGCTTTTATAGTGGGCTGCACCCATTTACTCTGATTTGTTGGCTTGTTTAATTTTGATCCTCTTGTTTACTATCAGGGATATGCTGGGGACAAGGAGAATTTGGGAAAGTGTGAGCAGGTTGGTTAGTGACTTCTTCTAACTGTATTATATCTTCTGGTTTTTTAACAGAAAAGCTTGAGCACATTGAAATTGCATTGGTGTTGTCAAATTGCGTAAATCATGATTGTGCATATGTGAAAATTTAAATTTCCTGGATCATATTAGTGATTGAAAATAATCATACTCTGATTGAAGTGTAAATTGAATGTATGGTATTCATTATAAAATGATCTTGCTCGGTTGTTTTTTTTTCTTTTCATGTATGGTTGCATTAAAATTGAAAAGAGAAGAGCACATATTGTTGGGAAAAATGTAACTCCAAGTCAAATTTAAGAGTTTCAAAACTATGGTTATAAATGTAAGTTGATTGTTAAAGGATAAAATGTTTAAAAAGAAATCAAATTCAAATCAGAGGCAATGTATTTCAGTTTATGTGGCTTTGATATATATGTATATATATAATCATATTCTTATATATATTTGATTGTACTTATTTCAGTATTTTTTGGAGCTGATGAAAGTTCCACGAGTGGAGTCAAAATTAAGAGTATTTTCTTTCAAGATCCAGTTTAGTTCTCAGGTTCCATGGTGTCTTCAGTATTTATGATTTTCTTGGGAGGACATTTTTCTCTTGCTTCAGTTGTTATTCTTGTTTCATTATGCAGATTACTGAATTCAAGAAGAGTTTAAACACTGTGAACTCTGCCTGTGAAGAGGTACTTAACTCATGACCCTAACATTTATTCTATTGTGTATATTTCTTGACGTTGTTTACTTTCTATTGGTTCAGGTCCGAAAATCTGTCAAACTGAAGGAGATAATGAAGAAAATACTTTACTTGGGGAATACGTTGAATCAAGGAACAGCAAGGGGTTAGTTTATACCAACATCTTTTCTATTATGAGCATCTAGTTTATCTTTGACATTTCTCTAGGATTTGATCTTGTGCAAAATATCTCGTTTGCATACGAAACATTTAAGTAAGAATGTTGTCATTTTATGCAGGTTCTGCGGTTGGATTTAAGTTGGATAGTCTATTAAAGCTTACTGACACTCGTGCTTCTAACAATAAGATGACACTGATGCATTACCTTTGCAAGGTATAGGTCTATATTGCAATATGAAGATACTTTTTTGTGGCTTATATTTCTTATTTGGTATTAGGTCCTTGCTGAAAGGTCGCCTGGGCTTCTTGATTTTCACCTAGACCTTGTCAGCCTGGAAGCTGCTACCAAGGTGATGATTTATTTTTGGTCACAGAAAAAATGGTTTTGGTGCTAACTGTCAGGCTGAGATAGTTGGATTTCTATGTATAATAATTAGTAAATCATCTTGCAGATACAATTGAAGTCATTAGCTGAAGAGATGCAGGCAATCATCAAGGGATTAGAAAAGGTCAGGCAGGAGCTTGCTGCATCTGAAAATGATGGACCTGTATCTGAAGTTTTCCGCAAGGTGTTTGGCTTTTTAATGTTATTTCATGGTTCATATACTAGGGGGGAAATCAAAGATACTAATTTTTTGAAAGAAAACTGAAAATGAATTTACATACTGGTTTTCATGCACCATGATTTTTTGAAGTGTTTATATTAATAATGTGACTTTTATCACCATCACTTAATTTAAATTTTTGGTTACACATTGTTATTTCTTGTTTAGATTGATAGATTAGGCATGACCCTGTTAGATTTTTTGTTATAATTGGTTTACAGTTGCTCTTAATGTACCAATTCAGTTTTCGTTTTGAACCCAAAAAAACAAAAGTTTTTCAATTGCCTGTGCAAAAGGGCAGAAGACTGATCTTGTTACTGAATATAAGGGAAGGGCATATTGGTATATGTTATGATGCGGTGGATTATGTATTAATATTCCACATTCCAATCAAGGAAATTGATTGGTTTAAGAAATCAGAAGAAATTAGAAAAACAAAATTGTAATGAAAAAGTGGAGGGAAGCTGGTGGTTGGGGGATTCTATGGTCCCACCTATGTCTTGATTTCAGCAAGCCTGAACTTTAAATTGAAGAGCAGGAAACTTTTGCTGTCTCTGTAGTTTTTGAATTATGGTATGGAATTGATGGTGAAGCTTCTACAAAACTATCTGGACTCAACTTTATTCCAAATATATTAATCGATTGGAATGGGGTGAATAAAAAAAAATAGTCCAGTGATTGTATTTATAGACAGAGGCTGCAAAAGTGTAACACAAATTCAAATTTTAACATAACTGAAACTCCTAACAAATATATAATTAAGCTGATAGTGATAACAATTTACCAAACAATCCAAAAAAAGAAAAATTCTAATTCTAAAATTAGAACCACTGTTGTAAATCAAAACTATTAAGATTAATAAAATTTGTCATCTGCATAACTTACCTTGTTGTAAAAGTTATTTTATGTACTTCCAAGTTTTAACTATGGTGGCGCTGAAGAGATTTAATTAATCCCGTTCTGCCATTGTGCACATAACTATGGAATAAAATGCTTGTCATGTCCAAGTTAAGATTTTTAGTGCACTTTCAGTCTTAGTTTGTATTGATTGCTAGCAATTGGCATATATCCGTTTAAACTTCTTACCATATGTTAGAACTTTTGTTTATCACTATCACCTGTATTATTGTTAAAAAGGAAAAAAAGAAGGAAATCTTCTGCAAAAATGTCTGCCCTATTTTAATGAAAGAATTTCTGGTTTTCTTTTTTGTAATGCTGATACATTTACTTTAACACAGCTTCTTGTTTGGTTTATATTCCTGCAATTGACTAATTTCCAATTTGTTTTTAGACATCAAAAGAATTTGTTGTTGGTGCTGAGTCAGAGGTGGCATCTGTAACAACTTTATATTCTGTAGTGGTAAGAAGTTAACCATCCCTTTGGCACATTATGCAGTGGTATAAAAAGATTTGATGACCATTTATTTGTCCATGGACAGGGTAGAAATGCAGATGCACTCGCACTTTATTTTGGTGAGGATCCTGCCCGTTGCCCATTTGAGCAAGGTAAGTCAAGGATTAGTATTTGGTCATGTTGTTAGTATGGCATGCGCCCTTTTTTCTGTTACTGATTATTTCAGTTGTATTGGTTTATAGTACATTGAACCAATATATCTAAAGATTTAGATTTCCTTGAGCTCTTTCCATTGCATCTATGGTTTTGAGCTGTGTAAATTTTCTAAAAATTTGGGCTAAGTTGAGATCTCTTAACTTGGGTCAAGAATATTCCTACCTCTTTGAGTGTTTAGACAGGGAAGAGATTGAGTAGCTTTTTAAAAAAAAATGGAAAAGAAGACAGCCCCTCTTGGAAGTGCTCTGAACAATTGGAATAAGACAGACGGGGGGGTGAGGAAGATAGAATAGGCATGTGCAATAAGATGTATGGAGGGGAGTAGACAAAAAGATATATGGAGGGAAAGCCCAACAGCACTTGTCAGAATGAAGTTTCATCATTTTTGGGTTTACATTGGGTAAAACTAGTGATTTGTTCCTTTGGAGTTTGGAATTCTCAGGCTGATTTCTACTTTTTTTTCTGGTTTGGTGTTGCAGTTACTGCAACTCTCCTAAATTTTATAAGGTTGTTTCGGAAAGCACATGAAGAAAACTGTAAACAAGCAGAGTTAGAGAAGAAGAAAGCTGAGAAAGAGGCCGAAATGGAGAAGGCCAAGGGCATTAACTTGACAAAGAAAAGTGCAAGATAGTTGATAACTGGGCTGTTTGCTACTCTGCACCGATATCATGCTCTTTTCAAAGAGCCAGAGGTCTGCCCTCACGGTGGCAAGGTAATGTATTTGAAGTGGAAAAGCAAGTTCTTGCCAGCTTCAGGACCTTTGAATTATACGACAGGCTTAGGCATTGATTCTTTGACAACCAGAATCTTATGGCCTATTGATCTGTGTTCGAAATACACTGGAAAGATCAAATTTTGAGACAATGGGTGCTTATTGTTGTTGCTGGAGATGCCCTTAGCATCCAGCAAATGCTATGAAGACCATGAATTTGGTCCCTCGTGAATCATTTCAGGAAGAAATTTTGTGGTATTGAAGATTGAAAATGCCTTCCATTGCAGAAGATCTGCCTCTGGCTTCCATGCTACACAGCGCCAGAGCAGATGCTTTGTTTTGTGAAGTAATGAAGTCTATCAGTTGGAGTGTAGTATTTGAGGAATCTTGTACAAAACGCTAACCCTCTTCGTTAGGATTCAATTCTTTCTCATGTAACATAGAAATTAGTTCCTTCCTTTCATTTTGATAGGGATTTTGGTAGGATACAAGTGAGGAAATGTTGTATAGCTGTCGGGTTTAGAATAGGAAATTAGGAACTATATCTCTGTACTGTAACTGTAACGTAGTGAAGAGCAGGCTGAGTTAGATATTACTGTTGTGAAATACTTCTTTGTGAAGTGTAAAGGGTTTTATTGAAATTTAGCATTCTGGACCAGTGAACAGCTGATGTTTATGAAGACGCAAAATCCAAATTGGCAAATTCAAACAGGAAATCTGCAAGTTTAACCATTGCTATCCAGAGGTATTTGTGCTTCAATTCAAAATGTTCATAGATTCCTGCTATCATTGATAAACCAAACAATAAAATGTTTGAGAATGTCGTGGATAAATAGTGCTTATCAAGGTTTATTAATATTATCTAGAAGTCTATTATGTTAACTAGATGTACTTTACTGTATGGAGTTTAATAAAAAAGTACGTGGCGTAGTTTATAGCTTGCGAATCATGTGGTTTGTTATTTTGTACTCCCTCCGGTTCTAATTCTAATTATAGGATAACATTTGTGAGTTGATTTTGGTCCTAATTATAGGACAAAATTTATATTTTTGTCAATTTTTTCCTAAAACACCCTTATTTTATTTTCTCAAGTGTGTTTGGTTTTTGGTAAGTAAATGCATTTAAGTCTATAGAATTTTCCAATCAATAAGACTCTTAAATTGTTGGATTTTAATTTATTTATCGATGAGTTGACGTTAATTTACCAATATGTGTGTGTGTAATGTATATATGTGTGTCTCTATGTGTGTGTACATACTCACACATTTATGTGTACACACATATATATTATATTGTGTGTGTATGTGTGTATTTATGTGTGTGGATGTGTATAGATGTGTGTGCGTGTTGGGGGAAGATGTAAGGGTTTGTATTTTTGTGTGTCTGTGGGGGGTGTATGTGTGTTTTTTTTGGGGGGGGAGGGTAGATATGTGTGTGTGCGCATTCACATATATAGATATATATATGTGTACACACATATATGTATATATATCAAGATCATCATTTTAATTAGAAAACATGGAAAGAAAGATTATAGGTCGGGGAGGTATATTAATGTCATTGAAAATTTATATAAGGGTATTTTAGAAAAATAAGTAAAATTAACTAATTTAACTCCCCTCCTTAATCTCCCCAAAATCGGTTAAATATGTCTTATAATTAGGACTGGAGTATTTATTAACATCTTGCTATTACAAGTATGCTTCACTTTCTGACTCTTCAACGAAATGGTTCATCCTATGGGCCCTGTTCAGTTGGTTTTGGATTCTTGTCAAATCTGCACATGCTTGGTTTGCTGTACACATTTCGTACTGCTTCCTTCAAAGTTGTTCTCGAATAGAATTAGCAGCTCTCCCTGGTTTGGGATTATGATACCTTAAAAATCAGAGTGGTGAATGAAATAAGTTACCTAATGATAGATTGGTCGAGAAAAGGGCACCGGCCACCGCTGGAAGATTAATAAAAGAAAGTAATACCTTTAATCCTAAATATAGAACAAGATTTATAGTTCAATATTTAAGATAAGACCAGAGGGAGTACTAAAATTTTTCTTAGTCTCAGGATCAGTAAGGACACCCACTCTCTATTCAGTATCGTCGTCTCTCTTTCTTTATAGCCTGTAGTTTATATACTTTAATTTTTTATCCCTCATATTTCTACAATGCAAATTAAACTCGATAAAAACAATTGAACTTAGTGCTCAAGCATACATCAATATCTTTCCATCTCATCGTTCTCAACATTAGTTAATTCTTAATCTGATCTAAGATTTATTTAACTTTTACGGATAATTTGACTTGATATATTTGAAAAATTGTGTGTTTAATGATATTTTCAGTTTAATGATTAGTACAATCTTTAAAATACTGACATGGGCACTTAAGTTCAATAGAAGTTAATCAAATGATGATGTCACATAAAGAATCCCACTATACGAAGTTTAAACGCCGTGCTTCATAATAATTCTCTCCCCTGAAGTCTGAAGATGTCATAATGCTTTTGCTGAAGATAAGGATAGTTTAGCTTCGGTGGAAACCGTTTCAGTTTGCTTTGTGTTGTTTTTCTTTTCTCTGAGCTTTGCTTGCCATGTACTTTTATTTGATTTAGTTATCCCCAGACCACTTGAAACTAATCATTTTCAGAATTTAGAGTGTAAAGAGTTTTTATTTGAACGCATATGTTTTCTGATATTTGAACATATGTTTTCTTAGATGAAGCCGCCTATCACCTTAACAAACGTATAATTTTATTGTATTTTTTTCTAAAAAAAAAGACTGATTCATAAAGCGAGACTCATTTAGCTTTATGTAGAAGTTCATATATGACTCCAGAAATAAAAGCTAATGAACAGGGGTGTGTTGTATCATTATTCACATTGTACAAGATAGAAATGCAGAGAAGACGAGAGTCCAATAATGCACCAATAAAGAAAGAAAAAGACAATAAAATTAATAAGAATGGTGACTCTAAAATCTCTGGCTTCCGTTTTTTTTTCCCCCACATAGCCGAACTCTTTTATGTCTTCCGACGCTGCTCCATCCATTTCTTCTCAGCAGCATAAATAAATCTTGCACCTTCTATACATACTTCTTTTTTCACATTTATAATTATAAAAAAAAAAAATCGTCATCTTTATCTTTATCTTATCCTTCACATCACCATGAAGATTGAAGAAATCGTAGAACAGAAAATCCTCGATGACTACTTCAATAATCCTAACCTTATTTCATGGCAATTCTTCGAAATTCTTGGTCCTCTCGAACTCATAATTGTCCTTCTCTGAGATCTCAATCCTGACCAATAATTTTCCATCTTCATCATTAATCCACGATCTCTTCTTACAACTTCTGTAGAACAGGGAGGCCATGATAGTATCAAGGACGATGAAGATTGAGTACAAATAAGCAATAAAGATAGCCTCTAAAGCCGTTGAAGGATCTGTTTTCCCCCGAACACGATAGGCTCTCACGATCCGAAATTGAAAAAGAGCTTCAATGGCAGCCAGAGACATATTCATGGGCACAGCTAAAAGCAAAGCCATTGATGTTCTTCCTCTTATAAGAACACAAGCCTTAAGAATCGCTAAATACCCTCCATGTCCTTCCATACCAGACACAGCCATCGCCATATTGCTTATGATGAGTGCATTGGCGAGAAGAACAGAGAACAGAACCGCCCCACATGCTGTAACCAAGAACAGAGTATCAGGGGAAGTGTAATCAAGTCCTTCGATGACGCCGAATGCAAAAAACATAAGACAATACGAGGTAGCAATCGCAGAGAAAATCAATAATGAGCTGCTAATGCAGGTTTTTAGGAGTGGCTTGTAAAGAGATATCATCATGGAGGTAAGATTAAAAGCAGAGGAATCTCGCTTGTGGGGCTGTTTCATAGCATGAAAAATTGAAGCTTTAGCGATGATGGAGAAGGTGAGGGTGAAAGGGAGGGTGAAGATTGAGGAAGCGATGGTTTCAGAAGCCTTGTGGCCGAAAAGGGCAAACATTTGTGAAGAAGAAGAAGAAGGGAATCCGGCGGCATCGAACAGAGTCGTCAAGCGAAAGGAGATTTGAGTGAACAGAGATGAAGAGGAAGAATGGACAAAAGCTTGAGAGAGAATTGAAACAGAGAAAGGAAGAGCGAGGAAGGCAGAAACAGAGGTGAAATAGTGATAGTTCTGAAGGAAACTGTGAACTGATCTTCTGAGAATCTTGCCTGAAAAACCCATCGGAAAAAAGATGAAAGCTTTTTTAGAGAGGGTTTTGGAGGAAAGAGATTTTTGTGGAGTAATGGAATGTCAAGTTTTGTGAGGAGGGGGTGGGTTATAAGGAGTGTTGGCAGCAACAAGAAGAAATGGTCTCGGCTTTGTTTGGACTTAGTTTTCACCAAAGATTTTGGAACAACTCTGGGGGTTATAGGAATCCTCACCAGCCACGATTACACAAGACAAATTGAGGTTATTGTATAAATAACCTGATAGATTAGGGTTTTGTAAACTCTGTGGGTTTTGTAAACTTCTGATAGATTAGGGTCTAAACACAGTGTAAATTGAGGTTATTGTATAAATATAAAGAAAGATGGGTTGATAAGAGAGTTTTTTCTTTATGGTTCAAGAATTATGGTTATCCCCATGTAATTGTCTATTTTTATATTATGAATATTACTTATAGGATGTGAGATTGAGGAAATTTAAAACATGAATACACTCGGTACAATATTACTCTCCTCCCACTAAAAAGATTATTTGGTAAAAGTATGAATATACACGGTATGATACTCTCCCTCACTAAAATGATTCTTTTGTAAAATTTCTATCTTCTTTTTCCTCTCTTTAATGTATTTGTTATGTAAAGTAATCAAAGTTCGTATCGGTATTTTGATTTTATATGGGTACTTTAATAAGTCAATTGGATTTTAGATACACTTAAAATTCTTACATTTGTGATGAGTCTATAAGATATTAGTGCTTAAAAACAGTTGGCATGAAAGTAGAATTTGGGAGAATTTATTGACTGACTCTGCAATGAGTCACAACAAACTCGTTCAAATTGATGTAAAAATTGATTTTATCATTTATGGTATTTATTTTTGTGGGCATTTAATCATTCATAATTCATTGTATATCTCTATTCAGGCCCTTTGTTTCCAGATTTCAGTAAAAAAGGCATGAATGAAATATTAAGGCACTTCATTCATTTTGATCACTTTACTATTTGGTCTGAGATTTTTCCACAAATAGTGATTTTAAAAGGAATTAAATACACCGCTAATTTGAAAGAATGCATTTTTTAATATAGTTTAGTAATCAGTGCTGTGTTAAAAAGAAAGAATCTTTTAAATAATAAGCCAACATATTTAAAAATGTCAAGTTTTTTTTTTTTAATTGGGCGCCTAATAAGTAATGACATCAAATATTTTTCTTAAATCTTTCCGAAGCGTGAAGTTGAATTCTGCTTTCTATGAATTTATTGGGTGCATGAACCCCTTAACTGAAAGAGGGTTTAATGTTTCTGTTTTTGAGGCAGAAACATTTTATCTATCTCATTCATATAAAAGTGAGTGTGTTCCACTATTAAAAGAAGAGAAAAAAAATATTAACGAGACCCACTCACTTTTATGTGAGTGAGGCAGATAAAATGTTTCTACTTTAAAAGCAGAAACATTAAACCCAATGAATGAAAGATAACGAAAAAGTATCTTTTTTTTTATGAACAATTATCTATTGTACAACTTAAATTTATTTTATTTCTTACTATGATACTGATAGTGAGTAGTAATTGTCAAATTTCGTGAGTTAACCCACAAAAAAGGGTGGAAAATGAAATATGGAATATGTGTTCTTATTATTTTAAATATCTCACATCATATTTTCTTGAAGTTAAAAACATCAGAATAATTCTAATTTCTTGTGTTAAAAAATAAATATATTATAGTGCCTGAGTCTTGTTTGAGGAAGAATTTTTTTCTTTTTATGAAGGTGGCTTAAAATGCACTTTAATTCATTGAAAATTAGAATCGAGTGCTACAGTATTTTGCAGGTACAAGTAACGTATATTTTAAAAAATCATCACAAAATGAAGCATTCAATTCAATATTCCTCATCCCTTCTTCTTATATTTGTTTACACTTTTTCCCCCCTTCTTCGACTATACTGAAAAATAAATAAAATCCAATTACCAATGAGAGTTGGCACAAATGATAATGAACGAGCTTAAGTCCTAAAAGGACGAGAGTTCGATTCCTTCTACCGTTGTGAGGTTTCCTTTAATAGGTGATCTTGTAGGTCTTTTATAAGTGCTCAAAAAACTCTGAGGCCGTGCCCTAACCTTGATAGAGGACTGGTGCTGAACCCATCTAAAACTTTCAGTATAAAAAAAAAATAATAAATAAAATACAACTGAATGGAAATGCTTCAAGTAAAAATGGTCTATATGGTTTTAGTGTCGATCTAGTTGACTTTGTAAGCCATCTTATCAAACAAACAAAAATTAAAAATATCAATAAAGGAGTTGGTATAAGAAGTCAAAAAACATCAAATACAATAAAAAATGAACTTGACATTGAGTTAGTCAACATTTGGGTTTTATTGAAGGTAAAAAAGAAACGGTGAGGTTCTATGTAGTAAATAATTTTTAAAAGCAAAAAGAACTTTATAACTATTTATTTATTTGTGATGTATTATGATCCATATGGCAGGTCACACAGCCCCAGTTTAGGTATTTTTCACATGGTGCCTCAATTATTATTATTCTTGGCTTCCAAGATATATAACAATAATAATACCTTAATAATAAAACAACAACAACAATAATTATGTCATGCAAAGGAAGGACAGATCAAAATACATATTAAAATGGGGGCTATCTTGTTTTGTATCAATAATCGTTAGATTAAAGGGACCTTTGCTATCACGAATCATTGCAAAAAGGATATACCTCAGTTAAGAATCATATCACGTTTATAACACGATAATTATTAATAATAAATTACTACGAGCTCTCAATTGTAATATGCAATTTCAGGTTAAAAAAAGAAGAAGAAGAAGAAGTAATATACAATAATAAGTTGGGAAAATTACATTCTGGTCCCAAGAACCAAAATTAATTACAAAAATGTCTCGTACCAGAATCCCATTATAAAAAAGTCTTTGGAACTTTTTTGTAATTAATTGCAAAATTCTCAATCTGTATTTACAATTGGAAATGTTATATTAACAACTGAAAATGCTATATTAACAACAAAAATTCTCAATCCATATTTACGACTGAAAATATTATATTAATAACAATAATTCTCAATTGTTAATATGGTATTTTAAATTGTTAATATATCATTTTTAATTGTAAATACAGATTGAGAATTTTGCAATTAATTACAAAAAAGTCCAAAGGGACTTTTTTTGTAATGAAATTTTGGTATGAAACTTTTTTATAATTAATTCTGGTCTTTGGGACCCAAAAATAATTTTCCCTGACAAGTTTTGCTCTTTTAGGCTACGAAATGATTCTCAAAGTTATCGGCTAAAAAAAAAATCCAAACAGAAATTACGACAATTAATCAACAATGTATTCTTAACCAATGTCCCTAATGCAAATCATAATCACGATTGTGCAACGCTAATCCAAACAAGAAGGAGGTATTATGGAGACTTTTGGGTGATTGCATTACTTCTTTGATACCTTAAGGTGAATAATTAATTGTGAATTATGTTAGGCATACATGCATTATGATAAAATGAATATGTATGACTGTACACATTTTTCATCTATTTAAATTTATTTTACCTTATTTTTCTGATTACATATCATAAAAAATTAAAACGATAAATGTCATTTATCCAGCCAAACAGTCACATGTGTTTATCTTTTAAACACACACACATTTATTTATTTACCTCACATCAGATATGAATGGGTCAAACTAACTTAAATAAACCATGAATCAAATCCATTTTGATAAGAAAAATTAAATAAAATGATAATTAAAAATCAGAGAAAAGTGGATCTAATTTATTATTAATGATGTTATCCGACAAAATTGAATAATTAAATATACTTTCTCACACAGCACACAGAATAATTTTAAAAATGAGGTACTTTATTAAAATTTTGAGGTTATTATAAAGTGGGTGTGTTTGAGAGGGCAGGGACAATGATATGATGGATCTGGTTAGGTGACATTATGAAGTGGTTTGACGTACTTTATTAGTTCGAGAGTTAACAATTTTTTTTTTTTTAAAAAATAAACATTTCAGCAAATAAAAAAGGAAGATAGCTTTGTTTGGCTATTATATTGCCTATTTGCTTGCCTTGTTGAGATGTCAACATATTTGGCGACTTTCTAACTGAAAATTAATTGTAATTAGGTGATCTAATCCAAATGAACAACCTTTTAATACTTTCCTTCTTATTTCTTTCTCCATTCTTCCAATAATTCAATGAAAAAAAGAGCTCAGAATCTTGATACCATTATTGGGGGAAAAAATAAAAAATTGTGTCGGCTGCTTTTTTTTTTTTTTTTTCCATTCAGAATTCTATTTCATCATTAAATATTATCTAATTTAGTCCAACTTTGTATGATCAATTTAAATAGTAGCATATTTTTTAGTCTTTGTTTTTTTGGTGGAGTCTGAATTATTTTTCTTAAATATGGTCAAAGCTTAATATGCGAGCATAAGCATCGTGAATTAGTTAAAACTGAATTTCAGAGTGATAAAATAATTTTCTCCAAAATCCTAACTATGAAAAAAAAAATGAAGCGTGCTAGGTAGAAGGTGAAACGTTAAAATCCATTTGTCGTTTTGGTTTTGTACTTTCTTCATGTTTACTGGCTGCAAATAGTTGTGATTCATGTCGTTTATGCAAGAAACGGAACAATTTAAAGAGTATGAAAATGGAATTGTCATAATAAGTATATAAATATATGTCTTTAATACAATTACTTGGAAATCCATAATTTGTATATAATGGTTTAGAATAATTTGTTATGTCCATTTGGGTGGTTGTTATCAAAATCTGAATAGACGCTTCATTTATCAAATGTGATAGCCAAAACCACTAGACAATTATATATAACAGTCTCCCTCTATAATTAATTTGTTTGGATTAATTGACTCAAATAAGTAAAAATTTATTTCAATTTACAATTACTATAATGTTTGGCAACGGAATCTTCCATAGTGAATGTGTCGGTGATGAGGATATGGTCAAGCTCCTGCTTAATGCGTTCATGATCTGTTTTCAAGATACTATATTGGGCTTTCATTGGTTGGCCCATGTTAAGGCCCCAATTGTCAATTTTCATATTGGGTAATTCTGCATCCCATATGCCAAGACCTTGTGGCTGGACATGATTAAAAAAAGGTATGTACACTTTTTCTTCACTTTAGAATTGCGAGATTGGCTGAGTTTCAACTTAAACAATCAAGTAGGTTTTAAATGGGAGGGTTATTGGTGTCTGTTTTTTTGAGTAGCTATATGGAAACTATGGACATGGAGAAATAGTTGTATTTTTTACTCCAACTTTGTTAAATTTGGTAATCCGGGTGCTGTAATTTCTTCTCTTTAGACTCTCATTTTGTTTTTCCTTTTGTTGGTGTGAATCTAGGGCAGCAGATTAGCAATCAAATGTTGAGTTGGGAAAAACCACCTTTTGATTGATTGAAACTGAATGTGGATGGGACGTGAGCTGTACACTCCTCTAAGGTTGGATGTGGTGAGGTGGTGCGGAATCATTTGGGCATATGGATTGCAAGATTTTCAAAATGGATTGGGGTATGCCAATCTAATACTACTGAAGAATGGACGGTGGTGGAAGGATTGCAAGTTTCTTGAGATTTGGGTTGTAAGAAAATTATCTTACAGTCTGATGTTGATAATGTTATTAATATGATCTTAGATTCTGCTTGTAATACTTGTAGTACTCTAGTTTTGAAAGCTAGGGAATTGTTGGCTTAAAACTGGTAGGTTGATATGAGAGTTATTCTTAGAGATTGTAATAGGGTAGTGGATGGTTTAGCAAAAATGGGAATCTCCTATTCTGCTATTGTGGATGAGTGTTCTATCAATTTAAGAAGCTGGGCTGATAGAGAGTATTTGGGATTTAATTCCCCTTTGGTGTAATTTTCTTTCTTATAATGTAGGATTTTTGCCGCCCTCTTTTATAAAAAAAGAAAAAAAAAGTATTTCTTTGAAACAAAATAATTGTATGAAGGTTGGATTTAGTGGAAGGACTAACCTCTCACAATATGATGAATTAAAATTCCAATCCTCATTAAGAGCTGCTTACATTTAATGTCCAACATTATCTCAAAACATGATTACCTCAAATAATAAGATACTTGTGGCTAGGAAAAAAAAAAACATTATCTCGTGGCTATGTATTGGTTGATTCAAAGTTTCAAACAATTTTATTGACAATCTTTAGAACTCCGGACCTAAAAACAACACATATATACAATTTTATCGGAAACTGGTGGAAATTCAATTGGAAATAATGAAATTTCAGTTATAAATTATAGGAGCTTAATTGAAAACAGTCCTTAGCTATAATTAATCTCCTTGTAAGATTTCAGAAGCCATTTTTTCTACCTCACTGGATAAGTGGATATACCACCTATAGAGAACACATATCAACAACAAGGAGCACGTGTTGACTTATCACAAAAAAAATGCGTTGACTAAAACTTTTTTTTTTTTAATCACAGTAATATGAAAATAATTTTGTCTCAAGTTTTCTAAAAAATCCATTTCCTGTTGAGGATTTGAACCATATCTCACTGGATAAGTGGATATACCACCTAGGAAAGCCGCTAGCCACTCAACATTAAAAAAAAAAAAAAAAAAAAAAACTCTCCACAACATTGCTGTATTTCATGGTTTTTTTTTTAATAAAATACTCAAATCCATTAAATCACAAAGAAACAATGCATATATAAATCAAGTTCTTGCTTCCCATAGTTCAAACTCCACCTCTTGCCTAATACATGGAAGTTGATCAAGGATATAAAAGTTGTCCTCCACACTATGGAAGAATTTAGCTAGGTGATCAGGATTATGTGTATAATTAAACAAGACCTGTGAGTCTCTTTAGATAAATAATCTAGTATCATCAACAATATCTCTAAAAAAGATAATTACTATTGTCACCCCTAATATATTTTTCAATTGTATTTTTTTAGTAGGACTTATAACGGGTCTGAAAGAGGAACTTAATTACCACTAAGTTTCGATGACAACTAAACAATAATAAGATTTAGAGTAAAAATGACAAGCAATAAAAGATTTAGAATAAAAAATGATAATACTTCACTTGGTATTGAGATTTTTCAGTAATTGAGTCCTATGAAGAACAGTAATTTTGATTAAACATTAAAAAGAAAGAAATGAATTTAAACCATTCAAATGTAATGTTTAGGGGGTGGGAATGAAGAAACAAACCCGAAGGCTTACAGCTGAATAATACACTACCCAATATATCTCTGGCCAAAAAAACGACATAGCGAAAAGAATACTCTACTTTATAGTACTATACCCCATACATAAAATTTTCTACACTATTGCATTTATCACCGTATGCTATACCATTCCATTTTGGAATTTGGTCCATTATGGCATTTCAAGAACTGACCTCAAGGTAGGTCTTTATCTATATATACACATGGCTCCCGGTGAGGTTTGAGGAGGATAAATGTACGCAAGTTTACCTCACATGCAGATGCCATTTTCAGAATTTAAACCTGAATCCAGGTCACATGTCATCAACCCTATTACTACGTCAAGAGTCATCCTCTTCTTATATGTGTACAGGGGCTAAAGAAACTAGTCACACAGATATGCCACATTATCTTCCTTCGAAGTGAGAAATCTGAGAGAACAACATAGAATCAACATTGGTCACATCAGATTCTTCATTTGCCCGAGTTACAGATTGATTTCCTTTCTCGCGGCCACTCTGTTTTTGCTGGTGTAACGCAATCGAAATCGCTGTTGTTGTATTTTCTTCATTTTTATTGATCTTCCAAACAGCTTCCTGAAGTTGCAAAGCATACTCCAAGTTCCACAACACATCCCCCATGGTTGGCCTATCAGCTCCATTATCCTCCAGACACTTCTCCGCTGCTTCAACGAACTTATTGAACGACCTAGGGGCAATAGTGCCTGCAATACGAGGATCGACGATCTTATAAAGCATACCTCTTCTATGTTGCTGCAACGTCCAATCCGCTAAATTCACTTGTTCGCTTGGGAGTGTAGGGTCAAGCACAGCCCTCGCACATAGTGCTTCCATAAGCACCACCCCAAAAGAATAAACATCGGATTTCTCAGTTAATCGTTGACTTCTGAAGTATTGAGGATCCAGGTATCCAAAACTACCCTTCACTGCTGTACTAACATGGGATTTATCTGGGTTTGCCTTGGACAGTCCAAAGTCTGCAACTTTAGCTACCAAGTTCTCATCTAAGAGTATGTTTGTGGTTTTCACGTCTCTGTGAATGATGCTTTGTGCTGCTCCTGTATGAAGATAGTGAAGGCCACGAGCAGAGCCTATACAGATTTCAAGTCTCTGTTTCCATGATAATGGAGGTAGGTTTGAGCCATATAGATGAGAACGAAAAGGACCGTTGGACATTTAGTCGTAGACAACAATCATTTCTGAGTTTTCGTCACAGAAACCCATTAAGGAAACTAAATGTCGGTGTCGGAGTTTAGAGAGCATGTCTATCTCTGTTCTGAACTCGTTTATGCCCTGTGCTGAACTTGGGTTTCCTCGTTTTATAGCAACCTTTGTGTCATCTTCTAATGTCCCAAGATAGACTTTTCCGAATCCTCCGACGCCAATGACTTCTTTTTCGTCGAAGTTATTTGTGGCTTTTTGGAGTTCATCGAAAGCAAAGTATCGTCCGATCCCATTTGGTGTTAAATAACCAGAGCTCTTGCGAGAACCAAATATGCTTGACCTTCTTGAGCTGCTTTTGCTTGAAGCAGAACATAAGCTTCCGTGATGAGAGGATTGAATAGGAAGAAGCCATGACGAGAAGCTATCTCTCCTTTCCCATCCATGAGGCCTCCGTCGCCACTGGAAACAGATCACGCAACAAGAAACATCGCCGTAACAGATAATCCTAACCCTATAGTAGCAGCCACTTTTAGAAACAGAGTTGTTGAGCTTGGGCCCCTGTACTTCCCATCAACGGAGAAAAACCCATCTAAGCTATCAGCCATATTGCTCATCTTCATCACTTCGATTCCATTAAGGATCGCATTGGGCATCCCTTGCTGGAGATTCGCAGGACCCACTTGTACCAAAATAGACCCATTTGTAATAGCAGAAGAATTAAGGACGAAGTCCTTGTAAAAAGGAGTGGCTAGAGCTTTGGTTTCAGAGGAAAGATCTAAACTTGCAACACCCATCATCTCGTTTATGTACACATTGAAGTATAATTGGCTAAGGTTTTGGCTTACAATGTCGCAGAAGTGCAATCTTATCAAGTAGGAGAAACTCTGGTCTACGTTCATTCTCCAAGACAGGTTGAAATTGGGTTGGTTTACTTTGGGATCATTCATTTCCAAAGCTGAAGCATAAACAGGGACAGGAGCAATCAATAGAGTGACCTCCCCTTTTTCTGGGTACTTGATGTCTTTTTTGGAAGCAGAGACATTCTTGGACCCTTGTGGGAATACATTATAGGAAGTAATCATTATCCCATGATCTTAACAATATGTCTTGGGTTGGATCCAATGGTGGACCTCCAACGTTAACTCTGTAACATACTTGAAGAGCATGGTTAAAAATACCATGGAAATCTCCTTGTGGGGAAACTGAAGTAAACTTACCAGTGATAAGATTGTCAGGGGCTGAGACAACCTCAATAGCGTTGATGAAAGCGAGAGACTTCTTCTTGGGCATGAATTTTAAGGATAATCTACTGTCAGAGACATTAATGAGGTACTCTTTGAACACAAAAGAGGTATTGTCTTTGACAGAGAAGTCACGCAAGAGAACCAATTGATCAGTTTGAACAGAGAAAACCGCGTCGGTGAGATTATAAGAAGGGTGAGGAAGTGGGAAAAAGTAAAGACGAACCCACATTCGACCCATTTTGGAGATATAGAAAGTGTATGTGGATTTATCTGTAAAAATTCTGGCACTATCGAATAAAGGGAGTGAGGTAGGAGGAACAGAGGAGGAAGCATTCATATTGATGGAATCAACAGAAGTTTGGATATCTTCGTCGGAAGAGAGAAGAGAAGTGGAATCACGATCAGACCTGAAGATTCTTCCATCTTGGAGTTCGGCCGGGTTCGAGGAGCCACAATCAATGAGATAATTAACAGAGGGCGAGAATTGGGTCTTTGAAGCAGCGTTGGAAAGAAAAGAGAGGAAGAAGTAGAAGAGAAGGGAAGATTGGGTTTGAATTACCGCCGCCGATTTAGACTCTCCGGGCATGTTTCAGTGGGGAAGAGACGAACGGAGGGACGGTGGCGGGGGGAAGAGGGGGAAATGGGGAAGAAGGACATGGACATGGATGACAGGTTGGAAGCAAAAGAATGGTTACAGAGGTTGACCATTAACAAGAAGGGATTGTTTTTGGAATTCTGATAATGAGTGAGAAAGCATTTACCTTTTTGGAGGGACGAGGAGGAGTTGTTGATGGAAGTTTGAGTTTTTGGGCGAGACTAGGTAAAAGTGATCGGAATGAGGACGAAGGAGCTAGCTATGCGTTGAACCCCAGAAACATTGTTTAAGGTGGGTTTTTTTGTCTGTTTTTTTATTCTTTTTAACGACTGCTTAACTGTTTTTGTTTGTTTTTTTAATTAAAAAAAAAATCAGATAGGACGTTGGTTTGTTTGGATTTTCCCGTATTTACACATGTGATTGGCTATTATACTAATCAAGTTTAATGGTATATTTGTGATTTTATTTTAATAATAATAATAATAACAAAAGCAATAACAATAACAATAATAATAATAATTTCAATTGATATATTTGACGAACACAGTTTCTTTGATATAAATTAATTAACTTCTTCATGATTATAAATTGTAAGTATATAATACAGTTAAAACTTAAAATAGCAAAAGATTGAATAAAAATTTAAGCATATAGAGCGCAGGAGAATGTCTGGTTAGCTATTACATCATCCTCTTACCATTACTTTCTCTTTAAATACATGATAAAGTGATTATCGATGATCTAATCTAAAGTTGTTTGGCAAGAAATACACTCAAGTAATTGAACTGCTAAAATCAAGCACAAGCATGTTCTTGATCAAAAGATGGGTTTTTATTTATTACTCACAATTCACAACATGATCTTAACTATAAACGCAGGGGCAAAGCCGAAATAAATAAACCGATAACAAATAAGTTTGATCATAGTCCAGTAAAACGCTGGGCGTAGCTTCATGAATCATATGTTAGTGTGACAACTTACAAAAAAATGACCTCGTTAACGCCATTAAAGAGGCCGAAGAATATTGAATGACTTTGGGACAAGATATTAAAGTGGCATTATATAATAGTGGGAGCTTCTGGCGTAGCAGGCCTTCTATTGGATGCTGCAGTCTTGTTCCCCGGCTCGCAAAAATATCAAACCACGCCGGATCCTCTACAAGGAAACAACCAGAAATATGGTTGGCGAGTGACAAATAAGTATTACTACGTCCGGTCTTAATTATAAGACAAAATTAACTTTTTTTGGAGGGATTACAGAAGCTAAATAAATTATTTAAACATTTCATATATTTTGTATTCTTAGATTATATATTAGTTTATTAGTCAAACTAATTAGTTTGAAGAAAAAATAAAAGTAAAAATACTCTAAAGTAATTTAATTAGCTTCCTTAATCTCTCCAAAAAAATCAACTATGTCTTATAATTAGAACCGGAGGAAGTATATCAACAATCGGAAGCTATAGACAAACAAGCAGAAATATGGTTGGAGAACAACAAACGAGTAATCAATATCTGAAGCTAAAACTGTCATTCCACCATGCTACCAAACAAAAAAGAGAATGGGTTAATAATACCTCTTTGGTATCTCTCAATCGCAGAAGATCCAGTTTTTCTGAGGGCCTCCGGTTTGACAAGGTAGCAAGCTGCAGTCAAACATACATTGGTACCGGAATAAATGAAAAAGAGACAATGTCAAACTACTCCTTCATTTGGGGTTGAATTTTGTTCCTAAATGTAAAACTTGTTTTCATTTTACTTCTTATATTTATTGTTTTTCTTGAAGCTAATTTGGCAATCTTGTAAATTGATATATAATCTAACATTACACAGAAATATTTTAGCTTTCTTAACCTCCATAAATAAGTCTTACATTAAGGACCAAAGGAGTGTGTGTGTGTGTGTGTGTGTAATATTCCAGAGGAGAAAAGCACCCAGAAACTGAAGCGCTCAGGATCTTGTAGCGGGGGCATCATCACTTCAACATTCAACAGTCTCTCGAGTCTTCTTTGATCTGTGAGGAATTCTGTAGTTAAATACTGATGCATTCCACTGTAAGAATTAAAAGGGGAACAGTGCAGGAGACCATTAAATGTATTTAAAGTTTCAATCAACACTAAACAAATCACAATACAATTTTACCTTGTCCTGCTGCTTCTTTAGCCCTCCTGATCCACGATCGAGCAATTTCTGCTGCATTATTTGTTATTTCCAGCAACTGGGAAAAGATAGTTATTAGGATGAGATTGATCAGAATGATGGATCCTACTCTACAGGTCATCATCAGACTTGAAGCTAGAGCTTGACCATTTAGTCATAACCATCGAAAATCTAAAATTTTAAGCAAATTTCTGCTATATCTAGATTCCATTACAAAACAAATCAGGTTCTTGCGTGTTTATGTTAATTAGAGGAGCTAACTGCCCCATCCAATACCAAGACACCAAGTTTGGAAATAAAGCACGTGATGAATCAAGACAACTCGAAGCCCAAAAATCACATATACAAATCAGGTTCATGCGTGTTTATGTTAATTAGAGAAGCTAACTGCCCATCCCATTGCCCAGGTAATGTGGCAGCGTTGTTTACTTAAACTCACAGGCCTATCTCATAAGAAGCCTATAAAAAAACTTAAAGCTTGATATATCTTAAGCAACATATTACAATGTTTGCCAACATTTCAGAAAGCCTAAAGACAAAATGGAGCCAAGACTGCAGTAAACTTACATCTTCTCTCTCCCTCGTACCTTCTTCCAATGGCATAATATCCTGAATCCATTCAACCTTTGCAACACGATACCTGAATAAAAACATTAGAAGGCATAAAGGACATATTCCTGTAAGTCCAGGGATCAACAGCAATATTATATGTTAAAGATAAGACCAAATAACAACTTACCCATCTTGATCCCATGATCGGATGATCCGAAATCTCCTACAACTTTCAATCTGCATGCAATAAATTATGAGAATAATATAGAGAGAGTCTAACTTATGAGAATAATATAGGTTAACATCAGAAGCATCAGAAGGGGTCCTTGAAATAAAACCAAAGTAACACTCTTGAAACTTAAGTTTCTCGACTCACTAATTTTCCAATAAATTATCTTAAAATTGCGCAGATAGCCATAACATAATATTAGAACAAGCAAGAGTTTCAGTCATTCAGGAGTTTCATTGCAGATCTGTGAAATATTAATATCGTTTATTCTTTCTTGAAGTTGTAATTCTCAATAGATTAATAATTAATTCTGCCAAACAATGACGACGAGGGCAAACCTTATCTAAAATTAATTTTGTGTCACATCGTTATCTAGAGTTAATGTTGTTACAAGATATGAGAATGTGTATATTAACATTCTGACTGTAGTATTAGGTTTCACAAAACTTTTGTTGAAAGTGGCTACCTGTGATTAACCTCATGCCAGCTCAGCCATCACTCAAACAGTATACAATGCTCTTAAATAAAGAAGGAAATACAGCAAGATTCTCTTTTACAAAAGTGTCTCATTAGAAAGCAAGATAGAAAAATTTTACTTCCTTACTTCATCTCACAATATGCCATAAAGCATCATAACAAGAGAAGAGAAATCACAATTATATTTGCACCTCTATATAGAAACGTCCATCTGGAAGTGGTTCACACCTATAAAATCAAATATAAAAATCATTCATTTCAAACAAGTGGCATAAATGAGTTTTATCAGAGTAATGTATCACAAACTTTTCTGATGAAACAAAATACCAAGCACCTACTCAGTAATTTCCACTTCACAGGCAAACTCAGCTAGGGAATCTGTTTCAGAGTCGATTATAACCTACAGGGTCATTGGACAAACCCCACCCAGTAAACAAAGGAATTTGGTCAGTGCATTATGCCTAAATAAAGAAAACGAAGAGGTAAAAGGACTATTGATGATCTACCATTCCCATCCGACGATTTCCTTCCATTATTCTTCTTACCTGTTTTAGCAAAATGCAGAATAAGTAATGACGAAATCATATATAAAATCAAATTCAAAAAATTTAATTATCAACACCATTGATGGTGAATTACTTTCAAAAAATCACAATTCATGTCACTCTCAGATTACTCTCTCCCAGAAGCTCTTATGTGAAATTGAAGAGAAATTACAAAAATTACACATCCATCAATATTCCCCATGACCCTGTAAAATGCCTCGTCTAACTTATAGACTTTTTTCTGCTACTGTAACTTTTCAAGTTAGGGGATCACTGCTCTGTATCATTATACTAACTGGCCTTGCTAGGAGTGTCGAGAATTGAACAAGATAAGTTTAAAACAAGAGTACATGCATAATTTATAAAGAAATGTATCTTCCAATCTGTTATTACTTTTCTGCTATTTTAAGTTTTCAAGTTCAGTGGATCACTGCTCAGAATCTTTATGCTGATCAGCATAACTAAAAAACATGTCTAGAATTCAACAAGGTAATTAAGTTTTAAAAGAGTACCTTCATAATTTATCAAGAAATATGTCTTCTGATCTGCTTCCGTTTAAATTAGAAAATCAGAGACGTAGAATAACTATTTTTGTGAGAATTAAGAATATGTTGCATTAACATCGGCATTCTAGTAATTGAAAATTAACAGCAAATCCTCTTGATTAAAAATAGAAAAACAAATTCTCCAATTTTTCCCTCCTGAATGATAATTAATGTCCCTACCACTGCTCAAGTGGGCCTCACCATACCTTCCCAAGGATATTAGTCACAGAAATATAAATCACTTACTTGACATTCAAGATGTTTTTATTATTCAAATTTCCACAACAATCAACATCAATAGATGAACTCACCATCAGTCTATAACGGGGCTCAAATATATGGAGTGGGAACTTTTGACAAGGAATGACAACATCCATGACAAAGAGAGGGATCAAATCTAAGCCCAAGTTGGTCAAACTGTCATTCTCTTGCTTCCTTTCAGCATATTCCTCTGGAAAGTTCTTTTGTATAATGTTTTTCAACGTTACACTGGAAAAGTCCACAGCAATAACAAAAATAGAGGAAAAGATTCAGTCCCAGACATATTATATCAAATCCACTTCAGTTTTCTTCCATCATTTTGAGTCTAATGAAAACGCTACATTATTAGTGTGGAGAAGTTTTGCAAGCAAGTTTCCAGCAAGGAAAAAAGGTCACTCAATAAAGTAATTTATTACTTATATGATATACAGGCCAAAGCATATGCCAGTTTGAATCATTGAATGCCTACACTACTAGACGGGAATCCAATGCCTTTAAGTGGTTTGATAAATTGGAACAAGCATTTGAAGTTACGATCTCCAATTGATGACCCACCTGACAGAACATGTTCTAGAACTAATAAACAGAACTGTCCTGCACAATGGGCACCTGTTGCCTAACAAATGAAAACAAACATTCACAGATTTAATACATAATTAATATATAAAATGGACTCCACTTCAAATAAATCAACATCAGGAAGTACCGACCACGGTCTATTGACTGGAATAGACATGACCGGCAAAAAGAATGTCCACAGGGGGTTGTAACAGGTTCATAAAGTAACTTGAGGCAAAGAGTGCAATCAAAGTCATCAGTGCGCTCTGGCTGTCCATGTGTACTCATCCTTGCCAAACTAGCCAGCGCTCTTTCCAGGTTTGAAAGAGAAACCCGGAGAGAATTACTGCATTGCACCAGAAAAGAATCAAATGCAAGACATAGAAGACATATATAGTGCAGTAGATGACTGTTGCAAAGGTTCTATCTAAATCTCCATAATACTTTCAAAAGGAAAATGCAGAATAGAAATTAAAAGGATCCCAAATCAGTAGTACCTATATGGATCGACTTGAAGACCTGAAAGAATAACATCACGAGCCATCTCATATTTCTCTAACTGTCAACTCAAAGCAGCACAATGTCAGACATAATTGACATAGTATATATGCAAAGACTATGGACAAAGAAGCATGGTGAAACAATATCTTGCAAATCACTTCAAGTGCTGTATAAGAAATATCTTTGGTAACATCTGGCGTTACAGCAATGTTAAATTTGTCAAGTACTGAGCTCTGCATAATGAAACCATAGGAGATCCGCAGACAATACTATACCACATAAGAAAGGGGACTACATTTTTCATAAAAAATTTAAGAGCACTCTACAGAACCATTTTGTTTTCCAATGCCTCTCAAATAAAACAAGTAAACAAGCAGTGCCTATAACATTTCACATTCTCGTCACCTGATTAATCTTGAAATAGCACTCTTGTACATTTCTACACTTTCAATTCATTCAAGATTAGCGCCTTTTTATATAGCAAAGTAAGCACAATTAATACACCCACAAATGGTAGCACAATTAAGAAACCATTCCATCACAAGAAACAAATATCCTAAAATGGGAAAACATGTAACTGCCAGCTGATAGAAAGAAGCATGCATCCACATGATTACCTTGAAATTAACATAAAAAGTAAGATAAAGGACACGAATTCCCATAGGCATAAACTACAATGAAGATCTACTACAAAGGACACCTTACCAGAAAAAGAGTGTTGGCCTTTAAAAGGTATGATTTTACTGAACCACTTCGGATGTTGACAAGCTTCTCAGCGTCCTTCAAACCAAGCTGAAATGATGTTCAACTGTTAACTTCTGAGTAAAAATCAATTCATAAACAAAAAAAAAAAAAAAAAATCAGCATGATAAAGACATTGCATCAAAGTATACTTCAGCATGTGTTGTAGGGTCCAGCCCACTCAACGGACTATATTCTGAAGCTGATGGAGGTCTTTGTTTTAAGAATCGGCTAATCCTGTACAACAGGGCAAAAATTGTTATTGACATAAGATCACTAGAGTGAACAAAATTCAAGCAAAATTTTTCCATGATAAAAACAAGTTTGTAAGAAGTATTTAAAAGGCACAAGGCTATTTACGCTTAACCTGATGTAAGCAGCACTTCGGTTGCTGAGTATAACAGGATCACCAGTCCTGATGCTATTTGCTCTCGAGTAAAAGTTGATGGCCTGAACGGATAGTCTCAGAAGTCAGCACAGGAAAGACATTGTATGAAGCATTGCAAATATTTTAATAGATATTGGATCATTTCAATATCATATGTGATCCTCTTTAAAAACGCATGAGAAATGCATGTTTCCTCCACAATGTGACAACTAAAACTTATTCAGAAAGAAGACAGCATGACATAAGCCCATAAGTGACAAAAGAGAATGACTAGAGAAAAATACCACACAACTCTAGCATGAGCATAGCTTAAACTAACACCACATTGAGTATCCCACACAAACCCTGCAGTGAAACGCCAATCAATAACTTGTCAAGTAATGCCTTACTTATATTTTGTGGGGCTTGTCACCAAAAAAATTGTCTTTCAAAAAACAGACCAGAAAAAGATGCGTGGATCAAACTCTAATGGTCACCCAAGAAAAAAATAAAGCAATGAAGACATATCTGGAACTGTGTAAAAGATTTTTTCTCAAATTTTAGCTAAAGCCTAACAATAGCATGTATCTGATAAATAACCACAAGAATATAATTAAATGTGTTAACTAGTGAACTACAGACAAACAGATAATGTGAGTGCGGAAGGGTAGGGGGAAATGGAAAAGATTCCAATCTATGTAGCAGCATGAAGAAACACAGTGGCTCCATGGTGGAGAACAAGAACAATTCTTCTATAATTTCCAATACACGCAAATGAGACCTTTTCAATAATGACAAGGCCATGGTCTACTGCCAATCTAAGTCTTTCCAAATTTCTCCACATAAAGCAACAAAAATTGAATTAGAAGTGTCATTTAAACTGGCTAAACTCCACGACATATTTCAAGTTTAATTTTTCCATTACCGAAATTCGCTATAATTTTTTTATTTAATTTCCGTTTTAGTTTTACAGGTGACACATGCATATATCCATTTCAACTTCAATACGAAGTTAAGAATACAAAAGACAAGCGATTACTATATAATATACATCAATACACTCTATTAGAATGAAAAGTAGAAATAAGTGAGGTTGTCCAAACATCAAAGATAAAGTATAAGCATCACCTCTTCCATATGGTTATTCCGAAATGCAGCATTGCCATTCTGCACAAGTTCATAAACATGAAGGTATGTTTGCCTTGTCAAATCCTCCGGTTCATATACCTGAAATCTGACTTAAGCTCAGCCTTTTGTTGCATATGATTTGTTAATATAAAATTAATAAAAAAATCATGAGTTATTGATATGCAAGCAGGCAAATGATTATATTCTACTTTCTGAATACCTCCATCAACGAGAGACTCAGGGTGAGAAGAAGAGTAAAACACCGAAGATCCAACTTTTCAATACAAGAGAAGGTGAATACTATATTGAGCCTACGCCAAACAGAGAAGAGTCTAGCGAATGCCAAGTGGACAGGCCAACATATATATTATCAACATCTCCGTTTTTTATGGAAGTTTGAAAATAGCTGACACTAAGCATTCAGTATTTTTCAATCAGCAAAACGAAGCATTATAACTGGAAACTATAATGTATCGAACTTGAAGCAGCTTATATGAAAACCTAAATTGTGGTTCCTTTAATAGAAAGATAGCACAAAAAAGGAAAAAGAACGGTAACAAGAGAGCTTGTCTTTTAGTACGTTCCTCTCAAAAAACGGAAGATATTAAAAGCCAAAAGGTATTTACATGAAGGAAAAATCCGGGCAAAGCTGTTGAGCAAGAACAAATATTATGCGTGATCTTTGGATACCGGAAAGTAGAAACCCTTCAATTGTTCAACCGAACAACATTTCAAAAGAGCATTCGAATAATGCGCATACAAAATCAATTACAGTCCGTCAAATTTCTCTCCAACATTTTTTATTGATTGAAATATCCTCTCCAACATTTTATCAGCGAACAAAAACCTCTCAAAAGGGGAAAGAACTGACCAAATCGTAGTCCTCCACATCGTCAAGAACCTCCATGCTCAACACTGTAGGAGACGAAGCCGATTCCTCATCCGCCATTCAAGGAAGATCAAAGGTCGCACAGACGCGCACACACTTAGTAGTTCTGCAGTAGAGGAAGATTCTAGACTAGCGAAGACAACCGAGAGAATGAAGATTTGAAGGTTTCCGCGAGAGGATGAGGAGAAAAGGCAAGCATCGGTGTTCGTCGCTTTGTCCTTCGCATCCACGGACCAAATTCCACTACGTCTTCCCACTCTCTCTCTCTCTCTCTCTATCGTGATAACTACATGTCTCAATCTTCTACGCCTAACAGCAGAATCAATTAATGCAACAGATGGAAATGAGACCCGCGACACGGAACCAAAAAGTGAACTTTTAATCACACTCTGGCATTTTATGAACGAGCTTTTCACTCGCTTGAGCAATTGTTGACTATTGAATGTTTCATGGTTAGAACACGCAAGCCACAAGAATTAATTATTTCCTGTCAAGTGGTACACGTGTCACTCGCACATGCGAGCTCTTGCTTCTTGCCGCGAAGCGTTTACACCTCCAAAAATGGCAAAAATGTATCCAAAGAATGGACAGTCACTTTTTCAATTTTTTGGGAAAATTGGGGGGACTTTTTAGCAATTGCTTCTTTTTAAATTTATATTCCTATTACCCACAAGGTTATTAAACCCGCATCTGGCCGCTGCTGAAGGGTACTCAAGCAAGGATTTGTAGGTAAGATTGGAGTCAAATTAAAATCAATCTAAAATCAAATCTATGAGAAAGTGAAAATTTTAGGACTATTAATATACAATTTTAAAAAAATACTAAAAAAGTGGACCAGCTGATTCTCAAACTAGACTGAACCAAAATGGTTTACTAATTGGTTTGTTGATCCAGTCCAAATTTAATAACTTGGGCTACCTACATTATTGTGAAAAGGGAACTAGTGTTTATAAATTGCTCATTTGACAACAAAAATTAAACACATGATCTCATGAGTCATAGTAGGTTGTCAACTTGACCAGACATTGGTGCTTTACATATCAATGAAGGAAAGAACTCAGAAAAAAAACACCAACTAGGTTAAGTCTAATAAAAAAGGTTAATCTTTCACAACAAAGCTAACCAAAGCTAATTCAAAAATGTGTATATATTTTGTGCTAACATTACCTCCAATAGAAGAAAACCTATGCTTAAAAAAAAAGAAATTTGAAAAAAATATTTCTATTTTTTTTTTAAATTGAGTATTTATAAATTTGTGTACCCGTGACTTGCTAAGATGTTTCTTAATTTGGAAATGTGTACTGCCCCGCGATGTGATAGTACATAGTAGTACTTATTTCCGTGAAAATTACAGAAGGAGATTTTAGCAAGCCAAGAGAATCAAATTATTTGAGTGTTATTAGTAATTTTAAGGAATGTCAGCTTTAGTTGACCTTGACAAGTTTATACAAAATTGATGGATGAGTAAGACGGAACGTTGATAGATCCGTTAATAATAGAGGATCTGCTAATCGAGACAAGCGTGACAATTGAAAGTGAGAAACATGACTTGGAATTATGAGAAAGATAAATATGGAAAAATTATTATGATGTTCTATTTAAGTAGTATCAGCACTATAATTTTATTTATATTTATAGTACATCTAACATATTTTCTTAATGTATCTAATATTTCTTTATCCTATTTTTTAATTACATCTAACACCATAATCTTATATATCACTTGGGATGCCAGTTACAATTTTTCAGGACACACATAATTATTTTAAATTATTAATTTATTGATAATTAATAGGAAAACTAAAACAATGTCGTAGTTGGTTCAATTGTCTCTCCCTTTGACAATTGTTTTATTTTCTTTTGCTATTATTGAAAATATTCGCTATTGTAGAAATTGTCTTTAAAGCTTTTAGTATTAAGTCATTTTTCGACAATGATATACAAAATTATCGTCAAAGAAAAGTTTCAACTAATTGCTGCTTGTGTGCTATGTCGCCACCAAATGTTATCAACTCAAATATCTCTCATCCAAAAACTAAACTCATCACCACCTCTTTTCAATGGCAACTAAAAAAGTTGCTAGTAGAGGATTGTGACGATTACTCTATAATTATTTTGACAAAAGAACGAGGGATTGAAACAAAATATCAAGGTTTGGGGGAGGAAGGTTAAAATCAATTTAAACATTAAGCCTAATCAAGTTCAATTTTATTAGGGAAAATTACGTGCAGGTCCCAAGAAAGAGGATTTATCACAATAAAGTCCCTTGAAATCATGAAATAGCATAAAAGTTCCAAGGGACCTGGATGTAATCAAATCTAAATGTACAATTACCAAGCTGACCTTCCCTCTCATGTCTTCGAATTCCACTTTCTCTCTTTATTCTCCTTCTTCCTTCTCCTCTCTCTCTCCCTTTTTCTTCGCAACATAAATGTCCCTACAAGAACCATACTTTGAAGAATCACTTTTCAACCCATGAAGCAACAAGAACCATGCTTTGTTCCTGATGCTAATTCACCTTTCTGAAAATCTAGACGAGGACTTCTCGCATACCCTTGTTTACCCATTATACCAATTATCTAACATCAACAATACTTAGTTTAAAGATTCATTCTTGCTTCTTCCTACAGAAACTCGAATTAGCATATATTTAGAAGGGTTAAGGTGCAAAAATACACATGAGCTTTTTCCCCATGAGCAAAAATACACATATGCTTTTTTGAGGAGTAAAAATACACATGTGGTTACCATTTTGGTGCAAAAGTCACATCTCACCGTTAAGTCATTGTTCACCACCGTTAAGTTACTGTTCACCGCATCTCTTTCTCTCCCATCACGGTAAAAGTCACATATCACCGTTAAGTTACTGTTTACCGTGATGGGAGAGAAAGAGATGCGGTGAACAGTAACTTAACGGTGGTGAACAATGACTTAACGGTAAGATGTGACTTTTGCATCAAAATGGTAACCACATGTGTATTTTTGCTCCTAAAAAAAGCATATGTGTATTTTTGCTCCTGGGGAAAAAGCTTATGTGTATTTTTACACCTTAACCCTATTTAAAACAACAAATACTATATTTATAACCAAAAAAACATATATTTACAAAAAACTTTCAAAACATGGATTTTTTTTATTTCTCAAGTTCAAAGGCTATTTACAACAATAAATTTTATATTTACAACAAAAATAACATATATTTACAACAAACTTTCAAAACATGGATTTTTTTTTTGATTTCACAAGTCCAAAGGCTATTTACAACAATAGATGCTATATTTACAACATAAAAAACATATATTTACAACAAACTTTCACAACCAGAATTTTTGTTCATTTCTCAAGTTTAGAGGCTATTTACAACAACAAATGTTATATTTACAACTGAAAAAGTATATATTTACAGCAAACTTTCAAAACCAATTTTTTTTTCATTGCTCAAGTCCAGAGGCTATTTACAACAATAAATGCTATATTTACAACTGAAAAAGTATATATTTACAACAAACTTTCAAAACCACGATTTTTTTCATTTCTCAAGTCTAGAGGCTATTTTCAACTACGAATGCTATATTTACAACAAAAAAAAGTATATATTTATAGCAAACTTTCAAAACCAAATTTTTTTTCATTTATCAAATCCAGAGGCTATTTACAACAACAAATGTTATATTTACAATTGAAAAGGTGTATATTTACAGCAAACTTTCAAAACCAAGATTTTTTTCATTCCTCAAGTTTAGAGGCTATTTTCAACTACAAATGCTTTATTTACAACAGAAAAAGCATATATTTACAACAAACTTTCAAAACATGGAATTTTTTCTTTTCTCAAAACAGGATCAAAACGGTTTTATATGTTCTTCCATATTATTGGGGATTCACAATCTATCTGTTTTCTTTCTTGTTTTCCAAACAGCTATGATAACAAAGAAATTGCCTTGAGTTGTGGAATAATGTTGTGGGAATGCTTCAAATTTCTAATACTTGCAAGGTAAGATATTACCCTATCGTTTTTTCGTCACCCATTAAATGTCTCTTAGGTCCATTGTATGAAGCTTGTCCAACATCTCGCAGAGCCTTGTTTACCCATCATACCAAGTTACCAACTATCTAACATCAACAAAAACTGGAGGAGGATGACAGGGGGTGATAGCCGTTGGAATTTGAAGACGTTGTTGCTTCATGGGTTGAGAAAGTAATTCTTCAAAGTATGGTTCTTGTAGGGGCATTTATATTGCGAAGAAAAAGGGAGAGAGGAGAAGGAAGAAGGAGAACAGAGAGAGAAAGTGGAATTGGAAGACGTGAGAGGGAAGGTCAGATTGGTAATTATACATTTAGATTTGATTACAACTAGGTCTCTTGAGACTTTTATGCTATTTCATGATTTCAAGGGACTTTATTGTGATAAATCCTCTTCCTTGAGACTTGCACGTAATTTTCCCATTTTATTAATATCATAGTGGATGTCAAATTTTATACAAGCAATAAATAAATTTTTTTAGGGGGGGAGAAATGAAATTTCCTAGGGATAAAATGGTGATATCTACCTACTTCAAACATACATCAACTACCTATATATATAAACTCTTTCCCTTCAAAAAAAAAAAAAAAACAGCTACCTGGTCTCTCTGTTTGAAACAATATAAATATTTCTTCATCATCGACACTCGTCGTATTTTAACATTTTACATAATATAAAACTAGTTATAATAAATGCATGACTGCAGTTTTGGATTCATTTCTCCCGATTTATTTTACTCATTTGAATTACCATTTTGTTCTTGATATAAAAACAAAAATACAATTTTGTCCCCATTGACTAAGAACAAATAATGTATGAGAACTCGGAGAAGGGTGAAGATGTCAGCGACATTTTTACGGGGAAGGGAAAGCCACAGAGGCAAAGCTCAAAAGCCGCCGAAATTAGCTCTCAGGTATTGGTCGTGGTAGTGGTGTTATAATGGAGGATGACCGTCGATTGGATGGTTCAGAGAATCCTGAGCAAGCATCAACCTCAAATCCCCATTCCCTCCACTCATCAAAACTCCAGCAAACTCAGTCGCGAGAATGTTCAATGGTGGTTATCAGAGACATCCTGCAACACAATGACTCTTCCGTCTTCCCACCAGCTAACCATGAAAACCTGCACATCTCTTTATCGTCACATCGGTGTGATGACATTTCGACGTCACCTTCGCCGCCGTCCTCGATTTCTTCCTCTTCCTTTTCTAGTTCGGACTCTTCCTTTTCACCCTTCGATACTGATACTTGGGGCATATCATCATCATTACCGTCTAATTCACTGGTAAAGAAAATTGATGGGTTTATTGGGTGGATGAGAATAGGCTTAAAGGCCTTACGCGGGAAGCTTTTCGCCGTCGTTAGTTCGTATCGAAATTATGCTTCCAACAAAAGTGCGATATGGTCAATTGGGCCGGCAGTTTCTACCGTAATATTGTCGTGGTGGATATGCATACGCGTTTGGTGTTGGCTGAAAGAGAGGAGGAGGCACAGGCAGCATGAAAATCACCTGGTGACCATCATTAAACAGAAAGACGAGGTTTGTCAAGTTTTGATATATTTTTTGTTGCATTTGAAGTGTTTGTTGCAATGCTCAAATTGCATTTATTTGACTCTGAGTTTGGATGTTTGTGGAAATTTTGATTGCCGACAATTATGTGCGATCGGCTTCCTAATTCTGCTCAAAATGTTGAATTTCAGTTGTTGTAGTAGTATTGATGGCGGAATTTGCATGTAAAGAACTTGTATTCGGCAGATGATCCTAAATATGATTTAGTCAGTACTCCCTCCCCTCCAAAATACAAATACAAGATAAAGGTGATTATTATGGTGATTTTAAGGAAGCTAATTAAATTTCCTTAACATATTTATATTTGTCATTTTTTCTTCAAACTATTTTTCCTAACTTACAAATTGGTATATAATCTAATAATATGTAACTTATTTAGCTTATTTAATCTTTCCCAAAAAAAGTCAACTCTGTCTTAGAGTGAGCTCTCTACATCCTCTCACAAACAATACTTACAATAATTGAAAAGGAAAAAGTTAAAGAGGGATACAATGATTATGTCACAGTTGTAAGAGAACAAAGAGCGGATGCACTAAAAGTTATAGTAAATATTTAACATCTGCTAGCATAAATGAGTCGAGTAGGAGAAGGGCTATAAATAGTGATTATCCATCATGTACCTTGTTTTGATTTTTAATAGGTTCTCTAAATTTTCCCCTCTTCTAGTTCTTATCAGCGGTATCAGAACTAGCCTTCCTTGTCAGGAGCCACTCAATTACAAATTTACAATCAACTAATGTATTATTAGTTGTTTGTCTTGTTGTCTACAAATGAACAATTTGCTGGTTTAGAAAACTAATTCTGTAGGGTTTTCCTTCAGTGAACCGAACCATCAAGGCAATCCAAATCCAAGGATATGCAACAAGAAACAATATAACTTCACCAAATAATGAGAATCATCACCATCAAATGTCACTAAGTTAGATGAGTTGATGCAATTGAAGTAGAAGGGAAGTGCGAAGTAATATCGAGACGTATTTGAAAGTTTAACTGTACCAAAATTTGGCCGTTATTTGGCTGGACTGAGGGAAGAGATTGCTGCTGGGGAACATTTATTGAACCTTATGCCTTGCAGTTGGCCAAATTACTAGGTAAAAATTTGGAGTTTCTCAATGGAAAGGGTATTGGAGATCCTAAAACATGTGGGAGCGTGGATTCAAAAGTTTGCCCCTATATTTGCAGCTCTACATTGAGGGAGATGAAGATACAGTGTACAAGAGCATAAGAGGGACTAAATTTGCTGCTACTCCAGAAATGTATAGTGTTTTGTATAAACATGCTAGAAAATGGGGATCCAATTCTCACTTTCTGGGCATTAACTGTATGGTGGATTAAGTGAAGGGTTTCATTCTTTTCAACTGTGTTCTGATCAATTGGATGACTCACCTTTTTTTCCTACTGAATTTTGGGTCCTAGCTTTAGAAGATTGTGAGGCTGGACACAACCTTTTGGTGTTTGAGTATATTCCTATTCACTTTTAAAGTTTCCCTTTTACTATTGAGAATTTAGCGCTAAAGAAATTGTAAAGAATTAGGAGCAGATTGGATTATATAAACTTGTTGATTTGAATTTGGACTTGCAAAAACCATTGGCGATGATGAACAAAATTGTGCTTTGATTGCATGAAATTGGTTCCGTCTATTGGTAGATGCTGGGTGATTCAGATCAGATTGGAATTTTGTTCTCACTTTGACCCTCAGGGTCAAGATTCACTTTTGAGGGCAGTTCTTGATCCTGAATATGTGTTAGCTTAGTTAATGAGGCGGTTAGGCAGTCGGTGGGCTGGCATAATTGGATCAGGTGGGAAGAGAATTATATGGTGTCGATCTGCTGAATACCTTTTTTGTTGAGTCTAGATGGAGTTTGTCTATAAATCATTCTTTTCCTTCTCTATTTTCTCTCTATTTCATTTCTAGCTCTTATCAGTTGCTTGTGTCAATGTAGCGTATGGATTGGATAGAAATAAGGCTTTTGCTTGCTGTCTTAACTAACCCACATTGCTTATGGATGTTTGTTGTTAAATGAATGCATGTTGATTTGGGTAATTAGTGGCGAACTCAGACCGTTGTATGAGGTTAAACTTTTTCAAATATTAAATGCTTTTATGAGATTCCTGATCTAATTTGTTTAAATTGGTGAAGTCAAAATCTTGAAACAGATCTTGTGGTGAGAAAGCTCAACCTCTTGAGATGGACGACATTTAATAGAAGTGCCGGTTGTTTAATTGACGAAAAGGATATATTCTTTTCAGTGGTTTCCTTCTTAGCTATCCCATTAACTTCATGTTTTGATATTTCCAGAGAATCGCTCAACTCTTGGAGCGGATTGTGCAAATGAATGAAATACTTATAGCTCGTCACAAAGCTTTGGCAGCCAAATTGGCATAACGATTTGCTAATGGTGCGGAATATGGTAGCTATAGTAAGTCACAAACTCATCCAACAGGACTTCAATGTAGACTGACTGCTATGTTGGAATTTTATAATTATTATTTATACATTAATTTGAATTAATATTATATATTAATTTGAATTAATATTGGGATTTATTAATTATAAAATTAAGAAGTGGTCCACGTTCAGATCCACCAAAATCTTAACCGCCCATAAGTTTAGCACGTAACACTGCACACGTTTTTTATGGGAAGACGTGGGAATTACTTGTGCTCCATCTATTTATTTACCCGGTCCCCTAAGTCTGCTCACACGACTGAATAACTCAAACACCATCTACAGAGAGTGAGAGTGAGGATTTAGAAGGATTGTGGTTTTCTGCTTTCACGGTGAATCAATGGCGGGAGGTATTTCCGTCTTTTAATTTCTTTAATTCCGCATTAGATCTAATTGCTTATTTGGTGATAAAGTATGATTAGATCATTTAGTTTATTTAACATGCTATACTTGGTCATTATTAATTTTAAACCCCATGACTGATGCCCAGTTTTGTGAGTCTTTAACAGGTTCTAGTGTAGCAAGTACTAGAGTGCAGCATCTCAACTGTAATAGAGGAAAACAAAAAACCCCTGATGAAGGAGCCGTCATCTCTGGTTGTACTATTAATGTGGTAAAAAAAGAAGTTATTTAACTCCTCAAGAATGATTGGTTCGGCAAGGAGCGACCAAATTTTTGTAGGAGAACCAGCATAGCTCTATCAAATTGTGCCTTTTGTTTGTTTAACAAAACTAGATGTAGGTTTTTGTGTGTACATATAGTGTGATCTTAGCCGCATTAATTTTATATATTGCCTTTCCTTTGTTCAAGCCCTTTACACGAGCGCGTGCGCACACTAAGTGACGCCAATTTCCTGTTTCTTGTGAACATACATGATTAGATGATTTTATCCCAGCTGATGATGGTATATCTCTGAGACCAAAGCTTGCTTACATGAAGGTGAGAACTATGGTATGCAGCAGATGTAGGATATCATCGAAGAGGAAAAAAGAAAAGAAAACCAGAAGTGGCTAGAGGTGTTTAATGGATGAGCAGCTAATGTATTTGAAACAATGGGAAGAGTGTACCCATATTTGTATTTTTCTAGTTTCGTTGAAAGTTACATGCAACAATATTAAACTGGAGAAGGACGGGCTTAAAAGTGATTCAATTCATCCATCTAGATTAGAGGTTCAATGTATTAGGGGTTAAATCAGTGTATACCTTGACCAATTCATTGTTTACCAAATATATATATATATATATATATTTTGGTTGAAAAAAAATTAATCTTTTAGTCTTTCAATTTTTGATTTGGTTATGACTCATCTTTGACTTTAATTTCTTGTGATTCAATCCTTGAACTTTTGCTTAGGACTCTTCTCTTAATGCTTTTACTGTTAATAATTTGATCCTTAACTGGTCTAAAAAAGATAATTAATGAGAGACAGTAATGCAGGATTCCATGAAAAATTTCGATCAATGTCCTCATCCCACCAATTTCTGGAGGCTATTACAATCAAGATCCCAGCTTTCTTCTTTCATCCATTCATTAATAGTTACTCTATCATCTATCAGTTTGTCTCACTCTTTCTTTTCTGATACAAAATTATCTTTTAAAGATCCATTTCTCTTCCCATCGCGTAAGTCGGTTCTTTGTCTCGGTATTCAGACCATCACAACCCATTTCTCTATTTAGGAGAAGCAGTTTTGTTGGTGAGGGCGAAGAACTCGACGAGGTAGCGGGAACCTGAAACAGGTCAAATCTTTCCAGTTAATTGATTTGAGAAAATCAACAAAGTTAAATAAATTATTTAATTATACTATGCTACATAATCTTTCTGAAACTCATGTTAATGTTTAGATTAAAATGGCATGAATGACGTAAAAGTTGGATTAAGTAAGGTAGTTTAATCCAATAATTCGTCACAGCTCCTGTGACTCCAGTCACCCTTTGATCAGATTATCCCATACCTTTCCTTGATTCTTGAAATTTCTCGAACCTCTCTTTTTTCTGTTCATAGTTATTCTGCCCAAACACTGAGGGATTCGGAGAGAACAGAACATTGCGATGGGCAATAGGCTCCTGCTCACGCATATAGGTTGCCCACTGTGCTTTGTGGCCTCGTCAGTCGTCACCATTCTCGTCCTTCGTGGCGCCATTGGGTTCTCATTACAAACAAACGGACAACGAATACAATGTCATTACTCATTTGCGCTTTGAACCCGGGTCTCTTCGTTCTTGTCTTATCTGTATTGGGTGCCATAACTGCCATGAAAGCTTTTGGTGCCGGACGATGCCCTCTTTCAATTCTGTGCTCTCTCTATCTATAAGTTTTCCTTTCTAAGGTTCATTGATCTACGGTAATTTTTTCCTCTTTTTCCTTCACTGGTTCTTGCAAACAGGTGATGCAGACAAACTGTTTGCTGATATTCTCAAATGAAATTAAAGATGCATGTCTTGCTTAACTCTGCCTTGAAACGCTTTACACTTCACCGAATGAATACCCAGCATTCCAAACTACTTTCATTCTCTTTCTACTCTACATTGCAGCCTATATCTGCACCGCCTCAGTTGCGAGGGCTCTGCAGCATTATAATGTCAAATATTGGTGGACTGGATGATCTGGAATTAAGTCTGAATAAGTTTAAGGATTCTTTAACTTCGTCTCTTGTTGCTCAGACTATTGAGGATTGTAAACGTGAAGCACAAAGTAGAAGACTGCTAAGGTTTTTCTTATGGTCTAGCAAGAATTTGAATTGCAACTTAGAAGACAAGGATTATAACTATGCTCTTAGAGTATTTTCTGAAAAGAATGACCACATAGCAATGGGTATCTTGATTGGGGATCTTAAGAAGGAGGGTCGAGTCATGGATGCTCATACTTTTGGTCTTGTGGCCGAGACTTTGGTTAAGCTCGGAAAAGAAGACGAGGCATTGGGCATTTTCAAGAACTTGGACAAGCACAAGTGTCCTCAGGATGAATTCGCGGTTACTGCTATCATCACTGCTCTTTGCTCCAAAGGGCACGCTAAGAAGGCTGAAGGTGTAGTTTTGCATCACAATGACAAGATCGCAGGTGTAATGCCTTGCATTTATAGAAGTCTTCTTTATGGTTGGTCAGTGCAGAGGAATGTGAGGGAAGCTCGAAAGGTTATCCAACAGATGAAGTCAAATGGGACTATCCCAGATTTGTTCTGTTACAATACATTTCTCAGGTGCCTTTGTGAGCGCAACCTGAGGCATAATCCTTCAGGACTTGTACCTGAAGCTTTGAATGTGATGATGGAGATGAGATCGTATAAGATTTCCTTGACCTCAATTAGTTACAACATATTGCTTTCTTGTTTGGGGAGGGCCAGAAGAGTCAAGGAATCATGTCGAATCCTCGAAAGAATGAAAACTTCTGGGTGTGCTCCAGATTGGGTTAGCTATTATCTTGTGGCTAAGGTGTTGTTTCTGAGTGGGAGATTTGGCAAGGGAAGAGCAACAGTGGATCAGATGATCAACGAAGGCTTAGTACCAAACTGCAAGTTCTATTACAGTTTGATTGGAATTCTCTGCGGAGTTGAGAGGGTTAATTATGCTCTTGAACTGTTTGAAATAATGAAGAGAAGCTCATTGGGTGGTTATGGACCTGTTTATGATGTGCTTATTCCAAAACTCTGTAGAGGAGGACGATTTGAGAAAGGAAGAGAGCTTTGGGATGACGCTATACGCATGGGCATCGCTCTTCAGTGCTCAGCGGATGTTTTGGATCCTTCAGGAACTGAAGTTTTCAAACCCACAAGGCCGGAAAAAATTAGCCTCTTGGACAGCTCAAAAGCTAAGCCTCTAAAGAAAGCTACAACTGCAAAACGTTTGGGAAAACGAAAAAATATGAAGAAGAAGAAGAAGAAGAAGAAATCTTAAGTGGTAGTGTGGTACGAAGTCCTAGTTTCTTTTTTGGTCAAAGTTACGAAGTCCTAGTTACACCTAGTATTGTTGCCACAATTTAATTAACATAGGAATATGATTATAATACAGTGGGATCGTGCTTGTATGCCTTTTTGTTGTCGGAGATTATGCCTTTGTTTGATAATATATGCTCTATGTCTGTCTCTTAACACGTTATTTCTTGCAAATTGTTTTTTTTTTTTTTGGCTCTTTTGACTTCTATGTGTGCTGTTTAATTTTTGGGAAAATCCCTTTCAAGTCCTGAGGAATAATAATAAAAAAAAAAGTTAAAAAAGCTTCACAGAAAATTTTGATGTCACAAAAATCTCATTAATAGCTCCATCAGTTGGGTATTAACAACTCTATTAATTCTTTGAGGCTTTTATGATATAATAATTTTCTATAGGACTTTTTTAACATTTTCTTAGTTTGTTATGACTTTAAAGGGATTTTCCCTTAATTTTTCTCATACCGCTGCATTCCTCTCCTTTTATTTATGGTTATTTTATAACGATATTTTTTTTTATTTGCATGAGGAAAAGAGATTATAAAATCTTAGATGAGAGATTATCCAAGTTTTTTTAGATATTATTACGTTATTTAATTTGTTGAGAAAGTAGGATAATATCCCAAAAATCTCATACATGCATATGTGTGTGATATTTTTATTTTACAAGCGGTCAAAAATGCTTTTAAATAAAAGCTGGTTGGTCAGCCTCTAATTTGATTTAGGATTAATGTGTAAATTTTTCCTAATAGCAATGTTGCCCGTAAAGTTATTTTGGCATTTCATTATAATCTCACAGGAAAAAAAAAAGGTGTTTTTGTTTAATTTTTAGACATTTCTGGAAATGATTATTCTTTTACATATTTATTGAAGTGGTTATTGCTGGATTATTGTATTCTTTAATGTTATGTTTGATGTGTTGGTTTTCTTGTTGTGACTATCCCAGTAGGTTATGCTTTGAAAAATTATTTATAACTTTGAATTCCTCTTGTTAAACATCTAAGAACTAAAGTGATTTTAAGTTGTAAAAATAAGAGATGATTGCCAATATTTATGCCCATAACAAGGTAGCTAGTGACCTAATTGTTCGCCCTCCTCCTCATTCTCATCGCCGCTCATTTCCCCAATAGTCAATTCTTCACCACATTTCGTCTTTTTATCCTTCTTTTTCTTACTCAACTCAGCAAACTCCTTATCCCCATCATTCTCTCTGTCTTCTTCACCTTCTTCCTCCCCATGCTGATTTGACTCTTGAGATTCCAATTGCTCCTCAATTGCAAATTTCCGGGGTCTATTCCTTTTCCTTTTCTTCCCTTCCTCAAGAGAGGTGTGACGTTTGTCTTCTTGTTCAACCATAAGTAATGGTTATAGTGTTCTGCTATTAAGCACTTTTGGTTTTGGCTAGCAATAACCCCTTTTGTTGTCTAGCCAGCTCTAACGAATCAGAATACTTCTACTAAACCCTACCCTAGTTTTGGTTTTTCTGTTATTTATAGTTCATTAATTTCTATTCTCGAGCGGGAAAATTTTGGAGCCGAGTAGGGCCGATTCGTCTATGTGGTGGACTGGGCTAAGTTAAGTTTGAATGTTAGCAACCTCGCTCAAATTGAGCCCAAATGGTATTGGAATGCTTCTACTAAACCCTAGTTTTCAGTTTTTTCTATTATTTATAGTTCGTTAATTTCTATTCTTGTTCTTATAAAAAAAAAAAAAAATCTATTCTCGAGCGGGAAAACCTTAGAACCGACTAGGGCCGATCCGTCTATGTGGTGGATTGGACTAAGTTTGAATGTTAGCAACCTTGTTTGAACTAAGCCCAAACGGTATCGGAATGCTTCTATTAAGCTTACTTGGCTCCAAGCAGGAACAATGCATCAGTTGGGAAGCTCCATGCAAGGGATGGGTGAAAATATTAACGTTGATGGCACGTCAAAATGTGCAAGGCGACGTGCAGGCTATGGGGGTTTAATCCGGGGAAGTAATAGGCAGTGGGTCTGTGGTTTTGCTAGAAGGCTGGGGCTTTGCTTGACAATTAGGGCTGAATTATGAGCTATCTTGTCTGGTTTAGAGTTAGCCCATCTTTATGATTTTCAGAATATTATTGTTGAAAGTTATTCTAGTTTGGTAATGGATATGCTGAAGAATATGCAGAGGGAAGAGGGCGCTGGTTCCAGCCTACTATCAGAGATAAACAGGTTCCTACAGAAGTTTACAAGGTTTCAAATTTTGCATGTATATAGGGAAGGGAATATGTGTGCTGATGCATTATCTAACTTTAGTGTTGATCAGGAGGAAGTAAATACTGTATATACCACTCCTCCTTTAGTTGTTCGCGGGTTCTTGTAAAGAGATTATGCGGGTGTAGCTTATCCACGAACAGTAGTGTCTTACAGTTGAGTTCTTGGGCATTTGCCCCGTGTACATACCAAAAAAAAAAAAAGGCTTCTTCACATTCCAATTGCACGGCCTCAACACGAGTTTAAACGATAAGTCGACCACCCTCAAGAGCATTGGCATCGCTTGACCTTTTTCTAGGGTTCACTCAAACATGATGGAATCGATGATTCTTCAGGATTTTAATTTTAATACAACATCAATTAATAAGAACAACGAGACGGGGAAAAGGTGGATAACATCATGAGGAAATGTATTCCGAATTGTGGAGATTCTGTGACCAAGTAACATTCAATCCACCAAAATTATAGGATCTACCAAAACTGTGTAACATGAATGCGGCTAATGCCTCACAAATTGGCGGTTATCATCAGCAGCAATTTTGTTACCATAAGGATTGCTGTCGCTGAATCCATGTCTGCTCCCTTCAATCTTACGCATTTTCTTCCTATGCTTTGAAGCCCCGCTGTCTATGCCTAAACTCACCTTTGGTGGATTTGAAAAACAGAATGACGACGCCACGGCCTGCAATCATCAGCAAATATTATGATGACACTGTGCCACTGCACCATCTACTCATCGAATTTCTTCTTCGGAAAGTAAGAATATCATTCAATTTAACATTCATGTTGAGGTGTAGAAGACTCGTCACTGCTTAACAGATAGTATATTTTCATCCTGACATCCACTCACGTGACATACTATGCTGTCACTGCTTAACAGATAGTATATTTTCATCCTGACATCCACTCACGTGACATACTATGCTCTCCCTTCTGAACACTACTCCTGTGTTTGTATGAAGAGTAAATTAAGGGGAAAAGAATATGAGGGCCAACTCCCAAAATTTATAAATACTTCTACCATTTTTGGAAATTCTCCTTCCTAGTATTCACTCCACCCTAATTTTTTTCCTACTTTTCTCTCCATCCAAACATAGCCTACAAGTCCTCCTCCTTTCTATTGCCACTCGATTTTCATTTCAGTCACACACATGCACATCCAGTATTATTCGAATCATTTCACATGGGCACCATAGTTCACTTTCTCAAGGATCTTACTAGGCCTAAATCAATTATAGTATGTTTAATAAACGCAGTTATCCATCTAGTTGCTAGAAATCATGGGCAAAAAATAAATAAGAAGGCCAAGTGTAAAGTGAAAGCTGAACCTGTAAATCAAGGCGATGAACATTAAAAATGTCCTTCATAGAGTGTGAATTATATGCTAGAATATATGATCTGTAAGCATCTTTAGCTGCCTTGTTCAAATAATAATTGTTACCCACCAACTTTTCCTGCATAAATCATATCATCCTTGTTATGTTAATCAACATTTGATTACTTTGATAGACAAGGCTTAAATAAAATAAGGAAGCAGGAATGTACCAGGTGAGACTGTACATTTGCCAACTTCTTTTCATCAAATAAATATTCTTTCACAGGAACCTTCGCTGCCTGAAATTTAATCAATATTAAATTTTGATGATATAAGCTGAATTAAACTTCTTAGAAAAGTTGAGGGAATGAGGTCCTGGGAAACATGCATCAACTGCCTTTCACTTGTCTAATTTTCTTCTCACGTCACTCAATCCTCAAGTACCTATTTTGGATACTACTTTATAAGGTCCAGTAAATGCATACAATGAGAATTATTGGATCAGCTTATTTATCATCCTATGATGTTAAATAGTGAAACTGACCTTTAGATAGCGAAGAAATTGCAACTCTTCAGGAATCAGGAAAAGCAAAGCATTTCCTTTGCCACCTTCCCCACGAGCTGTTCGACCAACCCTGTGGATATATTCCTGGCAGCAGTGTGGAAACCATGTCATAATTTTCGTTAAGCATAGCAAAACCAGGAAACAAATAACAATGAAATGGTAATCATCGAAGAACAAGGAGTACCTTAGGTTCATCAGGAGGATCATACTGCACAATCCAGTCCTGCAAAAGCAGAAAAGGGAGGAAATAATAAAATGTTAAACACAGCCATTATATAATTCATAATGAATGATCGGTCAAAAGATCCAAGAATATAAGAATCCACAATTTTCTTATCACTAGGCAAGCAACCCTTGAGGTCAGCTGATCCTACCAAGAAAACACATACAAGATTGTTTGATTACACGTTAACTCTTACAATTAGACATATGTATTTTTCATCCGACAAGTTTTCATTTTTCTCATAAAACAGTAAACAGAAAATGCAGAAATATAAACATACCACATCAGGTATATCGAGTCCACGGGCAGCAACATCAGTGCAGAGCAAAATTCCCTTTTCTGCTTTGCAGAAGTTAAAGAAGGTAGTAGTACGTGTCTGCTGCTTTTGTTTTCCATGTATATTATAGCAATCAATCTGTATATAATTGAGAAGGTCTGCATGAAATTTCACAGAGTTGCATGAAGAGAAAAAGACCATCATCTTTTTTTTTGAGTGATATCTCTTCAAGAAGGAGTAGAGAACAACAAAACGCTTGGCACAGGGAACAAGAACATAGCCCTGCTGCAATCCTTCATTAGTGACCTACATAGATGAGGATTTTGTCAGAAACTAACAAAAAATGATGTTGAACAGTAAGTTAGATGGAAATAAGCCCAGTGGACACATCACCTTGGTTCTCCCGTCATCTACATCAACATAGATAGGAGTTGTCTGAAATGACAAGCGGGCAAGATCTTCAACCTGTAATTTGAGGGGGGAAAAGGTTTCATCATGAAGCTGAGACAATATGAAGGCAATAAGCCTGGCCTTGCCCATATTCTCACTTTCAGGTAGCGCAGACATCATTCAGTTCCAATTTCTAGTGTTCTAGAACAGATAAATCCTGCATATTTTTGAAAAATTACAAGAAAAGCTGACATAATAGTGAAGATTAAACAAACCTTTTTTGTTTGGGTGGCTGAAAACAAAGCTGTTTGCCTATTCTGTACAGAGAAACAGATTTAATTAGCCCACAAGCATTCAGTAAAAGTATAAAAATTCAAATACTAAAAATAAAATTTCTAGTTATATTTAATAAATATAAATATTTTAAAAGGATAATAAAATGAGAAATTAAAAGTTAGAAACCATGAATAAACCTCAACCAGGCTAGAGTCCCTCTAGACTCAAGTTTGGTCCAGCAGCCCAAACCTAACATATATATGGTTCGCATTTCAGATGCTCATGCATATTTCAAATCATAACATGTTGAAACTCAAGTCCACAGCCATCGGGAAAAAGCATAGTTCTCCGGATAACAAAGTAAGATTGCAAATACCACACCATTAAGCTTTATGGTAATGCAATTTCTGATGATGAAGTTCACGTCAATGTACTCATTAGATGCCATTCTTAGTTTTCTTATTCTTTTTACTTTTCTTGGTGTGTATAAGAAAGGATCAAAGGATATTTCTGATAAATGAATAAATTTTTAATGGTATTCTCCAAATCATGATTTGAACATATTTAGGAGCAATAAGGAAAAACGATAAAGACATGTCTACCTTAGGTAAGATTTTAATAATCTGCTTCATTTCCTCCTCAAAGTTGGCTTCCAATATCCTGTCAGCTTCATCAATCATGAGGCACTGCAAATTCATGTAGAAATTAAGAGGAAGAGGAAAACAAGTATATAGTTATAATAATGTAGATTTCATATTTGAATATATTATTAATCCCACAATTATAGGGATTAACTAGATCTAGAGATTATAGGAGATTATTGTTAGCATATTAGTTTTTCAAATTTCAAATCTAGATCTCTTAACAGATTTGATTCTCTCCTTTGTATATAAATGTAACTGCCTTCTCATCTGAATAATACAACAATTATTCTCATCTGATTCTCTTCAAATCAAAAGCATCAATCCGGTGAGTTTTCATAAACATCCTAAAATCAGGAGTATCTGATCCAAAATTTAGAAAAGCCTAAGCACCCAACACCAGATGAAATAAAAATTTTCAGTACTGATGGTTATGCATCATCTAGACAAAGGCTGGCTTTCCTATTTCAATAATTCCTCCAAAATAATCCAAGACCAAGCAAGTGACAAGATAGTGGCAGTTGCATGGGATTAAGGATTTCAGAAAAGTGTTAGAGACTGGAAACTATGCAGACAAATCAACCAACCAGCAAGCACAGAATTACACAATGAAGCATGAATCAGCAGGTGGCTTAAAATTATTAAAGGCACAGGTCTCTAACAATGAAATGTTTGATAGACAAACTGCCCCGAGGGAACATTAAAGTATCACACAGACTATTAATTAGCTTAAAAAAACACTTGGACTACTTACAAAAAATGAAACTCATAGCATTGTGAAGTATTAAAGAGGTGACCATTAACATCTTAGCATTGCCCATTAGTATCAATGATGTAGTATGTATGAACAATAATGAGGTAAACGACTTGATAAATTATCCAAAACTTACCTTCAAGTTCTTGTATATGAATCCCTTTGTATTTTGAAGATGATCAAGAAGACGACCAGGAGTTGCCACCAGTAGATTTACCCCTTTAACAATTCGTTCAGCTTCTCCTTTTCTAGCTGAACCGCCAATAACCAATGCAAGAGTTTGGGAGTGATACTTGAGAAGTTCTTTTGCTACGGCATGTGTCTACATAAAGGTGGTGAAGTCAATGGGGAGCACCAAATTAGAGAGTTTACCACTAAAGCAAAATCAAGCACCAGGAAGAATAAAACTTCTAAACAAACTGAGTCTTTAGGGCATCTGAGCCAAGAAACCATTTCATAAGTACTTTAGATAAGATTATAGCTGCAGACAGCAGGGCCAGAAAAGAAATCTCAGCAACACTATACCTGTATTGCAAGCTCCCTAGTAGGGCAAATGACAACAACACCAGCTCCATTTCGCGGAGTGAATTGAGCATGGTACAACAGCTCCACAGCTGGTATTAGAAAAGCAAGAGTTTTCCCAGAACCGGTCCTTGCAGCACCAAGAACATCTTTCCCAATCAAGAGGGGTGGGATTGCTCTCGCTTGAATCTGCATAGCCATATAGGATCAATATGAATGCATACAAAATATCCTTGCCACACAGATTGTAAATGCTTCCACAAGATTCTTTCATTGATTAACATAATTTGTGAGGATGAAAAATTTAAACCTATCATTGTATAGTAAAGAAAAAGTTTCATATCTGCCATTAGACATACCAAAGTCAGTAAATACTTATCCTTTGAAATTCCATTTAATGAGGGTTGAAAGAAAGATAACATATTCATCTACACTGATCCGTTCTCGCTTAACATGAGCAATTATGAACTATATTTACAATGTGAAGCTTTTAGAAATATGCATGTCCGGATGTATAAACATCCACTCTCCTCGGAATGCCATGAAATACGAAAATAAAATAAGTAAAAAAAAAAGCAACCTGAGTAGTATGCTCGAATCCCATATCCTTAATGGCCTTAAAAGTTGGTTCGGACAATCCTAGGGAGTCAAACGACACAGTGCTCATAATTCCAGACCCAACATTCTTTGACTTCCTTTGTTCGCCCTCCTCCTCATTCTCATCGCCGCTCATTTCCCCAACAGTCAATTCTTCACCACGTTTCGTCTTTTTATCCTTCTTTTTCTTACGCAACTTAGCAGACTCCTTATCCCCATCATTCTCTCTGTCTTCTTCACCTTCTTCCTCCCCATGCTGGTTTGACTCTTGAGATTCCAATTGCTCCACAGTTGCAGATTTCCGGGGTCTATTCCTTTTCCTCTTCTTCCCTTCCTCAAGAGAGGCATGACGTTTGTCTTCTTGTTCAGCCATAAGTAATGGTTATAGGGTTCTGCTAACTCCTGGGTATCTTACACTCACCCTTTCTTCTTAGGGTCCGGTTGCAAGTAAACTTGTTAATCAACTAAAAACAAGCCAAATAAAGGATTAAATAATATAAAGAGGTTTTCAAAAGTATAATTTATAGAGGCGATAATATTCAACAAATTTCTTATATATACAGTCATTTTGAAGCAAGTAAATGTTTCATGTCTCAGAAGGTGTTGTTATTACAGACGATCACTTTTAAATTGCACATTGAGAAATATATTCTTTCTCTAAATATATCATTATTCAAATATAGGAAAGGGAAGGGGAGGCCTCCTTTTCATCTCGTTGATTGATTTCTCAAAATAAGTATATAAACAATAGAGAGAGATAATAAGGGCAGCTACCAAATATTTTGAAATCTAAACTTCAGAATTTGACAATTAAAATATTTTTAAAATAAACATATGAGGAATATATCAAGGGTGAAGCCAGTCAAAGCAGAATATCTCTTTTTTAAAAAAATAAAAAAATTCATCTCTGATGATCACGCTAACGACTAATCCCAATTATCTTGGTGACAGAGGTTGCACAAAAGCTTCGTCAAACCCACCATTTATCTTGTTCTTTTGACCTAATTCTCGTGAGATGAAGCACAAGTGAAAATCTTTGCTCTCTCACTTTGGAATATTTGCAGAAGTAAAACCGAAGCTATATATATATATAAGTAGAAAAACCGAAGCTATTTCCAAACCTCTCAACTAGATATTTCATTTTTCTATATATGAGAACAATACAGAGCTTCTTCATTGCACAAAGTGAACAGAGCTAAAGGGAAGAGAAAGACAATGAAACACAGTCAAAACTAATTTATATTAAGAAACACTTTAGCCATGGCAGAAAGAACAACAGAATATAAAAGCCCTCTTTAGCCACTTCAAAAGACTGGGGATGTGACTAAACTCTTTCTTCTTCAGTTTATTTCTTTGGCCGCAAAAGAAGGGGAGAGCATCAAAACTTAAAACATACCTGCGGTGGCCGCTGAGTAAGAGCCCGACAGAGTGAGAACCTGAGAGATTGCAGGCGGAGATAAGAGAGCGCAAAGACCAGCCGACCACGCCCCACGAGTTATGGATGAGAGAGAGACCGGAACGCGGGCGACTGAGGGAGAGGAGAGTGGCGCCGCCGGCCGTAGAGGAGAACAGCTAGTGATTGCGAGCTAGAGATGAAGGCGAGCGACGAGCGTAGCGACTAGAGAAACGAAGGCGCCGACTGAGGGACATGGGTTTAAGGGTAGGGTTCAATTTTTTTTAAAAGGTAAATTATTAAAAAAAAATCCCATATAGATAACTTTATAACATTTTAAATTTAAATTTAATCTCATGACCATTTTTTTATTATTACTAACACTCTTTCCTTAATTCACTATTATCTTTTTTAATAGAAATAATCATGTCAAATTAAATAGAGGAAACATTACATCCTATGTGGTGGTCTATATAAATTATTAATTTCAAAAAATAACTTTAACTTTCTTTAACCAGCTATGTATAACCTCTGAACTTTCATCAGTTATAAATAATCTTTTAACATTCAAAATTTAAATTCCGGTAAAGTTTTAATTAAATTCAATGTCGTCACTTTTATCATTTTAATAAATTTATTAAAACTTTTATCCTCCCTCCAATAACTCCAAAAAGCCATGCTAAGCATTTGAAAGTGAAAATGGATTGTTAAGAGAAGCATTTTTTTTCCTTACATGGCAAGCATAGCTTGAAAATGGTTACTATCTACTTAAGGGAGGCCCCTCCAAAGCATAATACATGTAGATCAAAAACTCTGATTCACTCTTGCACTTATGGGAGGAAAATTACATTAGGATCATCAAAGTGTGCCTCCCTAGTAGGGGTGGAAGAGGCCATGCCTATTTGGCAACAAATGGTTTGAGCTTGGCCTATGACCTTTTATAGGCATTTTTTTCGACTTTAGTCTAGCTTATATATAAGCTTGGCTTATCATATGGCTTGTTAAGGAGGTTTTTTTATTAAAAAAAAACTTTTGAAGTAGGTTAATGGACTACAAACATCACTGCAAAACAAGCTTACTTTAAACAGACTAACAACAAGCATACTTTAAACTGACCGAATTACATAAATTAATACCGATGATATAAAATACATCATAAAATATGAAACCAAATAAAACAATATAACAATTTTTATTACAAGTTGAAAATTTTAAACCAAATCAAATTAAAGCCACTGCCTTTGTTTGGGAAATATTTTCCCACATACTTTAATCTGGTACATTCTTTTAAAAAAAAATTATTTTAGTAAATTTCTCTTAGAAATTTACATTCCCGTAGCTCATTACATTATATACTTATAAATCACTTTTTTTTTGTCCAATACTATAAATCACATTGAAAAAAATAATTTTTACCATTAATTTAAGAGGGTGTTTGGAAACCTTTCAAAACCTAGATTTTACGTAGTACGAGGTAAGTATGTGAAAGAAATTTTATCTCAACTTACGCAAAACTTAGATTTTGAGAGTTTTCCTAACCGTCCTAGATCAACACTACAAACACGAATTTGAGTATATGTGCCAACATAGCATGCAATAGTACTTACATATAAAAAAATGTTCGTACTCCTGTGGCAAGAGAGTATGTATTCCCATTCCTTCATGGTATTGTCGTCGAAGACAACTGTCATCATCCTGTCCCAAGTTGTGCTCTCAAAATCGGCTAAGTACTCTCCCGAGGTGACACCCAACAAATGACATCATAGTATTTTTTTTTTCCTCGACTAATGATATCATAGTATTTGGAGAGAATTACATTTGAGTCCCAAAAAAAAAAAAAAAAAAAAATTTTGGCTATGTTTAGTTTGAGGGAAGAGTTTGAGGGAAGGGAGTGGGAGGGAAAAAGTTTTTTGGAAGTACATTGACCAAATTATCATTAATGAAAAGAATATTCTTTTTTTGTTAAGAGTATATTTTAGGAATATTAAAAATTTGTTATGGGTAATTTTGTAAAGATAAGAGAAAAAATTTCCCTCTCAACTTTTCCTCCCACACCCTTCCCTTAAATCAAACACAATGTTAGAATTCCCATATGAAAAAAATCTCAGTTATAAATATGACATTTTCAGTTGTTAAAATGACATTTTTTATTATTAAAATTTCTGTAATTACTATAAAAAAAGTCCTTTAAGATTTGTTTTAATTAATTCTGGTCTTTATGATCCAAATGTAATTCTCCCTAGTATTAAAGCCTTACAAATGATATTAATAGTATTATTGAGTTATGATTATAGAGAAATTATTATATTTACATGGTTGGTCATATCATTTATAGTTTAATAAATTAAAATACAATTTTTCTTTTATGTCGGTGCACTCGCACAAACCAAACGAAGGGTTCTAAAGGGGTGATGATGAAGTGATTAGAAGACAGTGCAAATTATAAGTACCTAGCTCTCATTTACCAATGTTACCCCCCCCCCCCCAAAAAAAAACTCTCATTTACCAATAGTTAAGTCAACTTAGTACCTAACTCTCACATATCAATATTTAACTTATTAATTATAGACAATTTTCAAATCTATAATTAATTTCATAAATCAACATGAATAAATTATTTTTATTTATTATAATTGATAAGAGAAAAAATAAAAAAACATACTTATCATTCTCAAATTGAATTTATTTATAATAAGGATCAAAATTTTTAATTAGAATAAACTTATAAATAAGAGGGACTGATGTTAAACTAGAAGGGGAAAAAAAACTATAAAAACCATATAAAAATCGCTTAACAGTGAAAGCTGAAAAAAGTGATGGGCACGTCGTCCTTCCTCGGCTTTTTGAGACGGTGAGACAATCCCTTCCCTCTAACGATTTTCCTCCCAAAAACCAGACTTTGCTTCTTTCTAAAGCTTCTCCCTCGCCACCATGTCCGAACTCCTCCACTTGCCTCTTTCCCTCCACACCTAAAGTTTACATTTTCGTATTCTTTCATTCATTCATTTTCTTCCTGCCCAGACAGGTTCCTTCCATCCCCCTCTTCGATTTCCCAAAAAATATGCATTTCCAAATTCCCCTTTTACTTAATTCTTGAAATTTCACGAACCCCAGAATCTTCTCTCTTGTCCATTCGTAGTTATTCCTCCCAGACAGAGTGGGATTAGCAGAGAACAGAAAATTTCGATGGGGCAAGAGGGTCTTTCCGCTCAGAAGAGAACTCACTCAGCTGGGTTGCCCACTACTACCGCCGTTCCCAATGGCAGAGGCCGTGCTCTCGCCGGCTTACCTCGTGGTCGTCAGATTCACAAGACCTTCAACAACATCAAGATTACTATCCTTTGTGGCTTCGTCACCATTCTCGTCCTTCGCGGTACCATTGGTGTTAATTTTGGAGGCTCCGACGTCGATGCCGTCAACCAGAACCTCGTTGAAGAGACCAATCGGATTCTCGCGGAGATCAGATCCGACAGTGATCCCTCCGATCCCGACGAGCCTGTTGAGACCGAGTTGAATCCGAATGTCACATTCACTCTTGGGCCGAAGATCACCGATTGGGACCAGGAGCGGAGGGCTTGGCTGGATCAGAATCCTGAGTTCCCAAATTTCGTCAAAGGTAAAGCTCGAATCCTGCTTCTAACTGGCTCACCTCCGAAACCTTGCGATAACCCAATTGGGGATCATTACTTATTGAAGTCGATAAAGAATAAGATTGATTACTGTAGATTACATGGGATTGAGATTGTGTATAATTTGGCTCATCTGGATAAGGAACTTGCTGGGTATTGGGCAAAATTGCCAATGATTCGTCGGTTGATGTTGTCACATCCTGAGGTAGAGTGGATATGGTGGATGGATAGTGATGCGTTCTTTACTGATATGGTCTTTGAGCTACCTTTGTTAAAGTATGATAAGTACAACTTGGTTCTTCATGGGTACCCTGATCTGTTATTCGACCAGAAGTCATGGATTGCTGTGAATACAGGAAGCTTTCTGTTTAGGAATTGTCAATGGTCTTTGGATTTGCTTGATGCCTGGGCTCCAATGGGTCCAAAGGGTCCCATTAGAGAAGAGGCAGGGAAGATTTTGACGGCAAATCTGAAGGGGAGGCCAGCATTTGAGGCAGACGATCAATCAGCATTGATATATCTTTTGTTGTCACAGAAGGATGAATGGATGGATAAGGTTTTTCTTGAGAATTCATATTATTTGCATGGCTACTGGGCCGGATTAGTCGATCGCTATGAAGAGATGGTTGAGAAGTATCATCCAGGATTTGGTGATGAGAGATGGCCATTTGTGACCCATTTTGTGGGCTGCAAGCCTTGTGGAAGCTATGGAGATTACCCTGTTGAGAGGTGCCTCCGTAGCATGGAGAGGGCTTACAATTTTGCAGATAATCAAGTGCTCAAGCTCTACGGGTTTAGGCATCGCGGTCTCTTGAGCCCTAAGATCAAGAGAATCAGAAATGAGTCTGCTACCCCTTTGGAGTTTGTTGACCAGTTTGATATAAGGAGAAGGCCGTCAGGTATCAGTGAATAAAAAAGAGCTAGTGAGGTGACAAACATGTTCTAGGGTGATACTTTAGGGCAATCATTATAGGTGGAATTTGATCTGATTTGAAGATACCTTCACGTGTAAGTTTTGTTTGCTATGTTGTCTTGTTTCCTAGCTTTCTGAAAACTTTCGGATAGAATTCTTTCACAAGTTTGAGACATCTTCTTTCTGCCATGTCTGAGTAATTAGTCGCCAAATTACTTTTTCTGCTGTATACCGACTTACTTCTATATTCTCTCTCTTTCGGGAGGCAAGGCATGAATTCATGAACTTGTAACTTACACTTCCTGAGCTTTGTTGTAACATGGTAAAATATAAGTTCTTTCTTCTGTTTTGTTTGACAAGCATACCTTGATTGTAATTTTCCATAGAAATTATAGTCAATAATTTTCCTTGAAGCCAGTATGAAGTACTAATCTCCAATCAATATTCACAAGTGAGAGAAAGAAGCAGTTCTTAAAACATGTTGATCAATTCAAATTTCATTGGCGTCATGACTAATAATTGGGTTATCACTTCTAACTCAAATGTTCGAGTTGGCATCCTGACTTTAGTTAATCACGCCGTACTCTTCAAAGAAAAACGGGGAGGAGAAAAGCCTTTTAACATTTGATATAGTTGTAATTGTAATAGTTGTTATTTGATGATTATTCTCAGGTCATCCATAAACATAAGTCGTCACACTTCGCTCAAATATTTTGAATTAAACACAAATATGAAACTTTGGGCCACATCAGATGTAACTCGCATGAGGAAAAACTTAGCACAATGTATCAGCACACTAACGCATCCATGCACATGGTCATTAATCAATGAAGAGGCAACACTTGCCCATGAAACAAGGATCAGTGGAGGTCCCCGTGCATGGCAGTGTAATGCTAGATTAAAGAGTCCTCTCTCAAAGCAGAAACTCTGCATTCTCAAGCATCTTCAGGAGATGAATCTGTCATATTGTTCTCTTTTTTGTCGTCGTCCTGCTCTTTTTCATCATATTCAATGGAATCTGGTTGTCCATTGAGATGAACATTGACTCCATTCAACTTTTTCACAAACTGTCCCCTCACGCGAGGTCGCCTTTCAGCAAGCAGCTTTCGATTGACGTACCTAATTTTCTTATCAAAGCATCGTTCTTTCCTTTTCTTTCTAAACTTCATCAATGCTTCTGCTCTTCTATCAACTATATTTAGTTTTGCTTTGGATGAACTTGAACTTCCAAATGATGGCCGTGAATGAGCTGAGGACGTCTGACCAGGTTGTAAGCATACAGTCATTGGGTGATATGGAAAGTAAGTCATCCCATTCGCATCAGAAGGATGGTGGGAAATGTCATTGTACCGTGCAATCATCGTTGCACTAGCATGATTCTGTGGGTCCTGATGATTCTTAGGATACAATGGCGCTGAGGATGGCATCAGAAGGTGATTGAAGAACCCTGAAATATAATATAAATGAGGATGTTGGTAAGGAGTACCAGGCAATTGAGTCTCAGAAATATGAGTTCCATTTCTAACATGGGTGACTTCTTGATTGAAGTTCTTTTGATTTAGACTTCCCATGGATGCAGGTGAAGCAGAAGAATTGTCAGTGGAGAAAGAATCAGGATTACTAATGCTGCTGTGTAAATCATCTTTATTAGATCTCTTACTTGGCTCTCCATTTTCATGTGTTTTAAGGTTATGAACCCCATAGGGACAAGTTTGATGCATGTCTTCCATCCTCAGTTGCGTAGCAGCATTATTCTGAACTTGAGGAATCCCTTGTAAGTTGCTCTTTTGCATGGTTGTTTTAACATAACCAAAGAACGCCGATGACTCCCCAATCCTCAGTCCACTCGTCTTTGGTCCTGAAGAACAGTGTCCTACACAATAATAGCAAAGTCAGGGAGAAGATGATACAACGGAAAAATAAGCTTGCATACAAACCATATTCATCCTTAGGAACTCAAATGCTGTTTTTTTTTTTTTTTTTTGGTTACATAAATGCTTCAAATTTATAATGTCAGAAAATTGTATAATTTTAGATCTTGGAAATTAATAGTTGACATAAGATAAGGAACAAACTTGTCTGGCAATCACTAATTCCAGGCACGTCAGGCCCATACTCTGAGGCATGAGCACCTGGAGGCTCCTCAGGAACAGCAGCAGCTGTAGACTGAAAAGGGAAAACCATATATGACTAAACGTCATTATCTACAGTTATTTGCAGCTATATAACAATCTCTCAGCTCAATGCCAAAACACCAGTATCTGGCCTGCAAAAGTTTAACTTTGTAACTTCTTGATTATTTTGATTATGATTTCCATGCCTATGCCTTATAGGCCATTGCATTTACTCAGAATTTTAATGAAGTTCTTTGGAGCTTCACAATGCAATCTCTTCAGTAGAATCCAAATTTGATCTAGCCTGCCTCCTTTTCATATCGATGGCAGTATGAAAACTATGATGTCAATACTGAAGTTCACAAAAGTATTATACTGGCAACATAACTGAACATTGTTTTAAATGACAACACAAAAAATTATTTTGTATAATCCAGTAAATTTCAAGTTAACCATGGCGCACAAGCATATCGATGTATCATGCATCATAAGCCATTGGTTGCTTTCATTCTTTCTTCACTTTAGTATTGTTTTGTTAACAATCACCTCATTTAGTTGCTGGATTGACATTCCTATCTCTGGATTAGTGCTTCTGTTGGACTTGTCTTCTGTATCATCTGAGAACAAGGCAGTACTGGCTGTATTACCATTACCATCTCCAGGGTCTGATGCTACCAGATCAGAATTACAGTTCTTCATGTTCTTCTCTGTCAGACCAAGCTGCCAGAATGGATATATAAAACACAGTTTAAAATCAATTTGAAAAAAATCTAAGCTGCATTTCAATTTCAACAGGAAACTAATACGAACAGAAGAATCAGGCTATAATGAAGGGAAGATGCCACCGTAACACATCTCTATATTCTCATGCATAACTATTACATGTAAAGTTGTGTTTTTTATTAGACTAAGGATCACAACCTTCACATTAAACAAAGCTTCAATTTAAAGTTAATGCCTATTTGGTGGTAATAGATATAAAGTTAATTCTACAACTTACATGTAATTTTCTTCATTTAATTTAATGGCTGTGATGGTTTAAAAAACAGAAAACAGCTATGAAATTTAAGTGGAGAGCATGTATTAGAGATGCCAAGAGTCCACAAACAAGTTAGTGCAATACAAAATGGCGGAGAAGTAGTGTAGTACAAACCATGTGCCTCCTTCTCCACATGTGTGTCCACAAATTTAATAGTTCATTAGAGCGTAAAGGCTTTATTAGATACTCTGCTGCTCCAAGTCTCAAACACTTCATAACAATGGATACTTCATCGTGTGCCGACATCACTTGTTAAAAAAAATCAAGATAACAATGAGGAACAGAGTATGATTTCATTGGTTTTGAAATATAACAAAACCAAAGCTTACTTATAACAGGAATTCGATGCAAATCTTTTTTTCGTGCAATGTACTTCAACATCTTCATGCCAACTTCAGCAAGTATGATATCAATATCTTGCGCCTCTGCATTCAGTACATCAATTGCCTGCCTTGGCGAGCTTACTGAAGTAACTGTAAAGCATAGAGATCCAGAGTTTATAGATAATCTCGCTAAGCAGGTCAGGAATTGTACTAAGTTCAAAATAGACAAAACAAATCGTATACTGCAGTAGGAATCAGAATGTCTAAAATGATATCACCATAATTGAGGTATTTTCAGTTTTCGCTGATAAAAGGTTATAAGGGAGCATGAGTGTGGTTCCTCACATATTCAAACTTTAAAGTTTTTAAGGTAAAAGTTGGGCCTTAAAACAAGAAGACCTGAGTCACTTTCACACTTTTCAGATTTCCCAAAGTTGCTGAAGGGGATTACCCTCTCCTGTGGATGCTTATGAGTCTATTTGATGGCAACTAAAATATTCTCAGTTTTATCTTTCATTCAATCTTCATATGTAATGTGTTGTTATATCACCATATGAACAAACATGATTGAAATCCATTGAGCTTCGAGTCAATTCAAGAAAAAAAAAATTCAATGTAACAAGTAAAATGCAGGGAAGCAATAACAAATATTAGGATAGAGATCAGAAATCCGTTACAAATTTGAATGTTTAGCATCAGCAATGACAATTTCTGATTTTTCCTTTCAAATTATTGACTGTTAAAAAACCCAGAAAATTACAGTTACAGAGCGTCTGGAGCCAGTTAGCTTTCAGAACAAGAAACATAAATTGAGAATTTAGATATATTCAGTCTTCCTCTACCTGCCTATTAATGATTTCCTATTAAATCTTCGTTGGAATGCACATAAATGAAGGTGATGGGCAACTGCAAGTTCAAAATGCTATATCCACCCATCAACTACAAGATATCAACAGAATATCAAAAGAAGAAGTGACTGACTGAAAGTTATACCTTGATAAGAACATCCGGAAAGAAGCGTTAAAACCTCTTCCGAACTCTTGGTATCGTTATCGCACAATAATATTTTCACCTTGCTTCTATCAATGAACTCATCAGTCCCCTTGCTAGGATTTCCAGCATTAGCATATACTTTGTTCAAATCAAAGCCTCCAATCTCCATTGTTCGAACTACTCAAGAAAACTCTCTCGGATCCTCAAAGCAGAGCCTCAGAACCCATCAGCCAGGAAAATTAGAATGACAATCACAGCTGACAGCAACACACCCTCAGCTCAAAATGCCGTCGTTGATTAAGTATTACATCTTCTACAACGTCAAAAGGCCAATATTAGAGAACGCCCATCGGCTTTATTGCCCCCGCAACCCGAATAGCGATTAATTCTTGGATAACATATCTGTGTAGAGGTTCCATACTCACACTGAAACATACGCCATGGCGCTAATATGTTCAACAGTAATCCAAGAGCGCGCGGTGGCGAACGTAAGCCCAATCCATAAACGCTAAAACCTCGAGCAGTGAAACAAAATTAGATGAATCAAAAGATTGGAGTGGGGAGGGGAGAAAAGAGCTTTTTCAGTCCCAGAAGTGGACGACTAACATGAAAATGTAGTGTGAAGCTCTGCATTTATATTTGTAACCAGTAACCTCTGCCTACAAAAAAAAAAAAATGAAAAAAATAAGAGAAGAGAAGAGAAGAAGGTGAGCGAAGGATACTGGGAGCTTGATTAAAAAAAAAAAAGGATAGCTGGGAGTGGGAGAGAGTGAGATAGTAGGAATGGTGACGTGGATAGTGTACACCTATGTTGCACCCACAGCTACATGAGACAAGAGATACGACACGACACTTCGACATATTAATTCTAAAAAAGTCTAAATTTTGATATGTCAGTACACGTTTATATATATATATATATATATATATATATATATTATAATTTACATTCAAGTTCAATATTTCGTAAAATTTTGGACTTCTAACTCTGGCTCGTCGTAAACTCAACCTCGTTATACAAGTCGTGCCTCCTTTAAAAAAAAACAAAAAGAAAATTTATCACCAATTTAGTAATATTCAAAGCCACTCATATTTTTTAAAAAAATATGAGTGTCGGAGTGTTAAACAGTGTCAGAGTGTCCGACACGCATATCTTTAAAAAATATAAGTGTCTATGCTTCATAGGCGTATACAAAGGGGGAGAGAGTGGTGAGGGGAGTAGGGATAGAGAGAAAGCCACGTCATATGAAGATATTTAAGGAAAGTAAACGTGACTAAAATATCTCATATACTTTGATGTTCCACATGACACCGCTTCTGCGTTTATTAAGAAAATCATTAAAAATTAACAACAATAAATATATATATTTTTCAATTATGCTCTTATCTTTAAAGAATGCTCTCTCACTCATAATTATAAAACTTAGTTGAGTGTTGTGGAGAGATTAAGAAAGTTAATTATATTATTTCAAGAGTATTTTTTTAAACTAATTAGTTTGACCAATAAACTAATATATAATCTAAAGATACACAAAATATGAAATGATTAAGTAACCTATTTAATTTTCTTTATCTATAAAAAAATCAACTATATCTTATAATTATGACTGGAGGTAGTATAATTTAGAGAAACAATAAATTCAATAATTATATTATTATTACAGTCAAGAGTTCAGCTTAAAAAAAGTGTAATAAATATTTTGACAAATCAAAATGAAATTTATATTTTTTGGGATACACCTAGTCATAAATTTAAAATTTATATTTTGATAAGGAGACAGTATTTTTTGGGTAAGGCTTAAAGGTTACTTCTGTCCTTAAAAAGACATTGTTGGCCTTTTGGAAATGTTGCTCCTAACTCCCAAGGTTAAATATTGTTAATTTTGATTAGTGATTCATTTTGTTTGACTGATATAATAATCATGACATTCAATATGTAATGCTCATGAAATTTGGATTGTCTATATTTAATAAGGACAATCCTTATTTAATTTGTTCAAAAAATTATATTAATAGATATAAAATCTAAAATAAAAATAATTTATTAAGTATCATTTTTAAAATATATTTTTTTTAATAAAAAATTCGTTGGTTAAAAATTTTAAATCAGATTTAAATGCTCTAAATTCAATAAGTCTAGGTTTACAGACGGGTTCCAATCAATGCCCTAATGTATTGTCATCTCACCATCCAAAAAAGTTAGAAGTCTTTCTTTCTCCGTCTTCAACCGTAATACCTAATAACAACAAAATTTCCATTTGTTTTTAGCAGGGAATTGAAGCATGTGCTTGAAGGAATTTTTGGCGGTTACCACTGAAGTTCAAAAATAATTAAAATGCTAAATTAATTTTAAGACATATACTTATAGAATGATTGAAACCTAAATAAAAACAAAACTAGTTTTTGAATAATATCATAAAATGATGTCTTCGTTATTGTCTTGTTGGTTAATTTTTGGTTAAGTGTCCCACCTTGTGTCTGAGTGATGAACAATTAACATAAAGACGGATTAATCACTTCCTTTTAGGAAAATAAAGTTGTTTAGTTTAGGTTTAAATGGAAATTTGACTAAATCTTAGGTACAATTTAGTGCGAAGGAACACTAATATTGGGAATGAAAACAAAAAGGGAAGCTATGAGATATCATGTTGGGTGTTGAGGAATCTTGATTCTAATGGAAATATGATTTCATTACCAATAATACTCATATGTTAATTAAAGTCTCTTGCTTTCTTTTAAAAAATTAATCTATTTTGACTTCTTTTTCAAAACTTAAAACATCATTATGCCCTTCCATTATCTCTAGTGTCTCTTCCCTCTCCCTCTGTATCTCTATTTTTTCAAATTCTTTTTTCTTTCTAAATGTTATTATTTAAAAAAAGAAAAATCATTGGGGCATTAGTTAATATTGATTTTGAAAGTTTGACCCCACTTTACTTTTTGTGATTTAATTGGTTATTTTTCCTTTTTATGGGCGAGGTGGGGAGAGAGAGAGATGTTGTATGTATTACGATCGGTACCTTTTCAACATTATTTTCCTAGTGGAACTTTTCAAATGTCGTTAAATCTTTTTCGGTTATTCAAAAAAAAAAAAAAAAAAAAGGCTGCACCACATTGCTTTATTGTTGGTCTTAGTTATAATTTTTAATATAGCAACATAGTCAAAAAAAAAAAAATCAATATTAATTGAATCAAACTAGCGTGAGTGGTTGTTAGAATTGTTTAACTCAACTGACATCAAACAACTCTTAAAATTTTGGCTTAAGCAAAAGGTTATGAGTTTATGTGAATATAATAGTTGTGTGAGTTCCTTCTGCTGTGTGAAGATTGGGGGGAAAAAAAACTATCACAAAAAAAATTGTTCTTAAAATAAAAGGCTCCAATTTTTTTAAGCCAAAAATTTTTGTCATCATTGAGAAGCAACCTTTTTTTGAAAAATAAAAAAAAATAAAAACAATAAACTATATCTATCATATAAAGTTACCAACAAATAGTTGGTTTAACAATATAAGATCCTACTAGAACTCTATAGATCTCAAGTTTGAGTCCAAGAGAAGAAATTTGTGTTGGAAAGTGAGTCACAAACCCCGAACTAAATACCAAATGATAATATGAAAAAAAATATCATCAAAAGTATGGCCAAACAGCAAAGAAAACATGTGTCAATAGAGATAGCAATGACAATTAAAATTGAAGACCCAGAAATTACTCAGATCCCAAAGTAATGTTCATATGTGCTCTCCTAAAGTTCCAATCTTGTTGCCTCAATAGAGTAAAACCCAGAACAACCACAAGTTCAAAACATGTCATGTGTCAACATATTATTATAGGATCAACGTGCATGATGGCAAGTCAACCAAATTTTTAGGCACATGTTTCACTGTTAGGTATATCATCAAGCGCTGTGGAACTCTCCAATCCAATGGATGAGGCTTTATCCCTTGAGATGAGCTATTATATACTATACTTCACATGCAACTGTCTAACAGTCATGTTATTACCCACACAAATATAACCCACGTTAGACTCTCATACATGTCTACCAAACTGTTTTTGACCTTACCTTTGTTGTGACACATGGTAAGAAGGAGTGAAAGCCCTTTTAGTTCGACCTGTACGTAGACGTGGAATACGAAACCGGCTTTCCTCCAATTCTTTAATCCCCCGCTGCCCTCCGCTGTAACGAAGTGACGGCGTTTTAGCAAAAAACTGAACCTATGCCCCTTTAAGAAAAAAAAATAAAATTCAGGATACTGATTAGTATTAAAAAGATACTTCATTATATTGAACAGTACTTAAAAAAAACTTTATGATCTTGAAAAATTAATTTAGGATCTTAAAAAATTAATTCTAAAGTATATTCTTAGTACTAATCAGTATCCAAATATACCAATTAGTACCAATCAATATCCTAAAATATTTTTTCAAGATATTGGAAATATTTTTCCAGTATCTTGAAATATCCTTTCAATGCCTGGCATCATCTTAAAATATTTTTTCAAAATCCTAAAATAATTTTTTTAAGATCATGAAGTATTTTTTTGATATCAGTTAGTATCTTAAAATATCTTTTTAGTACCATTCAGTACCCTTAAATATTTTTTCAGGAGCCTAAAATAATTTTCCAAGATCATGAAATATTTTTTCAGTACTGTTTAGTATAATGAAGTATCTTTTTAGTACTAATCAGTATCCTGAATTTTTTTTTTTAAAGGGGGCACAAGCTCAGTTTTTGGCCAAAACGACGCCACTTCATTGCAGCAGAGGATTAAAGAATTGGAGGAAAGCCGGTTCCGTGGAATACAATAACAACAACAATGAATAGCAGGCCTTATTTCACTTGTTGGGGTAAATATATGGATCGCATAACATCATTGTACTCTCTATCAACAACCAAATTCTTAAATAAATTGTTGACTAGGAGGTTCCGCTCAACAACTTGTTGAGTGTTCTTCTTGGTATTTCTTGCTTTCCTTTTTTAGAAGACTTCATGTTGCTTGATCTAGTCTACTTTAGGATGACATGAAAAAACAGAAACTGAAACCCAAAGGTTTGGGGATTGATGAAGGAATTGAATGGCAAATGATAAAATTACAGTTACAGGCAGTATAAATTTATACATGCACACTACCCTGCGGAACATGAAACACTTATAAACAATGACACGTGACTATCCATTACCTTGTAAAGTCTCAAACACAACCTAAAGGACAGTTAATTTTTCATGGGATAATTGGGGCATTCTCTTTCCATCACAGTATGTGGTCCTGATAAGTGCAGATCTTTTTCATGTGCTTAGGTAGGAAAATGTGGACAGAGGAAAACCATCTGGATGATGGCATGCATTGTGATCCTAAGACCCTAATTTGGTTTACTAAGTTTATGCGCAAGAAACTTTTATGCCATTTTTCCCTTTCCTAGTTAGCAGCTTGCTTGAGGGGAAAGATTTGATGTTAAGTGGGAAGATTTGTGGGTAACAAGTTGAAAGCCTACTAATTAAAGAGGGAAAAAAAGCTTGATGGAGTTTATAAGTCCATTCTATTACCTCATCAGTTAAATTTTAAGCTTAGAATGTAACCGGCTTTAAAGTGTTAGCATTTTAGTTGTGTATTTGTCTGTCTACTTAGCTCTATTTAATTGCATGTCTAATCTTCCTTATGCTTGCAGTCAATTGTCTTTTTCTTTTTTACCTCTTTGGCAACACATTTGATGATAGTTATGAAAAGAAACGTCCCAGCAGGAATGAAAAGGAACCGATTAAGTTCTTCAGCATCAAACTCAACGAAGATAAGTTGTTGCTTATTGCCAGGTGATTCGGTTTGGTGTATCTCTTTAGCATTTATGTCAATGTCCCTCAAACTTACTGTTGATATATTGTATTGCCAAGATTAAAACTTTAAATGAAGTTATCATGAAGAACAATTTGAATGAGGAATTGTGGATTGACTTCTCTATAGTTGATTGATTCTTAGAGCTGCCAGATCTATTCAAAAGTTTTAACTGGGAAAAATTCTATAACGTCATATCTTATATTCTAACTGGATAAGCATTTTTACAAATATTGATGTGACGATCAAAATGGACAAGTATTCCATAAAACGTGATAAATTTCTTCAAATCACAAGATCATGTAGGGCCAGAGTGTTTTCATGATCTTCATTCTGGGCTACTTCTAAGACTAATGTCTCTGCAATACTTTTGCAAGCATCAAGAATCATGTTTATCTAACTCTTTCATGGGTATATCATTGGATTTTGTTTTCGTTTTGTCTCTTAAGAGAACCCAATTAGTGGAAAGATACTGGTTGAACTATATGTCATTATTGCAGTTCGTAAGAGAAAGAATAGGATGATGTCCCTCTTTAATTTGATTTTGAGATATGATAATGACCAACTAATTTGTCTAACTTCCTTAATCTACTTAAATTAGTTGGATAGTTCTTACATTAAGGACTGGATCAAGGGTAAAATGTAGCTCTAGTATTAAGTTTTGATGATTTGGTTATGCTTGATCAAAATATTTGCGTAGTAATTAATCCATCTGATCATGCTCTATTCCTTACACCAAGGTATTTATGCAAAAGAGGCTAAACATACTTTTTACTAATTTCCCTTAAAATCTGCTAACAACAACATACTTCCTTAAGTTAAGCTTGAGCCATACTATACATTAAAACAAAACCCAGATTTTCAGCCACAAATAAAAAAGCTGATATTAACTTCCTAAACAAAGGAAAAAGTAAGCTGACAAAGCATAATGATTCTAATTCCAAACATGTTTAGCTAAAAGAGCCATAAGTGAATTGACAATATTTTTGTGCCAGTGTTGTTCTATTCCTACCATCACCCAAAGTGGTGCTCAAATATTTTCACAACGTTGGTTTAAACTTCACCCGAAAATATTGGGTAAAGACCATTCAATTCAAATGTTGCCCCAGGAGGAGGAAAAGAAGACCATTCAATTGAATTGAAGTAATTAGCTGCAATATGTGTGTGTGTGAATTATAAGGGAAGTAGAAGAACATATTTACTTCAATAATACAATCGCTATACTTGAAGTTGCAAGTTCAACATAAAGTATATATATTTTATACAATTAAGTTATATATGAATGTGATCTTGTACATGTAAAAAAAAAAAAAAAAATAGAAGGTTCCTGCAATAAAGAGTATTCAAACAAATAATGGTTAAATTCTTATTAATGTAACCCATTTGAAAACTTAATAAAATAGAACCCAAGAAAAAATAGGCAAAAATTAACAATTACATGAAATTTAAGGAATATAAAAAGAAGAGACTTCATCAGCATAGTAGATTTACCAACAGAAGAAGAAACAGCAATTACCTCATCACTATCATAATTTAGGTCTGTCCTGTTTATATGAGATTCCCCATCTGTATAATTACTTTTAATTAAATAAGGAAAACATCAAGCTCAGAATAATTTCAATATCATATACTAATAATGAAAGTCAAAACTGCTTATTAAAATCACGGCATATCCATAAGAAATAACACGATTGTTGGCCCAAAATAAAAAACATTGATAAATGTCCAGAACCAAAATGAACTAGATGAGGGGAATTGGAAGGAACCTGGTTAAATCACAGAGCCTATTCTCCTCATGGCTAAAGAAAAGTTATCAAAGGTGATATCAACAATGAACACAAATACAGCAGTGGCCCAAAAATATTTCTGTTTATTATCAATTTCCTCAAGAATGGAGAGGCTAATTCATGGGAACTATATCCTATTTGCGATGTCGAAGAATAAAACAATGTCTTTTTTTCACTAACTGATTGAATATCCCATGAAAGAACCTGCTTTATCAAGCTTTGGAATTCGCCTGCCGATGCATAAAGTGATTTGTTTTCCGAGAGCATCAAAATGGTCAACAAATATCATCCAATTGAGTGGTAAATAAAAGGGTGGAAATATAAACACAGACACATTATATTACACAACAACCAAGAGCTTAGAAGGTACTATTCCATTTTCAGTATCTCATAATGAACTGAGAAGTCTCATTACTACCAGCCATCTTAAGTCATGCAGAAAATGCAAGCAGGCTTTATGTAGGTTATTAAGAAGGGCAAAGGTCTTCACATCATTAACAGAAACTGTTAAAAATAAGAGTGTTTGTGCACGGTAGGGTAATTTATGGATCGAAAAACATTATGGTTTTCGGGATACTCTTTCTTGTATAAGCTATTTATCTTTGCAAGTCAATAATTGCATATCAGAATTCATCATAATTCTGTACTTATCATGGGTAGTATTGACTTAACTAAAAAAAACTGAAGATTCAGGTGATTCATATGAGATTCTCCAACCAAAACATGGCATGTAGAGAAACATCATTGAAATAGTCAATCAACTACTGCTGTAAAGCAAAAAATGTTAATGGGTCATGTTTTTATGGGAGAACATGGTAGCTAAAATCTTAAAAAGTGGGCTTAAACTATGAATTATGCTCCTGTATTTGATAGTTGGTAATTTGAACTTTTGTGCTGTGTGTTCTGGTTAAATAGATATTCTGCCACTCACTGATGCTGTATTTTAGTTCTAAAGCCAATATTAATTAGTTCATAAGGAACAAAGCACTGTGCCATCTCTAAGGAAAGCTCTCAATTAAGGACGTAGCAATGGAGCAACATGCTGCAACTGAATTGGCACCAATGAAACCTACAAGGTAAAATAAATCTTTATCTCCTTGATACAACTAACCTTTGGATTTCCAAGTTGTTCCTCCATCGGGATCAAACTTTCTACTAAGCTATCTTGATGGCTTCAATGAAACCTACAAGGTCAGTAAATAAGTTTATTTATTGATGTGAAATACAATGTTATGGTGTTTGAGACGATCCATAGAGTGATATTGAAATTTTTTGTCTTGGCAATTTATTTTACCATTGGATATTGTTAGGAAATAATGATATGTTAGGAAATAGAAATATGTATCATAATAATCCCCCTAATTCAGGCCCTAATTTAGGAATCACCATTATTCACCATTATTACTCTTGATGAGCCTTTAAGAGTGTGGCTCTCTCTTCTTGTATATATTCAGACCTTCTGTACATGATTTGAGCAAGGAATACAGATTATTTTACTAACATGGTATCAGAGGGAATCATCTGTTCCTCCTTCATTTGAATTCTTTTTCTCAGTTTTTCCGGTCTGTTCATCTAGTGTTCATCCAGCTTCAACGTGGTCCTTCAATAGTGAGAGAGAGAGTGAAAATTCGAAATTTGTTCCAGCCCTTTTCTCAGGACACGCGCCGGACCACCGTGTTCCCCACCATCCGATCGGCGGACGCCCGAATTTTTGCGGCGAACGGAGCTCTCCACGACGGCGCGTGGCTATCACGCGCTCCCCAGGCACCTCCACGTCACCGGCGCGTGACGGCGCGTGCGACGGCATTCTCACCGGCGACTTTCAGATCTGGCTTCTCCTCCCACTTTCCGGTGACTTCCACCAGGTTTTGTGTCATTGGCTCATCGTTTTCTGATTTGGATTCTTGGTTTGGCTTCTTTTCTTTGTGGAAAATTAGTATTTGGAGACTCTTGTGCATTTGGCCTATGTAAGTCGGCAATTCTGGACAATTATTTGTCATTGGAGATCCTTGTGTGATCTATTTGCTCATTGCATTTGATTTGTGCACCTTTGGGATTGTCTTTGTTGGTAGTTTTTTTTGACCGTATTTAATCTCTGGTTAGTGTGAATTATTTGGTTGTGAGTCCATGACTGAGTCTAAATCATCTGATATGCTGCCCATGTCTGCTAAACTTACTGATGCAAAATTGAGTTGGACCAATTATAATGATTGGAACAAGACTGTTCGGGTTTACTTAATGGGAGTTGAAATGGAAGCCCACTTGACCCAGGATCCTCCTCCTGGTACTACTGAGAAAAGTGTAGCATGGTCTCGAGCAGATGCTCGTCTTCTTTTCCAGATTCGAAATTCTATTGAACCCCGGATTTTGACCTCGGTCAGTCATTGCAACACGGTGAAAGAAATTATGGCTTATTTGGAATTTATGTTCTCTGGTAAAGGAGATTTCACCCGTATTCATGAAGTTTGCAAAGGTTTTTATCGATCTCAGCAGCAGGGACGTCCTTTAAAGGACTTCTTCTTAGATTTTAAACGGTTATATGAAGAAATGAAGGTACTCATGTCTCCCCAGGCCGATCTCCAAACCCGTATCAAGAATCTGGAATTTCAAGCTATCATTAGTTTTCTTGAAGCTTTAGATCCGTCTTATGAAACCATTCGGTCCCAGATTCTGTCTAGTCAAGAGCTTCCCTCTTTGGAGGATGTGTTCTCGAGGGTGCTTCGTGCTGATAGTATACTTCGCCCGTCTGTTGATCCCAATGCCAGTGCTTTGGCTGGAAGAGGCCCCTTTGATAACAAGAATCTTGGATTCAAACAAGGCCCTACCGCTCCACTATCTAGTAGTATTATCTGCTATTACTGCAAGGAATCTGGGCATGTCAAGAAAAATTGTCGGAAGTTGCAAGCTAAACAGCAACGTGACCAGCAGCGTGGTTTCGCTCATATTGCCCAGACGCCCAATCAATCTGATTCTGGTACGTCATCTGCAGGGGCTCTTGCTACAGGTACTCTCTCCTCTGGTCTTGCCACTACTTCCACGAAGTGGGTGATTGATTCTGGTGCAACCGACCACATGACAGGTAACCATCATCTTCTTTCCTCGTATACGCCGTATGTCAACCCATCTTCCATATTTGTTGCCAATGGTTCCCCAGTTCGAGTTCTTGGATCAGGAACTGCTCTACCCACTCCTTCCATTTCCCTATCTTCCGTGCTTAATATTCCTGATCTCACATTTAATCTTTTATCTCCCAGTAAACTAACTCGTCATTTGAATTGTTTTATCTCACTATACCCTGACCACTGTTTGATTCAGGATCTTTCGACGAAACAGATTATTGGTAGAGGCTATGAATCCGGTGGACATTACATCCTTGATGATCAGGTGTCGTGTTCTGTTGCCTGTTCTGGTGGCTCATCTCCCTTTGAAGTTCATTGTCGTCTTGGTCATATGTCTCTTTCTTCTTTAAAACGGATGTACCCTCAGTTTTCGTCTGTGTCTTCTTTTGATTGTGAGTCATGTCAGTTTGCCAAACACCACCGTGTCCATTTGGCACCTCGAGTCAATAAACGGGCTACGTCCCCCTTTGAGTTAGTTCATTCTGATGTTTGGGGTCCTTGTTCAGTTGTGTCTCAGACTGGTTATCGTTACTTTGTTAGTTTTGTTGATGATTTCTCTCGAACTACTTGGCTTTATTTAATGAAACAGCGTTCGGAATTGTTTACTCATTTTCGTCATTTCTGTGCTGAAATTAAAACACAGTTCAATACTCCTGTGAAAATTTTTCGAAGTGATAATGCAAAAGAATATTTTTCCGCCCCTTTCACTAATTATATGCATGAGCATGGCATTCTTCACCAATCCTCCTGTGTTGATACCCCTGCCCAAAATGGTGTTGCTGAAAGAAAGAACCGTCATCTCTTAGAAACTGCCCGAGCTCTCATGTTTCATTCTTCTGTTCCCAAATCCTTTTGGGGTGATGCCGTATCTACTGCTTGTTTTCTCATCAATCGTATGCCTTCGGCCGTCCTAAATGGTTCCATTCCATACTCTGTTTTGTTTTCTACCACTAAGTTGTTCCCTGTTGATCCCAAAATTTTTGGTTGTGTCTGCTTTGTTCGAGATGTCCGTCCAAGTGTTAGTAAACTTGACCCCAAGTCCTTGAAGTGTGTTTTTCTTGGTTATTCTCGAGTTCAGAGAGGTTATCGGTGTTATTCCCCTGACCTTCGTCGTTATCTTGTATCCACAGATGTCACCTTTCATGAGTCCTCTCCTTTCTTCCAGTCTTCCCTTGAGTCTTCCTCTGTCATTGATGAGTCCGATGATCTTCTGGTTTATCGAGTTTCTCTACCACCAGTTTTGGCTACTGATCCGGAGCCTGATCATCTTGATGATTATGATGATGCTACTCGTTTGCCTTCACCAGTACCTGCTTTGCCGATGGATCCCGACCCTACCATCCCTGAGCCTCCGTCCCCTACACCAATACCTGCTTTTTCAATGGATCCCGACCCTACCATCCCTGAGCCTACGTCTCATACTCCTACTGATGCACCATCTGATGACCTTCCTATAGCCCTCCGCAAAGGTACCCGTACTCGTTGCCCTCCCAAACGCTTTGCTAATTGTACCTATCCTATCTCATCATTTGTCTCCTACAAGCGATTGTCCCCTGTTTCCCATTCCCTTGTCACCACTCTTGAGTCCATCCCTACTCCTCCCACCCTCCACCAAGCTTTAGATCACCCAGGTTGGCGTGCAGCGATGGAAGAAGAAATGATGGCCCTTGATGTAGCTGGTACTTGGACCCTTGTTGATTTACCCCCTGGCAAGAAGGCCATTGGTTGTAAATGGGTCTTTGTTGTTAAAACTAAGGCTGATGGTTCCTTAGATCGCTTGAAGGCTCGCCTTGTCGCAAAAGGGTATGCTCAGACATATGGTATTGATTATTCAGAGACTTTCTCTCCTGTGGCTAAACTTACATCCGTACGTCTCCTCATCTCTTTGGCTGCCACCTATCATTGGGAGTTGCATCAGTTAGATGTCAAGAATGCCTTCTTAAATGGTGATCTTCTTGAGGAGGTCTACATGGAGCAACCACCTGGGTTTGTTGCTCAGGGGGAGCATAGGAAAGTGTGTTACCTTCAAAGATCATTGTATGGTTTAAAGCAAAGTCCTCGTGCCTGGTTTGATAGGTTTTGTGGTGTGGTCAAGAAGTTTGGTTTGAACCAAAGTAAGAGTGACCATTCTGTGTTCTATCAGCAATCTGATGCAGGCATGATTCTTCTAGTAGTGTATGTTGATGACATTGTGATCACTGGGAGTAACATCTCTGGAATCTCAGAGCTTAAAGTATTCCTTAACTCCCATTTTCAGACAAAAGACCTAGGCCCATTAAAGTACTTCCTTGGTATTGAAGTATTAAGAAGCAAGAAGGGCATTCTTTTGACTCAGAGGAAGTATGTTCTTGACATGTTAAAGGAAACTGGAAAGCTTGGAGCTGCACCAAGCAGCATCCCTATGATTCCGAATCCATTCTTGGATCTTACTGAGGACATGTTTGATGAACTTCCTGACGACTTGAAAAAGAAGGTTGACCCAGAGAAACTGAAGCCATTTCCATATCCTGAGCGGTATAGAAGACTCATTGGGAAGATGAATTACCTAACAGTCACCCGACCAGACATAACCTTTTCAATCAGTATACTAAGTCAATTCATGGCGTCTCCAACAGTGGGACAGTGGGAAGCATTGGAGCACATATTGTACTATTTGAAAGGTTCCCCAGGTCGTGGACTTATCTATTCTGATTATGGGCACACTAGAGTTGAATGTTTCTGTGATGCGGACCATGCAGGATGTAAGACTACCAGACGGTCCACTACAGGTTACTGTGTCTTTGTTGGTGGAAACCTGATATCTTGGAGAAGTAAGAAACAAGGAGTTGTGTCAAAATCAAGTGCCGAAGCAGAATACAGGGCTATGTCACAATCAACACAAGAGATCGTGTGGGTATTTCAACTCATGAAGGAAATTGGCATCACCACGACATTACCTGCAAACCTATGGTGTGACAATAAAGCAGCACTTCATATAGCATCAAACTCCGTGTTCCATGAACGTACGAAACATATTGAAATCGACTGCCATTTTATTCGTGACAAGATTAAAGAAAATGTTATATCTACAGGGCATGTGCGATCAAATGACCAGTTAGCAGATCTTTTCACGAAAGCTTTAAATGGAACACGAGTTGAGTATCTTTGTAACAAGTTGGGCATGATTAATATATATGCTCCAACTTGAGGGGGAGTGTTAGGAAATAATGATATGTTAGGAAATAGAAATATGTATCATAATAATCCCCCTAATTCAGGCCCTAATTTAGGAATCACCATTATTCACCATTATTACTCTTGATGAGCCTTTAAGAGTGTGGCTCTCTCTTCTTGTATATATTCAGACCTTCTGTACATGATTTGAGCAAGGAATACAGATTATTTTACTAACAGATATGATCCACTTATTTTCTTTTGAGCAATTTTTATTTTCTTCATTTTTTCTACCTTCATTTTTATACTAACACTTAATTGTGAGCATATTTTATTTAGAACAATTTTCCTTTTCTTCTCTTCTTCTACTTTCATTTAATCTTGATATTTAATTGTGAGCAAAGTTGCTACAATATGCGATCATTTGGTCATTGACAGCTCTTTAGAGTTTAGACAGAGCAAGCTTGGTGAAGTTTGAAGGACGAAAAACTATCGGGTTCGATAGATACAGTACTGTGAATTAGCCCCTACCAATATACAATTTTTAGATAGAGCAAGCATGATGACGTTTGATTGAATTATCAATAATGTTTTGTTTTCCTATTTTTTGTTTTGCTTTGAAATTTTCTACTAATAATGTCTATATTTCCTTTTCTTCATTTATCAGAGGCTGATTATTGAAATCATCAACATCGATATGAACTAGAAATCCAGACCTATGGGTTCAATAATATGAAACACATTACCTGTGGTTAATTTTTAAAGTTTATTTTTTTTTATATAATTTTAAAATTTTTACAATAGATATTATCAGTTTTTTATTATGATTTACTGTTGAAACTTGAAAATATAATATTTTTGTCATTTTATTTTAGAGATTGAGGTGAGAGTAAGATGGAGACAAGTTTAGGCGGACAAATTTCTCATTATCCAAAAGAATATTTGGGTCTTCTCTTTCTTCGTAGATGTTATGATATAAAACTGAAAAAATGGAAGAGAAAGAAAGAAAAACTGACGAAATGAAAACCAGAAGTGTGTAAATTACGTAGCATGTATTTGAGCGAGTGTGTTAATTATTTATTTTTGTTAGGAATATTTATATTAAATTAGAAACACCAGGTCATCAGTAACACCACAAAGATCCGCACCGCAAGTTTAATATCTTGAAGGTCCCAGTTCCTTTTTCATGCATGCACTCTTGAATACTCTGTTTTCACAGAAGAAAACAGAGGCAAATGAAGCAGGTGTAGTGGATTCTTTTGGATTGAATGATGCAAGTGAGTTGAACTAGGCAAATGAAAGAAAATGAGTTGCGGATGCTGTGGCAAATTGGATAGCAATATCTGAGGCAAGTTGGGTTTGGGGGCTTTGTCTTGTTGATCCTGCGCAATCTGGGAGTTTTCAGCTTCAGTCATCGACGCTTTGTAGTTAGAAATATATTTATTGTGTATTATTATTCTTGTCATTGTAAATATGCATATAGTGTGCTGCTTGATATATAGGGCTGTATTCTAGAATAATCCTCTAGGACACCTGTCATTGTGTCATTTGCTGTCTGTCTCTATAAATAGAAATATCCAGGCTCAAGATAATTATTCTGAGCTGACCTAAAATCTTGTCTTGATATTAGAGCCACAAAGCTAGAAATGGCATCTTCTGGGAACATCTCCACCCAATCCTCTTCAGCCACCACCACAAACCCTAACCCTATTTTCTCCTCCATTCACTCTCAGTCAGCCCTTCTGGACTCCACCATCACATCAGTGTCACCTCCACCAACTTTCGGCCCCACACGTCCTCCTAATCCTTCCAACTTTACCATTCCACCTCTTTTGACCTTTCCTCACCATTTTCCATACTACCCATATTACTCAGCTCCGACTTTTCCTTCATCGGACTCGCTACCATCAACATTTGCTCCTTCTTCATCCACTGTCTTCCCGTCGACCGCACCCTTCACTTCAGCTGTTCCGATATCAACCTTCTTTCCTTCAGTCTCACCCACACTTTCACCATCAACCTTTCCTCATCACCCATCTTACCCATCTTATCCTCCTTTTCCTTTGATTCCCAGTTATGCTCACTTTCCTGGTTTTTCTTCTGATTCACCACAAGTCACACCTCGCTCAACACCGCTTTTGAGCTCCCTTAATCAGGGAAATCCCGTCAAGTTGGACGGTGATAATTTCCTTACCTGGGAATCCACTATCATGCCAATCATCCGAGGTCACCGCCTTGAAGGACATGTTCTCGGAACTAAGGCAATTCCACCGGAGTACATCCTTGACTCGTCAGAGCAGGTTTGCCTAAATCCTCTGTATGAAGACTGGTTGGCAACTGATCAGATCTTGCTTGGCTGGTTATTTGGCACCATGACCGTGGATATTGCTGCCCAAATGACCACCTGCAAAAGCTCGGCAGCTCTCTGGAAAGCTGTAACTGAATTCGTGGGTGCCAACACCAAATCAAGAATTACGTTTCTGAAAAGTGAATTTCAACAGCTTCGGAAAGGCTCACTGAAGATGCGTGAGTATCTCGCTAAAGTGAAATCAATTTCTGATAATCTCACCCTTGCTGACTACTCATTGTCCCCTACTGACCTTATTACTCAGACGCTAGCTGGGTTGGATAGTGAATACACTCCTATTGTTGTTCTTCTCACTGAAAAAGATTCACTCTCTTGGGCAGAGCTTCAGTCAAAACTGTTGACCTTTAAGTCACGGTTAGAGCAACTTCATGCCACATCAGCTTCCACACTCACTAATGCCTTTGCTCATCTCTCCTTCAACCCATCCTACAATCAATCCTCCTTCAGTCAGTCAAATAGAGGAGGTTCTGGTAGTCATTATAACCGTGGCAGAGGAGGTCAACGTGGTAGAGGAAGGAATAACTGAGGAAGTGGATGCAACAATCAGAATTATAAGAATGACAAGATTTGGTGTCATTTATGTGATAAACCAAGGGATGAGGTCTCAGACTGTTTCCGTCGGTTTGATAAAAACTTCAAGAGTCCCAAGCGACTTGAAAATGCCTCAGCATACATAGCAACACCTGACACTACAGTTGATCCGGCATGGTATCTCGACACAGGTGCCACTCATCATATTACCAACACCGCTGATGATGTTGGACCAGACACCAATTCAGGTATTAATTCTATCCTAGTTGGTGATGGAAATTCTATGTCTGTAACTGGGATTGGTAATGCCAAGTTGATATGTGATACTCCCTCAGTGGTACAAAATCTGAATCTGAATGAAGTGCTTATAGCACCTAAGATGGCTAGAAAACTCATTAGTGGTTATAAACTCACTAACGATAACCGTGATGTACTTGTTGAACTTGACTCTCATGGCTGTTTTGTGAAGAACAAGAGGCATCGTAAAGTTTTGTTGCAAGGCAAGGCCACCAGAGGAACTACTCCAGGCCTGTATCAAATCAGCAATCCAGTCATCCCTGTGAAGCATATTGCTGCTTGTTTTGCTTCGTTTACCAACACTCGATCTAGGCCTAGTAGTCATTTATCAATTTTAGAAACTTGGCATAGAAAACTTGGCCATCTAAGTAAAGACATATTACAAAGAATTCTTAAAGATTGTAATGTCTCTGTTGCATCTAATGAAATACTCAGTTTTTGTGATTCATGTCAACTTGGCAAATCTCATCGCCTTCCTTTTTTTGTATCTCTGTCCCGTGCTTCTCATGTATTAGAACTGATCCATACAGATCTTTGGGGACCCTCCCCCACAAAATCAGTTGGAGGTTATCGATATTATATCAGTTTTCTAGATGATTATAGCCGGTACACATGGGCTTACCCTCTAAAAACCAAAGGAGAGGCACTTTCAACCTTCAAAATTTTCAAGAACATGGTTGAAAATCTTTTTGAGAGAAAAAGTAAGACTCTTTATAGTGATTGGGGTGGAGAATTCAAGAGCTTTCAAAACTTACTTGATGAGAATGGTATTATTTTCAGACACTCTTGTTTATACACTTCAACTCAAAATGGTAGAGTTGAACGCAAACACCGTCACATTGTTGAAACGGGTCTCACACTACTAGCTCATGCTCATATGCCTACCTCTTATTGGTGGGAAGCTTTTTCCTCTGTTGTATACTTGATTAATAGACTGCCAATAACAATCTTATCTTATGCATCTTAATTCGAAACCCTGTATGCCAAGAAACCAGATTATAAGAATTTTAAAGTGTTTGGGTGTGCTTGCTTCCCTTGCCTTCAGCCCTACAATCAACATAAGCTTCAATTTCATAGCATCAAATGTACCTTCATTGGGTACAACAACTCCCATAAAGGTTTTAAGTGTCTTAGTCCCACAGGAAGAGTCTACATTTCTCGACATGTTATTTTCAATGAACATGAATTTCCGTTTGCTAATCAATCTGTGTCTTCTGAGCAGCCCCCTAATTCTCAGCTGGTGACTTTTTCAAGTATTTCCCCTGCTGTCAACGAAGCTCCACTTCCATTAGTGCCATCCAATTCTGCTCTGATGCAATTGAGCTCTCTTGACCCTGGTCTCTCTTATCACAAGGCATCAGATTCTGGTGCTAATGAATCTGATCAGTCTCCATGTACTTCATCAGCATCTCCTCTAGCAAACTTCTCAACTACTGACACATCTCTGCTGAATTCCCCTTCATCAACATCAAGTGTAGGGACTGATTGTCTTTAGTGCAGTCAAGCTGTCAGCACATCATCTTCACCATCTCTTGGTGCTGTGACTACCAATCTGCATCCTATGCAAACTAGAAGCAAACATGGTATTTCTAAACCAAAAATTCCTTATGTGGGACTAACGATTGGCACTGAATTTGTACCTAGAACAGTTAGAGAAGCACTTCATTCACCTTTTTGGAGACAAGCTATGATTGAAGAATTTAATGTGCTACAACGTAATTCTACCTGGACCCTTGTACCTCGATAGCCTACCCAAAATGTGGTTGATAGCAAATGGATCTTTAAACCCAAGTTTAGCTCGGATGGGACTCTCACTAAGAGAAAAGCACGCCTTGTTGCCAAAGGGTTTCAACAAACTGAAGGTATTGATTACTATGAGACCTCCAGTCCAGTCATTAAATCCTCTACTATCCGGATTATCTTAACTATTGTTGTTGCTTTAAACTGGGATATTAAACAACTTGATATCAATAATGCATTTCTTAATGGCTACTTGACTGAACCTGTTTATATGGCACAACTCGAAGGGTTCATTGATCCTTCTAGGTCTCAGATTGTTTGTAAGCTCTCCAAGGCTCTTTATGGTTTGAAACAAGCCCCACGGGCATGGTTTGATAGGCTTCGTGGTGTTCTTTTAAGTTGGGGTTTTACCAACTCCAAGAGTGACATATCTCTCTTCATTTATTCGGATAAGACTCAAATCTTAATGATTTTAGTGTATGTTGATGACATCATTGTTACTGGCAGCAATTTCTACAGTTTGAAATGTTTCACTGCCAAGTTACACAACATCTTTTCCCTCAAGGATCTTGGATCTCTTCATTATTTTCTTGGAATTGAAGCACATCGAGACACTTCCAGTCTTTATCTAACTCAAGGCAGATACATCTGCGATCTTCTGGACAGATTTCATATGACTAATGCTTCTCCTTGTGACACACCTATGACTGCCCATAAATCTCTCTCTGCATACTCTGGTGAACTACTTGATAACCCCTCTGAATACCGAAGTGCAGTTGGAGCCTTGCAATATTTGTGTAATACTCGACTAGATATATGTTTTAGTGTTGGGAAACTCAGTCAGTTTTTATCTCAACCCACAACTGAACACTGGAAAGCTGTAAAACGTGTACTAAGGTATCTTAGAGGGACTATTCATTATGGTCTACACATCCAGCCTTCAAAATGGCTTGATTTAGTTGCATATTCAGATGTTGATTGGGCTTCCTGCCCAGATGATAGGAGGTCAGTTGGCGGCTACTGTGTGTTTCTAGGTGACTCTCTTATAACTTGGTCATCTAAGAAACAATTAGTAGTCTCTCGGTCCAGCTGTGAATCTGAGTATCGGTCACTTGCCAACACAGCTTCGGAGTTTAGCTGGATCAAATCCCTCTTGTCTGAACTGAATCTTAGACTACGGCGCATACCAACCATATGGTGTGACAATACAAGCGCAGCAGCTCTCGCCTCTAACCCTGTCCATCATGCTTGGACTAAACATATTGAGATTGACACACATTTTGTGAGAGATCAGGTTCTGTCAAAGAAGCTACAGGTTCAGTATGTTCCAACTGAAACTCAAATTGCTGATTTCCTAACGAAGTCCTTGAGCCATACACGATTCTGGTTCCTGAGAGACAAACTCGGAATCACTGTTCCACCAGCAAAGAGACTGAAGCAGCAGGAGACCCTCATTACGGCAAGGCAGAAAAGAAAGGGAAGGAAGAGGGTTGAAAGTAAAGGAGAGAGTTAGAAATATATTTATTGTGTATTATTATTCTTGTCATTGTAAATATGCATATAGTGTGCTGCTTGATATATAGGGCTGTATTCTAGAATAATGCTCTAGGACACCTGTCATTGTGTCATTTGCTATCTGTCTCTATAAATAGAAATATCCAGGCTCAAGATAATTATTCTGAGTTGACCTAAAATCTTGTTTGTGGCTGTCGAATAGCATACCCAGGTCAGCAAACAATCAACTGTCATAGCTTGCCCAATCAGCATGCCACATCATCAAACTTAACCATCCTTTTCAAATTGTACTAACTAACATTTATACCGCTTAAAACTTCAGAACCAAAATCAAAATTCAGATAAATTATAAAGACTAAAGTTGGTACTAACCCTTGCATGACATAGAGTGGACTAAAGGAGACATAAATTGTACTCTCTCCAATCTTTTAAATAATATTTACTTGATTGTAGTTAAGTTAGTTAATATGATATGGTTTTTTTAAAACACTTTAAGCATCATCTTTAAATCCATCACTTCTTTCCTACTAGATTATTGTTAGGAGAGCATTAATATTAATATGAGTAAACTAAGAAAAACAAATATAAAAATATTTTTTAAATTTAAGACTAAAAGTAATTTTCCAATTAGATTTTATATTAAGAATTGGATGGAGGATTGAAGTTGACATAACATGACTAAAAAATGTTAAAAATGAGATATAACTCCTCTTATATGTTTATTTCATAAATCGTAAAAATTATTGTCAACAAATTAATCCAAACGCCCATGAAGTAACTTCACTTAATTGTTCGTTACTTTTTTTTTTTAATTAAATGGTGGCAAAGTGTGCAATCATTCCAAGATTCTGTCAGGCGTCGAAATGAGGGCCTCTTCCAGGAAAGTTGTTTACATTTACAATGGTTTGAAATTGAGACCTTTTGCTTAAACGGCCAAAGCTTCTTCCACTTTGGCTAACTTCCACCGATAGTATGAGTTACTTCAATATGAAACAAAGTAAGTTGCTTCAGTAATGAAGTTTGGCCCGGTTGGATGATATCATGGAGAGTGTTATCTCTTCATTCCAAATATTCGTTGACTTTTGACATCTTACCATCTATCTTAGCAAATAATTATTAGTGTTAGTGCCACAATAACTATCTTTGCCACATAATCAAGCATTAATGTTACAACATTATAATTATATTTGTAAATATACATATATTCTAATATATCTTGTACAGTTGTAGGCTCTAATTGTCTGTCTACAGCTTGGATCATTTCTGATCTACTACTCCCTCTGGTCCTAATTATAAGACAACATTTAAGGATTGGTTTTGGTCCTAATTATAGAACAACTTTTTAGTTTTTACCAATTTCTTCCTAAAATACCCTTATTTTATTATCTCAAAGTGTGTTTGGTTTTTGGTAAATATATATGTATATGGGTTGCAACACATATACACACACGTGTATGTCTATAAACATATATATGTATGTATATATATGTGTTTGTGTGTGTGTATATATATGTATGTGTACATATGTGTTTGTGTGTTATGTGTGTGTGTGTGTCTATATATATGTGTTTGTGTGTATATATATATATGTATGTGTACATATATATGTGCTTGTGTGTATATATATATGTATGTGTACATATATATGTGTGTGTAGTTATATATGTCAGACTTCTTTCACACACACACACACATACATATCTTTATGTAGATACATGGTTGTGTGTGTGTGTGTATATGCATGATAGATCTATATGTACACACACACACACATATATGTATATCTAGTAAGACTATTATTTCAATTAGAAAGTATGTGGAAAGGAAAATTGGTTGGAGAGATATGTGGTAGAGTTGTTGATTAACTTTTACTTATGTCATTTTAAATGTATATAAGGACATTTTAGGAAAGTCAATAAAATTAACTAATTTAACTCATTTTCTTAATTTTTCCAAAATCGGTTAAATATGTCTTATAATTAGGACCGGAGGGAGTATTATATTGTACAATATGTTATATACAACGTATATGCTGCTTCCAGTTCAAAATATGAGAAGTTTTTTATACGGAATTTTTGGTTCAAAATATAAAGGGGCTGTTACCATAGTAGCAGCGTGTATAAGAGTAGAATAGGAATAGGCCCTTCCATAACATTCAATAACCATACATGAAGGGGAAATTGAACCGACTTAGCAATTGAACCGCCAAATAACAGGAAGACGCACAAAGTAACTAGCTAGTAAAAGATTAACCTCATTGTTATAAATCAAGTTATTGAATATTTCAAATAAATTCTGAAATTTCAAACTACCTGTTATCCAATAAAGACCTAAAATTCCCAATAATAAACAAAAATCTCCTACCCGATTAGTTACAAACTCTTTTTCACAAGCACATGATAACTTGATGACTTTTCACCTTTATTCCTTACAATAAAAAGAGATAATATGACGGTGTATTAAAAAAGTAGAGATGTGATAGGTAATACATCCAAATTTAGAAATCACATTGTTTAGTAAAAATACAAATTATATCAATTTAAAGCATTTTAAATGAGTTAAGAATGTCCTACATTTTGTAGAACCGGAGGGAATAATAGGGAGGAACCGGAAAGCATTCATCACGGCTTACCCTAATTATTTCCAGGTCTCTCATTTGTCGATCTATTAGGAAAAAATAGTACTAATCTTTTTCAAAATAAAACTACAAGGCCTGTTTGTGTCGCTACAAATCAAAGGAGGGAAAAGAACAATCAGATTTTCTGCCAATGGCAACTATTTGGTTCACTATTTGCCTAGAAAAATATTTTCTGGTGGTGGCCAATTTTCCTTTATCCATGTGACTATCTTTTTTTTTAATTATTGGTGGGAACCTATTTTTCAACGTTAGTAAATTCTTAATCAACTCCTCTCTTTCTTCAATTGTCGTCATTATAACCGCCTCCTACTTCTGTTGCTGGTGCAAATTCGTTAGTGACCACAGTGGAGGAGGAAGAAGCCGTCGATGGTAGCCTATGTGCCATTATTGCTGCAAATCCATCAATGATGATGGAGACATAGATGGAAGAGAGTTGACAAGAGGGCATTAACGCAAAGGAGGTAAGAAGAGAGTGCACACATAATGTACACGTTTGAGTGTGCACTTGAGTGAACACTCAAATTTGATTGTTTGAGTGCACACCTCAAATGTGCACCGTTGATTTAAATTAATAATTTATTCTTATGATAAAATAGTATTTTACCTCATTTTCTTACTTTATTTTCTTCTAATCAATTTTTTTTATATCAACCCATTTTAATTTTCGATACAAACCAAATGCATCCAGATATAAAATATTTTCCATTTCATTTCATTCTTTTCATTTTCATTCCTACTTTTTTTTTTATGGGACAGGGCCTAAAATTGCTCTCTCCAATTTTTTATATATAAAAAATAAAATAAAATTTTTTAGAGATTAATAAAACTAATTAAACTACTTTAAAATATTTATATTTAATTTTTTTCTTAAAAATAAATAATTTATTACTAAATTAATATATAATATAAAAATACATAACATTTCTAATTAAATAACTTATTTAACTTCAAACTTTAAAAACAATCAATTGTATTTTATATCTACGAACGCAGTGAGGAAAACATCGAGACTGAGACCGAAACTGACAAAAGTACGAGGTCTAAAAATGAATTCTTCTAAAAAAAAGAAAAATTAACAAAAGCAGGACTCTAGGGGATGCCGCGAATTCTCTCTCGCAACTGTTACTGGGGTGCCGATGACTCTCAGCCGGTTGATCGTTCGGCCGTGTTCCGGTATTACGGAAACTGAAGAAATGGAAAGAATTGGAAGATTCCATAATTTATTGTAATAGATGCTATGCGCCAGTTCTTGAGCTCGTACAGGCTGTTTTGCCCCTGGTAATGAAAATCAATTCCTTTTTTCTTTTCAAATTCCATCCGCATTAATAGAATTATCTCGTGTTGTTTTAACCTTTTAATTGGGCATCAATAACTGTGGGTTTAGCTTCTACACATTGGCTTCTTGATTGCTGTACGCCTGTACCAAATAGAGAAGGGAAAATTTTCTTGTAATGGAGGGTTTTCTACTTTTCTTCACTGAATCCTTTTTTGAATATTAACAATTCTTCTATCGGTTGTAGTGAAGATATTCGATATCTTTAAATAATCGTCGATGTTCATATCTTCCTGGTACCAATTCTGATGATTTTGGGGTGCTGAGTTAAAAAGCTTGGATACTTGCACAAATAATATTGACAAAGACAAATCATTTGGTGTTTAAGGGTAATGTGAAGTGTTGGATCATGCACATATCTGGCGCCATACGACTCCTGTTTTTACTGTTTTAACCATCGGTGTAACAGCTTAATGATGATGTTATTACTTAAGTTTTGCTCGAAAATTAGAGTTGTTTTTTGGTTAATCTGACACCTGCAATCATACAATTTTGTTTATCCGTTACAGCCAGAGCCATCGAAGGTGCCATCACTGATGCTTCAGCTGGTAGTATATTTGAAAAAAATGGTGATTTTACGGCAAAGTGAATGGATAAATCAGGGAATATCAGATTCTGGTTGTCAAAGATGCATGCATTGAAGCTGCAAATAGATGGAAGAGAAATTCTCCTCCCATCATCTAAGCAATGCTGATGCTTATTCCGCGAAAAGCCATCCCCATTAATTCCAATCACCCTTCAACATTATTGAGATCCATATCCTTTTCACTACCTTCTTCTTCTTCTTCTTCTTCCTCTTCTCTGTCATCTCGATCTGATTCATGTATCATCAGCACCATTCTCAATTGCAAAACCCCTAAGGAGGCACTACGGCACTTCAACAATGCATGCAGGCAAGTTAGTGCGGCCAGGAAACCCCAGCTTTATGCTGCAATGATTCACTTACTAACAGGGGCTAAGCAGTATTATGAAGCCAGGTGCTTGACAAAGCGCCTCTTCCGGAAGCTCCGACGGTCACAAAAACGACAAAGTGCATGCTCTCTTCTCTTTGGTGTTCTCATTCAGTTAGAGGGTTCTAAATTCAGCACCAATGTATTTGGAGTTTTAATTGTTGCCTTGTGCGAGATGCGTCTTGTTGAGGAAGCCTTATGGGTTTATAAACAGACAAGAATTTCTATGCTGCAGCCTTGCAATACACTTTTACATGGGTTGCTCAAGATAGAACGATTTGATTGCATGTGGAAATTATATGAGGACATGGTGTCACATGGTTTTTCTCCTACGGTTATTACATATGGCATATTAATCCATTGTTCTTGTACACAAGGTGACACAATCAAAGCCCAAAAGTTGTTTGACGAAATGTTGGAGAAGCAGATTGAACCGACTGTTGTGATATACACAATTCTTATACGTGCCCTTTGTAATGAGGGTAGAATGGAAAAAGCGGAGGATATGTTTAGGATGATGAGAGAATCTGGTGTAGTTCCAAATTCATACACTTACAATACTCTAATGGATGGTTATTACAAGATTGCTAATGCTAAAAGAGCTTTTGATTTGTTTCAGGACATGCTTCATCATGGCTTGCGCCCAAATGTTGTGACGTTTGCTATACTAATAGATGGTCTGTGCAAAATGGGTAAAATGAAACCTGCCCAAAACTGTTTTTCTTACATGGAAAAATTTGGTATTGTTCCTAACACCTATACTTATAATTCCTTAATTGATGGCTACTGCAAGGCTGGGAACTTGGATGAAGCAATGCATTTACGACTAGAAATGGGAAGGTTTAGAGTTTTGCCAGATGTGTTCACATACAATATACTTATCAAGGGTCTGAGTGACTCTGGCAGATTGGAAGAGGCTAATGAAATATTGCAGAAAATGGACACAACAGGGGTGCGTGCAAATTCTGTGACATACAATATAATCATCGATGGATACTGTAAAGTGGGTGATATGGAGATGGCTGTTAAGATGTGTTCCCAAATGGCTGAAAGCAAAATAGAACCTAATGTCATTACATTTTCTTCTTTAATTGATGGGTTTTGCAAGGTGGGAAATGTAAAAGCTGCAATGGGTTTGTACACTGAAATGGAAATCAAAGGTCTTGTACCTGATGTGGTTGCTTACACAGCATTAATTGATGGGCATTGCAAGGATGGAAACATGGATGGGGCTTTTAGGCTGTACAAGGAGATGCTAGATGCAGGACTCGCACCCAATGTAGTTACCGTCTGTTGTTTAATTGATGGCCTTTTTAAAGATGGAAGGGCTTCTGATGCAATTAAACTATTCTTGGAGAGAACTGGAGCTGATTATTCAAGAGATCATATGGATAAGTTGGACGAGGAAAACAGCAATTTTTCTCCTAACAGGGTGATGTATGCCATCATAATTCAAGGTTTGTGTAAAGATGGACAGATCTTTAAGGCCACTAAGTTTTTTGCAGATATGAGAAATCGCGGTTTACAACCAGACATGTTTGTATATGTGAACATGCTGCAGGCACATTTCCAATCCAAGCATATGCTAGATGTGATGCTGCTGCATGCAGACATGATCAAAATGGGCGTCATGCCAAATATTTTTATTCATCGTGTACTGTCTAAGGGCTATCAAGCAAATGGATATTTGAACTTAGCTCGTGTGTGCTGTGAGAAGTGAGAACTTAATGGAATATAGTATTCACTGTTCCTGCTCGCAGTAGTTTGTGCTGACTATTGAATTGCTGAAACATGAAATTCTGGGTAGTTTTGAAGTATTAAAACATGCAGTATGCTTCATGTGGTGAAAATTGATTGATAATTAGGAAGATTTAACAAATGTCTTCAGTTAGTTATTACTGGAACTGTAGCGTTTGGTGGTGCTGGAGATGAATGTTTCGGATCTGTATGTATCTTCAACATTGTTCCGAGATCAAGGCCGGAAATATTCATTCCGAATGTTGGAAGATGATTCCTCGTTTCTGAATTTCAGTTTGTGACAGGGATCATGTCATCCTTCAGATAGGCTCTTTGTAGGGTGCAAGAAAAATGACAAGGACAGCTTATTTAGGTACTTATCTCTGCATCTTGATGCAAGGATAAATTAATTACATGATATATTGACGACGAGTTATGAACAAATGATTGTTAAATGAATATGCAAGAGTTATGCCCGAGTTTATAAAATGTTGTTGTAACTAAGATCTCAACGTTCTGTGACGGCCAACAATTTAGGTAGTAGTATGGATAATGATTCATGTTTTCAATAAAATATTAGCATCACTCAATTGTTTCAGAAATCTCCCGAACCGAAAGCTATAGTGAATGGTTAATGAAATAAATTCTGGAAAATCCAAGCATAAAATAAGCTATGGAGAAGAGGAATAATCAAGTTATCTGAAATAAAAACAGGTTGTATAGCTTTTGATTTTGTGAATTTATCATCTTGCTTCTTTGCTCTAGCAACTTATATTTGATGTGTGTAATAGTAGTACGAAGAATGCAACCGCTACTTTAATAGCCCACCTCCATTTCCGTTCGAAGAAACAATGTCCCCGTACTAAACATTGCTCAAGATTTCCCTTTTTGTGCACAAAACATTAAAAAAAAAAAACATACAGAATGGTCTTCGTTAAATGGGAAAGATCTTAATTTCGTGTCGTGTCTAACCACAGGTTGAGTAGACATGGGATTCAGTATTCGAGGGCCTCAATCAACTTAATACTAGGAACAAAGATAATTATATTTACCTTCAGCTGTACAAATTCCCCCTCCCAATTTTCAGGAACTTGTTTTTCTTCCCCCACTTTTTGGTTGCCTACCCAATATCTAGAACTTCGCTTTAACTAATTCGAATCCGACTTACATCACGCATCTGGCTATCGAATCTCCCATCAGGGCTTTTTTGTATTTACAAAACTCGAACTCAAGACCTTGCTTAAGCGATACAAGCCGCTTACCATTTGTGTCAACCACCGTTGCTAGGAACTCATTCTTTGTATATACAGAAATACTGTCCAATATATATAGGCCCAAAAATATGAGCTCCAAATGAACCCATAGATGAACTATACATATTGTCTGCAGACAGGACATGAATCATTCTTGACAAGCCATTGGTCCACACAGTTCAGGTGAAATGAATGGCCACATCGGGGTAAGCTCCTCGCGATTTCTCCTACTTCTATGTCCTGCAATTTTTTTTTTGAATTATTTGTATTAATACTATTGTGTTTACCATTCTTTATGAAAAAGTTGAATAATAAGATGAGAATTCTAGGAACTGCAAGCTCAATCAAATGCATCTTTGGAGTTATATTATCTCCTGGATTCATTCACATGAAAAGCAAGTAACAACTCCCCTCAATGAATAAGCATACGAGGATGATTACTGGTAAGAATTTTATCAGGGATAATCAGTGCGCCGGGAACAATGAATGATCTATATATACTCTTCTTTGTTCTTATATATAATTATATATTGACATTGGGATCAAAATGAGCAAAAAAGTAGAACCTGCAAACATATTGTGCAGCAGAGATTCTCTGTATTCGTGTCCTTTAAGATAACATGGTGTGGTAACTTCTTCAACGAATCCCCAGACAATCCTCTAGGCGAAACTAAGCTATGAACCTCAGGAATCGCATCATAGCCTGTACTATCAGCCCCAACCTGTTGGAATAAAATAAATTGATCACAGATCTGAAAGTAGCTTGGAGCAGCAACAACTAAACACTAAACATCTACAGGTAATATAAGCATTTAGAACAAGCAGCATAACTAAAATACAAAAAGGTTCTTTAGTCCTATGGGGGAAAAAGTATGGGCTGTTAAGTAAGAACATCCAAAAGGTCTCCAATGTGTGGTCCTAAAAGTTAAATAGAAGTAAAAGTTGATAATCAGGGGAACTATAACATGTCAAGTCTATAGTTACAAATACATCGGGACTCACAATAAAATGATTAAACTTAATTCCAAACATATGCTGCATCAGCGGAAGGCAGTAGACATCAAATTTAGTTATATTCCAAATTTAGTTATAAATTTGGAGCAAGCAAAAAACAGAAGAAGATGAACAAGAAGAAAGAAAGAATTAAAAAAAAAAAAAACAACCTGCCAATTGTAAGCAGTTAGTATAGCTGGTGTAAATTGTTCCTGTACAAGCCTCCCACGAACAAGTTGCTCTATGAAATCTGCCTGGATCCAAATGGTAGAGAATTGATTAATTGCTAAAGAATTAAGAGCACCTCCCAAATTCTTTAAGTCACACAAACAAACACAAGCATAGAAACATCTCCCAAATAGGAACATTTCGAATGAAGGCTAGTCACCTTGTGCCAACTTACATATAATCACTCATCAAGAGCAAAACCAGTTTTTTAAGAGTCCAGGTAAAATTGAGACTCGAGCAAAAGTTCTACAAACCATGGATGATGAGCTCCTTGAACCAGTTTGCTCTAAACACCAGTAGGCACGAGAAGCTTCTAACACCTCAACAGATATTATAGCCCCAGCAATAGCCCCCAATGTAGCTCCACGGAGAAAACCACTCTCAGAAGCCCTACTCGCTAGTGCACCAGCTATGGCTCCTGTGATGGCTCCAGCTGCAATCAGAAATTGCATGCGTGCAGATGTTAGCTTAATAAATGATCACTTACTGCTTTTCAACGCTCTAGTAGCAACAAAAGATGCTATTAAAATATTATCGCATCTCCACTTTTTTAACAGATTAATAAATCTAAATAAGCTACTAGATCATATTATCCAATGTATATTCATAGATTATATATTAACAGATTAGTTTAATGAAATACGATTTTGTCAATCACTTCTTTAGAAGTCACCTATTATATTTAGCATGGAAGGTAGTAATAAATTTTCACTACAACCGATTGGAGAAGTAACAAACAGAGAAATAATGTATTCCAGTTTCAAACAGAAAGTTGCATCTTGTTTTCCAATTGATAACGGCAAGAGTCGGGAATTATAGAGAAACCAAACAAAAATCAAACGGGCAACTTTAAATTTATACCCAGCCGACGTGATCAAGAGAAAGATTATTGATAAAACAAAGAAGAAAACAGTGTTCGTTACCAATGGCAAAGCATCCCGTGAGAGCCCCAGAAATGGCTGATAATATCAATTTCGATACAAAATGGAACCTCCCAACTCTTTCGATCTCTTCAGCTTCCATAATACTGGGAAACGGCACAGCAGAGACAATTAAACGAGATGGAAAACCCTAGCGATTAAATCAGGAGGAGTAGAGAGGCCGAGATTTTTTGGGGGCAAACAGTACTGTCATCTACGGGAAAACGAAGTCATGGTTGTTGGGAGTGTTTAGCAGAAGGAAGGAAATTGAGAGAGATTCTGGGACGGAACGTGATTAATATTAAGACAACACGGGAACGGAAACGGAAGACGCCTTCTGAATCATTCAAATGTTTAGTCAAACCGACAAGATAAGATTCATTTTCATTCCACGCGTGTTTGATTTGATAGGGGAGAATGAGGAGGAGGAAAATCTTTGGGAAAATTGTGATGAGTAAGAAGAATATTCATTTTTATTTAAAGTGTATTTTTAAAATATTAAAAATGTTTTATCAGTAATTTAGTTAAGTAAAAAGGCACAGAGACTTTTATCTAAGGGATACTTAACACCAAATGTTTTTCGGAGGTGTAAAAGTATCTATAAACTTTTAAAATTGGCACAAAAATGACATGACCGTTAAATTACCTTAACAGATATTACATACAATATGAAAATATCAAAATACCCCTAAACCCCAAAAAAAAAAAAATCCCCCCCCCCCCTCCCAAAACTCTCAATTCATCCTCTTGGCTAATATATCTTAATCTGGTTGACAGATCTCTACTTCCAAGCTCAACATAAACAAACAACATCACCACATTATAACCTATTGAGTTCAAATGAAGAAATCTTAGAAAAATACATAAGCAAAGAAATAAGCATTACTTCCAGATTCGCCTAGAAAAATTGTCTGCAAAATGAATGTTAAAAAGAAATTCCTCAAATTGAAGAACAATGGACGGTGGGTGCAAATACAAGTTGTTTCGAAACAATTTTTAACCCAAAGACAAAAGCACCTAAACTAAAACAAAGCAGCTATATTAATGCAGAGCTAACGCAAATACAAGTTGTTTTGAAACTAAATTTGTAACCCACAAACAAAGGCACCTGTTCAAGATCTGCCATTCCATGTGAGAAATTGATAAAAACCCCACCACCCTCTGTGATTGCTGGCTGGAGCTTCAGTCATCATAAATAACTCAACCTCTTTCGCAAGGGCAGACCCAGGAATTTTATTGACAGGGGGTGAAAATGAAAAATACAGTACTTGAAATACTATATAGACCTAATATACAAAAAAATAAAAGAAATCTATTGCAAAAATTAATATCACATTTCACTTGACTATTATTCTACGTGTTTTCATATTATTAAATTCATCACAATTTCTCTTACAATGTTAGATTCATCAAGAAATTCGTCTTCCATTCTATTTCGAAACATATTCTTGATTATCTTCATAACAGAGAAATATCTTTCAATAGTTACTTATAGAAATTGAAAGAATGGATACAGGTCTAATCACTCTATTAATATAAGAGTAAATGATGGATTTTTCAATTCTTACTAGCCCCTGACATAATTCAAATATAATTGATAAATTAATTAAATCTAAATGTTTTGGAACTTAAAATGTTGTAGCTTTATCTTTAAAAATAATTTGAAGCCTAGTTTAAAATATCCTTAGACCACTCTTGTTCCCGCTTGTAATGTCTTAAACCAAAGCAACCAAATATTAGACTAGCACGTACAAATATCAAAACACACACACACACATATATATATGACATATCTTAATTTCTCCCTCATATATTCATACTCTTCCTTATTTAATTTTTCCCTTGCTTGATCATCATGTTCTGTTCCGGGAAATAAATATTTTGTAAATGCTAAAACAGAAAAATTCCTAATCCAAATGTTTACTGGCACTTGTGAGTTTATGCGGCTTTTGAATAGGAATCAATTTTTATCATTACAGCGGGAAGCGATATATAAATTGATGTGAATCTAGCTAATTATAGCTAGCCATTTTGAGATCAGAAATTTGGCATTTTGGATGGTTTTGTAGCCAAACATTATGCACAAGAGGCACCGCAAACTCCGTATTCTATTCTTCAACACAATCGGTGCCTTGTTTCTGTAAAAGTTTGACCCCATGGAACGCATTACAGGAGAAGATTAATGTTTCAGGTATTTTTGGGAAAATTGATTACAGGTCCAAGGAAGTAAAATAATTATAAAAAAGGCCCAAGAAACATTCACATGCCTAGGGCCTTTTCTGGCATTTTTTCAAAAAACGTTAGCAACTACATCAGTAGCGGTTAACAACTATATCAGTCTCCATTAACAACTAAATCAGTCTAATTAATAACTACATTTTAACAACTACATCTGTAGCAATTAACAACTACATCTATAGCAATTAGCAACTATGTCCGTACACTTTTTTTTGAAAAAATGCCAGAAAAGGCCCTAGGGCCTTTTTTGGCATATGAATGTTTCTTGAGCCTTTTTTGTAATTATTTTGCTTCCTTAGACTCTGTAATCAATTTTCCCGATATTTTTTTCTTTAAACTTTGAGGGGGGGCGGGGGCCCACCCTAGCCCCCCCTCTGTCCGCCTCTGCTCTTTCGTACACAACCTCTCCCTGTTTCTTAAGCAAACCAAGTTCGTTCTCGCTCTTGAACATAAAAAAATTTTGGCGATTGGGCGTTGAGAAAGGAAGGTCTAGAGAGAGGAAGGAAGACTGATTTCTATCGTTCTAGTCTCGTAGTCCTCTAGTGTGGTATGCAGTGTGGCCGCGGTGCAATTGTCTCCCAGTGCTCTCTCGCATCTATGTTCGCCGGAGGTGGAATAAGGTGTGGCGGGAGGAAGGACAAAGGCCGACGACAACTATGGTGAAGGATGGAGACCGCTGGCAACAATGAGGAAGATGAAGGTAGAGGCTCTGAGAGATCGAACAAGCAAGATGCTCTGAGAGATCGAACAAGCAAAAGTAGGGAAATCTACATGATAGAAAGAGGAAGGGCATTCAAGGAAATTATAAAAAGAAAATTATAAAAAGTTAGGTATTTTTATTTTTTTAAATGGTGTGGGGCCACTCTAAAACTAAAAGTAACATTAGTGAAGTCATTTTAATGGCATGAGTATTTTTACACTAATTTTGAGAGTTCATAAGTACTTTTACACCTCTGAAAATCATTTGATATTGAGTGCCCATTGGGTAAAAGTCCACGTACATTTTTACATCTTTATCTTTTGGTTAATATTAGGAAAAAAAGTTTCTCTCCCCTCCCCCTTCAAACCAAACATATCCTAAGGGTCATTTGGTACAGGGAAGATGTGAGAAGGGAAAAGAATTTAGCGGAGTGAAAGAAAGGGTTAGGAAGATTTTGAAAGATGAGGGAAGATGAGTTGTTTGATAGAAAGAAAATGGAAAAGTGACAGTTAGAAAAGAATGAAGAAATATCTATTTTATCCTCAAAAGTAATTAATTCAAAAGAAAAAGAAAAACTGTGTATGTATGTATGTGTGTGTGTGTGTGTGTGTGTATTTTATAATTCGAATTTGCTTGCATCAAATTCAAATTTATGGGTCAAATTTGGATTTAACGATGAAGTATTTATTTAAAAAAATCTGATTTATGGGTTAAATTCTGATTTTATGACAAAACATTTATTTCCAAAAAAATCAAATTTGTTTAAAATATTCTCTTATCAAATTTAAATTTATCCCATAAATTTGAATGCAATTCTATTTTCTTGCCTTATAAAAAAAATTATGAGGGGTAAATATGTCCTAAAACCTCACTACTCATAGAAGGAACTTGAGTTCCCATTAATTTTGGCGACATCTTATTTTTCTACTTTTAAATGAAGATTGGCAGGTCCAAGAACTTGAGATGAGAAAAAATTGGACACTAAAAGTGTACGAAATAATGGAATTTGTTCATCTTTTTTTCTTTTTTTACATGATCCGTGTACCAAACAAGCCAGCGCCAAACCTAATTGATACTTGCAAATTAAATTTTTATGAATTATAAATAATGTGGGTGGCAAAAAAATATAAATCATCATTGAATTTAATTTAAGACAAAAGAAAGTACTATTTTTCTTAATATTTTTGAATTTAATAAAAGGATAATCTATTTATGATTAGTGTTTTTTTGGTCCTAACGATTAGTTTATGGGAAAACCCTTATCAAGAGGTTTAAAATTGTTAAAAGATAAAAATGTATTTTAAATATTCATAATCCTATATAGATATTAGTACTTAATTTATCTTTTTAAAATTAAAAGGAAATAACCAAATTACTCTTTTAACTATATATATATATATATAGTTAAAAGAGTAATTTGGTTATTTCCTTTTAATTTTAAAAAGATAAATTAACGCGCGCGCGCGCGAGCACATTCACACAAGACCATAGAAGCAAACAATCTGTTTCAAATATGGGAAAATACGATTGAGGTCCCAAGGTACATAAAAAATAGCAAAAAAAGTCCTAATCTAAAATCACATATCAAAAAAGTCTCAAAGAAGCTCAGGGACTTTTTCGTTATTAGTTGTGAATGTAAAATTACTAAATTGCTTAAGCAAAAAAATGCTAAAACTGCCAACCGATTTGCTCACTCTTTCATCTTCACAGGGTTCAACCGTAGACATAGAGCAGCGCGAGAGTAGAACGAGAGAGAGGTGAGACGATAGGACTAAAGAGCGCCGGAGAAGAAAGAGAAGAAGGAGTACTTGAGAGGTCAAGTCAGAACTCAAGCAAGTTCAAGTCAGAACTCTTACTCGAGTAAACCTTGTTATACTCGAGTAAAACGCACAAAAAGCTTTAGCAACAATAAAAGCTAGATTGACAATAAGAAATGCTATTTTGACAACAACATTTTGCAATATGGAAATAACTCAAATCAAGTGTAATTAAGGTTTACTCGAGTAAACCTTGATTGTACTCTAGTAAAACATACAGAAGGCTTTAACAACAATAAAATCCAGAGGACAACAACATTTTGTAACCTAGAAATAGCTTCAATCAAGGTTTACTTGAGTAATGTTGAGCACTTAAGGCAGATCTATTCGAGTAAACCTTGATTGGAGCTATTTCCATGTTACACAATATTGTTGTCAAAATAGCATTTCCTATTGTCAATACGACTTTTATTATTGTTAAAGCCTTCTGTGTGTATGGAAACCATCAATAAACTCAATTTTTGAAATGGGTCTAGGTTGCTCGAGTAGGAATCATCATACTCGAGTAAACCATGATCTAAACTATTTCTAGGTTACAAAATGTTGTCATCAAAATAGCATTTATTGTTATTAAAGGCTTCTGTGTGTTTTACTCGAGTATAATCAAGGTTTCTTCGAGTAAACCTTAATTGAAGTTATTTCTAGGTTACAAAATGTTGTTGTCAAAATAACATTTTCTATTATCAATTTGGCTTTTCTTGTTGTTAAAGCCTTCTGTGCGTTTTACTCGAGTATAATCAAGGTTTACTCAAGTAAGAGTTGTGATTTGGACTTGCTCGAGTTCTGACTTGACCTCCTCCTCTTTCTTCTTCGGCGTTCTCTAGTCCTCTCATCTCACCTCTCTATCATTCTACTCTCGCATTACTCTAAGTCTATGGTCGAACGTTGTGGAGACGATAGAGTGAGCAAATCAATCAGTGGTTTTAGCCATTTTTTACCTGTGCAACTTAGTAATTTTATATTCACAATTAATAATAAAAAAGTCTCTGAGACTTCTTTGAGACTTTTTTTATATGTGATTTTGAGTTGAGACTTTTTTACTAATTTTTATGTACCTTGAGACATCAGTGATATTTTCCTTTCAAATATCCTTTGTCATAGCCCATATCCATTGTAAGCATGAGAGTGTTCGCTTTGGTCATAAAAGCAAAGATTAACTTAACCTTGTCTTTTACCAAAAAAAAAAGAGAAAATTTCATTCAAGGCCCAAGGTAGGAAAATATTGTAAAAAAAAGGTCCTAAGAAAAGTCAAATGTCAAAAAAGGCCCTAGGACATTTTCTGATATTATTTTAGAAAGCGTTAACAACAATATCAGTACCCCGTTAACAACAAAATCAGTATCCGTTAACAACTATATCAGTACCCGTTAACAACTACGTTTTTTTGAAATAATACCAGAAAAGGCCTTAGGGCCTTTTTTGACATTTGAATTTTCTTAGGGCATTTTTTTACAATATTTTCCTACCTTGGGCCTTGAATGGAATTTTCCCAAAAAAAAAAACTTAACCTTGTCCACGTAGCCCATTTAAATTGCCCTAGAAAGTCTCGGCACACCACTCCGACTATAGTGTCCTCAGTTTGAGATTTATAAGCACCATCACAATTTATTTTCAGGTAGCCCAGGAGTGGGAGAGTCCATTTAGAGGTCGGATTCTCCATTTATAGCGACGGGGGAGCCAGGTTACGTTCTTTATTCGGGTGCATGTATACCAGTAGTCCTCATTGCTTGTAGTGGCCATTTCAATAACAAAATCTGGTCTGGGATCTTGGGCATTGAAGACCTTCTCGTTCTGTTGCTTCCAAATGAACTAGAGAAGCCAGCATACTAGAGAGATATCTTTGCTACTCAATGAACTTCTGGAACTCGTTATTTGCAACCACCAAGCCGTGAAATTATTTACCCGAAGTACATCTGTTTTGGTGCTAAGAGAACAACCAAACCAGATGCATCTTGTCTACGTGTATTGAAAAAACAAATGCTCAATACTCTCTACAGCACTATCACAAACAGGGCATTGGTTTGTCGGGGCTCGTTTACTTTTGAACAACGTGCATTGGTTGCAACAACATTATTGAAAAGTAGCCATATAAATTGTCGCACCAGAGGATGGTTTTAAAGTGACAAATGAATCTCCATGCTGTAGGAATCTCATCAGAAAACACAGAAGCGTATTTAACTGATTTGATGTAGGAAAATAAGAACCTTCATCGTTTTGATTACCTGAAGAGATGCAGCGGTTTGAAAGCCTCTACACGAACAGTTCACGAACAGTTCACGAACAGTCCTCGTCCGTTCTATGATCGATCTTCTAGACTATCTCTCGAGTAGGATGGGATGGGTGTGTGGGCAACCGTTCAGATGATGAACGTCTGCCTCTTGGGTCTTTTTCTAATGAGATATCTTTATGAGGCACAGCAGGAGTAAGTTAGAATATATAGAGTTAAGTGCAAGACTTAACCTAACCTTAAGCCTTATGGGCTTTGGTCTCACTAAAGCCCAATAGGGCTTAAGTAACTAAGAGCATATATCCAACAATCTCCCACTTACTCTTTTAAGATACAAACTTGAGTTCGTAAACCCAAGATCATAAAGCCCATAAGCCATCATCATCTGATTATATACCCCATCCCTTATATCGAGCTAGCCTAGGGATCTATCATTTGTCATTCATCAAGGCTTATGATAATCTATAGAAGATTATCTAGTTCGGTGCTACTCCACTAAAAGCCCGAACGTGATCTCCAAGATTAATGACACTTATAACATGTATATGCATCACCCCTTTATAGAATGTCTATAATTGATTGACTAGTTTTCTGTAACCCAATCAATTATTTATTCCCTTGACTTTGATAGTTTCTCTAATGGATTATATGCACTGGCCAGTGTCTTCAATATCCAAGTACCGAAACATATCAAGGGGACATTTCCTATAAATTCCATGTTGTTTATCTCATAAACATCGATAACCAAATAGTCTCAATCCCAAAATACCAAGTTATTGGCCGTCATATAGATCAAACCTCACCCGTTGGTAAATCAAAGAATGAAAACTATTTAATTACCCATTTAAAATAAACTCAGGATTTAGAGCAACTACATGACTATAGTTATCTGGAGATTTGATTCCTTATGACAGAAAGAACAACCTCAATTAAATCTCTCCTTAATCCATTCAATGTAAGTATTAATCCACACCAATATTTTATAATGATTCGGACAAAACCATTTCATAAAATATTGCAGCCTAAATAAAGCTTCCAACTTAATTTAATAGCTGTGAACCTATTCATCAATTGTGAGAACCTATGACCATGTCCTCCATGAACGTATCCATATGATCATATACTCCACAATTGATCCGGACCTTAATGTTTCTAAATTGCACAAAACAATGAAAAACACCTCATTTGAAAAAAAAATCAGAAAATGATTACATTGTTTCATTGTCTTACTCCAAGAGCACAATGAGCAAAATGTTTCCCACTTGCTCAATGCAATTCCGGGATCCTCCTAAGACCCAAAGAAGTAACATGGCTCTCGAACACAAGTTCAGGCAAACTCTTAATAACTGGGTCTGCAAGATCTACCTCTAATCCTATCTTAGTTTAATGTAAACTTCATAGCTTGAGGTGGATTTTCTTGAATCAATATCTACTTAAAAACTGAATTCGTGAAAGATCAGTTTTGCAAGACTCCCACTAAAATATACTAGCACATAATCTCTCGTTCTCCAAAGATACTTGAGTACATGCTTAACAACAATCTAATGTTCCTCTAGGACTATAATGGTACCGTCTCACTACTCCCACTGTGTGGCAGATGTCTGGTTTAATACTCCACATGGTATTCATAAGACTACCTATTGCCAAAGCATAAGGTATCCTACTCATGTATTCTTCATTCTCTGGATTCTTTAGAAGTTACTCCTTAGGAAGATGAATTCCACATCTGAGAGACATGATTCCCCTCTTAAAATTCCCCATGTTGGGTTTTGGTAAGAGTTTTGTCAATGTAAGTAACTTAAGATGATGCCAACTTCTTATTCTTCCAATCTCATAAGAGTTTCATGCCAAGAATATAATTGGCTTCCTCTTAGCTTTCATATTAAAACGCTTACTTAGCCAACTCTTTACGTTTGATATTACCTTCACTTTGTTTCCAATAAGAAGTATATCATCTACATAAAGTACCAGAAAAACTACTGCCTCCCCTTGGATCCTTTACATACAAATACAAGTCATTAATCAAGGTTTTCTCAAAAACATAATTTTGATAACCTGATCAAACCTGATGTTCCATGACCTGGATGCTTGCTTAAGTCCATAGAATGGACTTTCACAACTTGCATATAATGTTCTTGCCTTAGTTATAAACCTTTTTGGTCGTTGCATGTAGATGTTCTATCATTTAACTCCCAAAATAAAATCTGATAAATAAGACTTGTAACAGCAACTAAGAGAGTCTAGATAGACTCAAGCATGGTGTCTGACAATCATTTGCCACCAAACTAGTCTTGAAGGTTTTCACCTTCATGTCTATCCTCTCTTTGCTTTGTAGGTCCATATACACGTAGTGGGTCTTACCCCTCTTAGTGTCTTTACTAAAGATCGTACAGAGATGAAATGCAAGTATTCCACCTCATTGTTCATAACTATAAGCAACACTTGATCAACAACATCTTCCAGTGCATTATCGTAACTCATGGGATCAATGTCACCCAACAAGAGATATCTTGAGGGTTGAAAAGATTCTTTCCCACTACGAATGTACCATACTAGATCTGGTGTATCTATAGTAGATCCAAGTTTTGGGTCAGATGATGGCTCTTCATATTACATGTTAACAAATCCTTGATATTATTCTTCTACATATAATACTAATATTTCTAATAGTTCCTACTTGTATATTATCATGTTGAATTTCCAATTATGGTTCTCGTGTTTGTTCACCCAGAGGTATATTTTTTCCCTTCTTTGAACAATCAAGGGAACAATGGATGAAGCTTCTAGAGAATTTTGGAAATTCTTGATCCGAGATAAATCTCATCAAGAATAACCTTATTCATAGGCTTATAATTTTCCATCCAGTCCTCCTTTAAGAAAGTCACGTGAGTTCTCACTAAGACGATCTTATCTTTTGGACTAAATAAGATCCAATCCCCGTTTCTCTTAGGTTAGCCAAAAGATATGCACACTTCCATGCAAGATCCCATCATATTTGACCCCTGTTGCAAGACATGTGCCGGAGCACCCTAAATCTGAATATGGTTTGAATTGGGCTTGCACCTTTTCCATAATTCTATAGGTGTCTTTACAATAGTCTCTGATAGAACCAAGACAGAAGGTACATTCCCTTCTCCCAGGCATCTCCCCAGAACGGTATTGGCAAGGATGAATAATTGAACACATACATCACTAAGAATAGAAATGTTTGAATTCTGCATACTGCAACTTCATTCAACTAACGCATTGCTAGAGTTGACAGTTGTGAAAACTATCCCCTCTTGAATCAGGCAAGGCCCGAACTTACCAAGCAGGTATCCAACACTTCAGTCAGACCAAAGTTTTTATTTGAACACCTAGATGCTTTTCTGCCTTAGACTTAAACCTCTTGGAAATTTCCAAAAACCTCAAGACTTATGATGCACTAGGTTCATCTGTCCAAATCCAGAGCAACCATTCATTTAATGAAGTACTCATAACCTCTTATGGCTTGAATGCTAACTGGTCCACATACTTCAGTATGTAACAATTCTAGTTGAATAGTTGCGCAAAACCCTTTGACCTTGTAAGATTGCTTGGCCATTTTACCTTCCAAATATGACTTACATGTAGCCTTTAGTTAAAACACTATGGAACTTTCAGTCCCTCTTTTAACTAAACCATGTTTCCTATTTGAGGTAATCTGACTCAATCATAAAAGGCCAAGATATGTTTCATTTGAAACTTATTTCTTTGGTGAATATTCTTGTTCATTGATCCTTTTAATTCAACATAATAAATTCAATGGGGCATAAGACATAGGTAATAAAGACTATTTAAAAATGTGCCGGAACAAACAAGACAAAGAAGAACTTCGAAATGAAGCTAAGGAATCAATTGCATTTGAAACCATGTTTCAACGAAACAACTAACAACAATTAAATTCCTCTTGAAATCCGAAACAAATAAACAGTGGCCCAAAACCATAGTCTTAAATTATTAAAAGATAAAATAACTTGTGCATCTGCTAATGCAGACACAAGCTGCCCATCTTTAAGCTTAAAATTTCTTTGTCCAGGCTACCAGGCGCCCTTTATTTGATCTTTTTGGGCAATCTTTCTTCTTGTGTCCTTTCAGTCCGCACTTGAAGCACTTGTCTTACGGCTTCTTCATAGCAACTGGTTTGACAACTGATAACCAAGCCATATTGTTCTTGTTACCACCCTTAGGTTTCCCCTTATATTTAACAAGACTCTTAGCAAAAACTGCACTGATTGCATTCTGTCTAGCATAGCTGCTAGGCACTGCAAACATGTCATTAAGAGTCTGAAGCATCTCTACTCCACTCTTAACCATGTACACTTGCTTCTGCAAGTGTTTGGAAATACTGACAAGAACATAGTAGCGAACTACCATATCTGTCGTTTCCCAATCTGAGTATTGCGTCTTAGTTGCCTTAGACGCATCCTTTGCAGTGGCCATGGCTTTGGTACGGTAAGGACAAAATTAAGCTCTTTATGTTTGAGAACAACATCAAGTTTTGTTTTCCGCTCTTCATAGTTGGTACCATCTAGAGGCTTTACACTCAAAATCATTGTTAAATGATTGAAGGAAGATATTGTTTGAAAAAAACATACAAGGCACACAATTACAAACATAAATGCAACAAACAAATTAAATGCAAGTAGATTCTCATAACTACTCTTGTTTATTGTTAACAATCCATTAATTATCTTTACAAGGCTTACGATGGGCAAGATACTTGTAAAACTAACATTGTTATTTGGGCCTTTAGTTTCATTGTCAGAGCCTCGATGGGAGGGTTAACAACTTTACCAAAGTTGAATGTATTTAACCATTGTTTACTTTAAAAATTGTCTTTAGTGTCTAAGTGTTACCGACGATGGGTCGTACAAAACTTTACTAAAATTTTGAAAATATTAGGGTTTAATCTAGCGAAATCTGATTATCCTTATCCGATGGGGTTTCAGCGATAACCATTTCACTAATAAACTCACAATTGGAGCCCGTTGGTTTTAAAATTAAATATTTAATTTAAAACCTTCACCTATTCAATATTTTTTCATGAGAATTTTCATAAGCTTTGTTGAACATAAAAAGTTTAATTTCAAAATTATCTTTAATAGCTTAGTATTGTACAACACTTTATTAAAATTTTGAAATTATTAAGGCCCAATAAAATCCAATCATGCTTAGCCGGTGGAGTTTCGCGTGATTATTTTATTGACATGCAGACAAAGCACTTGGAGGTTAAATTAATTTCTTAATTTAAATCTCTTCCCATTTGTTATTTAGGTCCAATCTAATAAAATTCAATCATGCTTATCCGTCGGGGCTTCACATGATTATTTTATTAATGGTCCTATAGTGCGCTTGGAGGTTAAATTAATTTCTTAATTTAAATCTCCTCCCATTCAACATAAGCAACTTTCCGATTTCCAAGAATTGTTCAATTGAGAGTAGCTTCTGTTTTATTTCAAGAATTATCCTTAGTATCCAAGCATTACTGATGATGGGTCATTCAATACTTTACTAAATTTTTGAAATTATTAAGGTCCTTAAATCCAGTCATGAAGGCAGTATATGCTTCACTCATGACCATTTTGGCAGACCCCCAATTTACTCGCAAAATAAAATGGTTCTCTTAGGAAATTATCTAGATTATTTGTCTAGATTTTAATTCCACAATTAATTAGTCCAATTATTATTTTAGATTTTAATTTAAAATCATAATAGTTGATAATTAATTTAGTGGTTATCTAGATTTTAATTCCACAATTAATTAGTCTAACTAATATTCTAGATTTTAATTTAAAATCATAATAGTTGATAACTAATTTAGTGGTTATCTAGATTTTTATTCCACAATTAATTAATCCAAATATTATTCTAGATTTTAATTTAAAATCATAATAATTGATAATTAATTTAGTGGATAACCTAAATAATCTTACATAATAACTATCATACTAGCTGATTCAAGATACAATAGCTACTATGCATTTATGACATGTGATTATGCAACAATATGGCATCTTCCTATTCTATATGGCATATTATTTATAATCATGTTAATCGCACATATAATTCATACTATTCATTAAAAGCTTTAAATAATTAAACAAATAACTTTAATCCATGGCTTTCCTATAAAATTAAAAGATAAAAATTTTACAAACTTTGAAATTTCTCTTTTGTCCAGTCCATGGTATTTGTCCAAGCCCCTTTAGGGTATCCATGGGCCCAAAAGCCCAAAAACCCAATCTTTGGCTAAAAACCCTAGGACACAAAAGAGAAACCCTAGCTTTCATTGAAACCACGCCGTCAACCGAAGTCGTCTCAGTACGAAACTTCAGGGGAAGGACCGCCATTGGAAGACGAGATCACGGTTGCCGGAACCACCGAAAAAGGCCTCCTCATGCGCCTCTTCTTCACCGGTGCGTGAAGCCCACGTGCAAAAGCTTGTGGCGACGCGTGGTGGCGCGTGCCCAGTGATTCCGGGGATGGGGTTTTATATTTTCGCTCTTCTTTTCGTTCTCTTTCCAACAATATATGGTTTGTCCAATTCTGAGGTCCAGAGGTCTACGAAAAGTAGCCCGGAAATGTTAAAAGCTAATCTTTTTGCAATTTCTTGATTTACAACTTTTTCACAAATCCAAAAATTACATAGAAATTCTGAAAATAAAGTAAAAATAGCAAGGAGGAAACCTAATCATATGGGATTAGCCTCCTTGTTACAAATCAAGAAATACAGGGAGAATCTAACCATGGATTAAAGCGATTAAAATTAAAACTAAAACCAAGTCTGAATTATAAACGAATAATCTTCATGAAATAAATAACAATTATAGAAAAGGATGCCATATTTTCAAGAAAATAATTTTCTAAAAGAATCACATAACAAATAAAAGAACATCAAAACTGGGTTCTTTTCCTCATCAACTTAGCTCTGATGCCAATTGTAGGAATCTCATAAAAAACACGGAAGCGTATTTAACTGATTTGATGTAGGAAAATAAGAACCTTCATCGTTTTGATTACCTGGAGAGATGCAGCGGTCTGAAAGCCTCTACACGAACAATCCTCGTCCGCTCTATGATCGATCTTCTAGACTATCTCTCGAGTAGGATGAGGTGGGTGTGTGGACAACCGTTCAGATGATGAACGTCTGCCTCTTGTGTCTTTTTCTAATGAGATATCCTTATGAGGCACAGCAGGAGTAAGTTAGAATATATAGGGTTAAGTGCAAGACTTAACCTAACCCTAAGTTTTATGGGCTTTGGTCTCACTAAAGCTCAATAGGGCTTAAGTGACTAAGAGCATATATCCAACACATGCAGCAGCAGAGACAACAATGGAGGTGTTAGCTCGAGCATTGGCGCTAGTCAGCTCTTCTTTGCCTCGTTTGTACCCTAGTTTAACAAGGCATTCGCCATTCTTTGCTGGTTCCCAAACTAGCTTGTCTTCTACCCTATTGGAAGGGATTGGAATAATGTAAATGGCTTGCTGGACTTCAGGGGATAGATATTGACCAATTGGACTTGGATCCCATTCTCCATTAATGATGAGATCATTCACCCTGCCATACTTCACAATCCTCAGTTTAGTCGGTTTAACAGGGAATTGAACCTTGGGCACCCACTTATCTCCCCAATAATGCGAATTGCAGAACCATTGCCCACATCCCAGCATAGATCTTTCTTTAAGAAATCCCTACTGACAAGGACATTAGATCAGCACCAAGAGGTATTATGTCCTTTCTCAAAATCCATGAATTCGTCCTAGGGAAAATACACGATCTTCAATACTCGTGCCCATAATCGTCTGGCTTCATGAGTAGTTTACAAGCTGTCTTGGTTAGCAAAGCATCATTCATGATTGTAAGTCTTTCCAGTGTGTTTTGCCCCAAAAGCATTACCATCCCACCAAAAAGTTTGCCAAGAGATTGTTAAGTTGCTTACATGTTTTGATTGGAAACTTAAAACAGTTCATAAGATATATCCGGAATGGCTAGCAGAATGGCTTCGATCATAACTTCTCTCCCAGCAAAGATAAAAGGGAGTGTCCCCAACCTTGGATTTTATTTGTTACCCTTTCTTTGTTATATGCTAACCCCTGGTGTTCTCACTGTCTCCTCTCAGAGGGGTAGTCGCTACACTGCCCTGTGTGTTCATAGCTTCATCTTCATAAAACAGAAGCTTTTTCCTGCGTTTATGCTCATCCACGTCACCCTCATCACTAAATGGCCTCTTCAGATTGATTCTGCTAAGCCCGGCTGTTACTGCAGACACGGGATAGACCATTGAAGTGAATAATTGCTTTTAAATTTACCTCATCATCCACGTTGTATGGGGCTTGGGCTGTGGGACTAGCACGTGTCTCACCGATAACTATGGTCTTTAATGGTGGGGTCCGGTCAACTTCTGAATTGATGATGACGCCTTTAATATTGGATCGGCTGATTTTTTTGAATTTCCTCGAAGTCAAAGGGTCTGAGCCTCTGGGGTATCTTTTGCACGTGGGGGCTCATGTATTTTTGGGATACTCAGGGATTTCGTATCAATCACAATAATTGGCATTGAATCCGATTTCATTGGGCCATCCATTATCCACGTGGGGTATCTTTTGCTCGTGGAATTGAACCCAGAAAGGCGATGAACCGAAATCAACTTCTTTGAGAACCAAATAATCCTCCTATATTTGAAGATTTAGAAGATGGCCCTCTATGGACCATGTTCTACCCTTCAAAATACGAACGTTGTCATCGGTTTTTGAAAACCTAAAGGAAGATAAACCTGCTTCTGTCTAACTCATGTATTTCTTCTTCTTCATCCAACTGCCATCCTTTCTTGATGATGGAGATGACAGTCGGGATATTAAGATTTTTGCCAGTAGAGACCTTACCAACTAGGGCACCACCTTTTTTTTTTCACGTCTTCGTTCTAGGTTCAGAACAAGCTCATTAGCTTTCTTGGCACCACTACTGTGACTGACCAACCTCCTTCCCTCCGACACCATAGTAACTACACACACTGACACAGAAGGTTCTCAAGAGAGGAAAAAAAGAAAGAAAGGAAGGAAAAGGTTGGGTGACTATTAAGGTAAGGAAGGGAAGAGACGGTAGAAGGAATGCTGGTCGGCGTTCAAATAACGCCGGCAACTGAGCACACTCATGAAACTTACACAGCTCTCGCGGGAGGAGAGGGATTTCAGAGAATTTTATCCCATGTATTGTTCATAACTTAGAAAGCTGACATATGTCACATATCTATTACATAGCTGTAGTGACACGTCATGTTTAGGAGGACATTAAACCTGAATTTGGAATGTTCTCTTGGTGGCCTCTTTGCTTTTCTAATTTTTTAATAATAAAAATGTGAGAAAAAAAAAAAACAGAAGAAAGGACAAATGTTAGATGATTTGATTCGGCAATTGCGCAATTCTTGAAGGACGCATTCTTATTTGTCAAAAGCTCATCGATCTATATAATAATATCATTCATCCAATATTTTCTATAAGAAACGATTATTTTAAGAGCATTGTGTGTCTAACGCTTAAATCAAAAGGCTTCCTGGACACTACAACGTCTCTGTTAGCAGCAAAGTTGAAACATACCTTTTCCATGCTCCTCTGTATCCATAATCATCTTATTTCGAAGCTTAAAAAGATTAAAATCACATAGATGCATAGGATACAAAATCTGTTTGCGTACATAACCTAATTTTTTTAAATACACAACACACACACACACACAGTTTTTTTTTTTTAAAAAAAAAAAATCATATAATTTAACTTAATGGGTGAAATTCATAGTTTATTCTAAAGTAAACTAAAGAATGTTTCTCTTTCAAGCTTATTTCATTTCTCCATCACTTGGGATCCTGACACAAATAAAGCCAGGAATGAAGCAAAGTGGCAACAAGTGTTAGCTGAGAGAGAAATCATGTAATGAATACAATTATCCTTTTATGGATACAAAGCATAATTGCTTTACAACATGAGCGGTTACAGGGCTTCAACGTGTACAGAGTTGGTTCCGACCCACCAAAAATATTCTACACACATATATTCTCCACAAACTACGCTTCTCAGCAGCTGCCTTAGACTGAGTTCATATAGTGCACTCCAGACAAAAAAGCAATAGAATTTGCTGACCGCTAGCCAGAAAACACGATGTCTATTATGGCTGCTTATTCATGGATATAGTCTATCAAAATCATAGAGTAAATCTTGTGAGAACAATATTGAAATCATGCTTGAGAATATACTTTCAATGTTTTATTACTACTCTTGGAACAATTCTTAGTTATACTCCTTGCGACCAACAAAGGCTCGTCAAGGTAAGCGTTTGAAGTGGTGGGGTTCAACAAGACACCTACTTTACTGGATTTCAATTGACTCTTTGTGCTTATCCTTGAGATATGTAAGAATTCCTCTCCTAATACACTGCATTACATGATTATTTGTTAAATCACAAAACGGCTTCAGATGCAATGTCCACCATTATGTTTCTTGATTCTTTACTACAAAGGTGGTTCAAATTTTGACGTTCAACACCCAATCAAAATTTTGTGCGTAAAAAGCAAGTGGGGAAACCTTTATGGTTAGTGAGATTATAGCTTACATCGCAGGTAAATGTACAGCATGCTCAGGAAGTGCGTTAAACAGCAACTGCTTCGGGCCTTCTGCTGGTTTTGATTCCTCTTATTGCTGCAAGTTCAGATCATAAAATGCGTCAAGATGGTACTAATTTGCCATGCATTACTATACGTGCCCAACCCCATGTACAAACATTAAGTATATGTTGTACCTTCAGCATAATCTTTAGCTCCAAACACAGCAGACCCAGCTACCAGAGCATTAGCTCCAGCCTCAATCACCTGCCAAAACAGATTTTACAAAAAATTGGACCTTGCAAGTCAAGTGGTCCACCATATGGTTAACTAATTGGAAAGTGATTTTCCCAACTTGCCCCAAAATTATTTATACTTATTCACTCTCTCTAAAAGACAAGGTAGACACAATTGTTTTCATATATCTTTTTGTGGTTATCCTCCCCAAGAGGGACGTCAGTGATCGTTATCCCCTAATCGGATTATTCTCAGCATGTAGAACACATGTTGAAAATCTTTTTCATACACACACACACAGATTGAAGATGATATAAGCATAAGCACCTTGTAAGCATTTGCTGGACCAACTCCACCGTCCACTTCAATCCATGGATTCACTCCCTGAAAAAAGAAATGCAGTCAGAATTTATGCAATAGAGGAAAGTTGAAACAGGAAAAATATTACATCATACCTTTTCCGCACAAAGTCTTCTCAAATCAGAAATTTTCTTTACTTGGCTCTCAATAAAACTCTGACCACCAAACCCAGGGTTGACAGACATAATCAAGACCAAATCAACCACTGTCAACAACTGATGACACTTCAGTTCTCCAAATTTATTTAGCACCAAAATGTTAAATATGACCGAACCCCCCCCCCCCCCAAAAAAAAAAAAACCCAAAAAAAAGCTGCCAATTTTGTGCATACAATGAAAACCTCCCCAAGGCATGGCAACATCAAATATAATTTAAAGCTAGTCACAAATTTTCAATTTAGTAATATAACCATGTAATTATTGTGGAATTAACATTATAGGTGAAAAAAATTAAAAAAAATAGATGCTTGATCTGGTAATTTATTTATTTATTTTTCCATTTTCATCTAAGACCCACAATGAATCACATGTAAAATAACGTGCTTTGAAGTTTTTAAAATCATGGGAGAAAAGGTGTAATTCATCAATCCAAACTATCATATATATTCTTTGTGACTGTCCTTTCAAAAACGAAACTATAATTACTACAATTATCTAAGATAAGCTGATGCACTTTATCACTAATGTATTAATTTTTGTTTCTAGTTTCATATGAAGTACAAGCTCTCCACTTGCAAGTAGTGTCAGGACACAGTCAATTATTATGTCGCTCAATAGCTCAAAAATATAATCATTGATCATATAAAGATTCGTTAATAGCACATTAATTTATTAAGTGATGGAACTCATGGCTTACTAACAGCTTCTACTATGCTATCTTTTCTATTCCGAACCAAGTCCAAAGCCAAGGCTTGTGTTTGTCCATGGCTAATACAGCAATGCTTAGAAATCTATATAAACCATAGATCAGACCAAGCTCATAATGCACATTGTATGTTCTCATTTGATTAAAAAGCAAAAGATACACATATAAAAAGGAAAAAGAACTGCAATCACTCACCATCAAGGACATATTCAATTGCACTTAATGGGGTACCGGGGTTTAGGACAACTCCAGCTTTGGCTCCCAGGCTTTTCACCTGTATCAAGAGAATGCAGTAAGATCAATTCAACAACTAAAGGCGTAAAACATCTTTCCAAGGAACAATTTCTGAACTCAAATAAATGAAAGCTTTCATTATTTAGTTGGAAGCATGTGAGAGCCAGTAGAGCTGGAAGATAGAGACCAGCTCTGAAATGTACACAATAGTAAGACCACATATTTCATGCAATGGTGAAAGATAGCATCAGACAAGAAGAAAACTATGAGCATGTATGACGCAGCAAAGCCCTAATCATTTGGACAATTATTGTTTTCTTTAGCATCCTCAATACTGAATTGGGCATGAAGCGCCAAAGTGCACCTAAACAACAAAAGGGCATTGCAAAGGCCATTTTTTTAACCATCCCTCAGCTTATTTTCATATTTTACCCAGTCTCTTCAACCACATCATGATTAAGTAGGTGTACACTCACTCTAACTTACTAATAAATACTAGTGAAAGTGATGACATTGGTTTATTGTTTAGAGTATTAGACTTTCATCTTGTGACATCAATATTATATGCGGTGATTATTAGTCCCTTACAAGAATGTTCAGAAATTATGAATCAAACTTCACAGGCTTAAAACAAACTTCAAGTTCCACCTATTTTACAATAGCATGCCTTATGTTAGTCCTCTTGGTTTTGTTTGCAGTTGCATTGCTAAAAAGGTAGATAGACCAGAGAAAGTCTCACTTGATTAACTGTACGATGCAAATGGATGGTGGAAGATTGCTCACAGTGGACACTGACTATGTCAGCCCCTGCCTTGATAAAATCAGGAACTCGCTGTTCAGGTTCTACAATCATCTGCAGTCATTAAATGTGCATCAGAAAGGATACAAGTTATTCAATGCCAGCTTGATTTCACGTGCATATAAAGTGAATACCAAGTGCACATCCAATGGAAGGTCTGTCACAGGGCGCAAAGCACCAACCACAAGAGGCCCAATTGTAATATTTGGTACAAAACGACCATCCATTACATCAACATGGATCCAATCACAGCCTGCCAACTCCACTGCTTTTACCTAGATAACATGAGTCAAACTCCATCAAACATGAATGACAAATTTAAATCACAAACTTGCAGACGAAAAGCCAGATTTTCTTGTAAATATCATTATATAGTTAGACATTATAGCCATGTTGAGTGTTCAAACAGAACAGTGTCTTACATATTTGGTAGAAAAACTAAAATCCGGATACAAATTAACGCAATTAGAGACAACATAAAACCTGCTCTCCCAGCTTTGCAAAGTTAGCAGAAAGAATGGAAGGAGAAACAATGATGTCACTTTTAGAAAACTTGTCAACCCGAGACATAGCCTTCACTTTTGTAGTCAGCTTCCTTCTAAATCCACAAAATAGCAAGTAATTAAAGGCTATAAAAGCGACAAGATATCCTTTACATTGAAAATAACACAAGGTACATGTATCAAACCATATGTAATAAGTCCAATGAACATGGCATGACTATGAATTGCGTACACATGCACTTTGCTGACTGCGCATTCATCTTGTATAAAATCATTTCAGTACTCAAACTGAACATAAAGTAAAAGGCAAGTAGATGAATTTTACAGAAATTGAATAAAGCAGTGAATTTAACGTTTAATTTGCCTAGTATGGACGAAATACTTCAAACATCATCAGCTGATATTAAATATAGAAAGTACAAACAAGAGTTGTGCCAAATGTTATGTCACGGGGTGCATAAAAATAGAGCCCTTTGAGTCTTTGACCAGCACAAAAGGTTATCATAGTCCTGTCGAATGAAGATGAGAAGGTGACAATGCATGCATGTGGGGTAAAGCGTGATACGTAGGGGTTGGAGAATCAACCCTTAATTTGGAATGTAATTCTTTGTTCACGCAAAGTCAAGTTAAATCAGTGGAAAAGAAGCGCATAATTTCCTAAATTATGTAGAGTTCGCCAGCAAAAAAAGATCCTCTCCTCTAGAATAAGTAACTAACATAGATACCCATCACATCAGAAGGCATTCCAGAACGTTTCAGGAAAATGGTGGTCACAATCAAGAATTCAAGGTCTCTACAGAAAATTTATGACATGTTCAGCATTGGGAGTTTTCCTAACAAAAAATTGCTTCCCAGTTACACAATTTCTAATAAATTCATCAATTATCAATTCCACTGATTCTGAGAACATGAAACAGCAATACCTATAGAAAGTGACGGAACGAGGCTGAAAGAGAGGAGTCTTTTGAAGCTTGAGTCCGCCAGCCAATCCATTGACCTGAGATTGGAGCGTCGATGAACACAATGAAGTTGTTGCCATCTCCTACTTGTATTCTCTTCTTCTGATTATGCAGTCTCTGAATCTCCCTCGCGATTCAATTCAAACGATTAGGTAGCTCGAAAAAGTTTGGTATCGTATCCCTTGGCTTCCGCTTTCTCTCGACCGCGCTTCAGCGCCTACTTCTGGCGGAAATTTAGAGCGACAAAAATGATAAAAATAAGGTACAAAATATCTAAAAATCGTGTGCCTGACACGTGTGCCTCGCCTTTGGTGGGGATTTTCTTATCGGCAACGGTTGGCGCTCTTCTCTTGACTCCCCTGTTGCTGACCCCTCTAATATCTACATTTAGGCCCCACATCTGAATTGTCGAATGGGATTTCATTTGATAACAATTTTAATATTTGAAGAAGGGAGAGGCTATTTTATTTTTTAAAAGTTTTTTTAGCATGTAATTTTGCTCTGACAATTAGTTGATTAAATATGTTAAACTGACAGTTTATATGTCATCTACACCATTTTTGTTAAGGTATGAATGTGCCACATAAGTTTTGAAACAAACTTTGAAAAAAATTGAAGTAAATGATACATTGATTTTTGGGGTAGATTTGCGTTTTAAAAACAATGACGTAGATGATATGTAGACTGCCCAACTCAACATATTTGATCAATTAACTGTTAAAATTAACGTAAATAATGACCATTAAAAAATTGCTCTATTTTTTAAATTTAAGGGGTAAAATTTCCTACAGCGAAAACTTTTGAGGCAAAATTATTGCTTAGCCCTTTAATATTTTACTATTTTAAAATATCATCAATTTCATAAAATTAAATAAGTATAAAATTGACATTGCCTTTTATTCTGTATTATAATAAGAAGATCTAAGTGATTCAAATTTCAGTAATCCCATGAGATTCTTGGAAAAATTCTTTGTCAATATAGTGCTTGTTTGGATTAGTTGTATAAACTACTTTTCTAATGTGATATACGTTATATGAGGTAAGAATGTAAGATGAATTTGTCTCGACTTACATAAACACATTTTTCAAACACTAACTCAAATAGACTAATAAGTAAAGGTTACCTAACATTCATGGTGGTATGGTGGTTGGGGACCAAAAAGGAGGGAAGGGAAGTAAACACAAACCCTCTCACAGGGAATTATGTTATAATTTTAGAAAAGAAACACTTAAATATCATTTCAGCTTATAAAACCCCTCAAAAAGTTTGATGACACATGGAAATGGCAGAGAAAGTGATTGGGGAGGAATTTGGGTTTTAGTAGTTTAGATGCTTTTACCAAAATACCCTTCTTTCTCTCTCGTTGTCAAACCCCACATCCCAATCGTGCCTCTCCTTCAATCTCTCTCTCTCTCTCCCCCTCTTTCTCATCTTGAACCGCCAGATCTCACTCTCATTGTATCCCAATCGTGCTTCTCCTTCAGTCTCTCAATCGCCAGATCTCACTCTCATTGTATGGGTTGAACGTGGCGACCGGGGTTGTGGAAGCTGCCTCAAGTGAAGAAGTCCACAAAAGAAAAGAAGTCGACAGTGGCCTACAAAGCTCAGTATTTTGAGAAAGAAATATCTAAGGAATACCCTACAGTCACAGGCGAGATGCGGACCAGCTATCAGCCAAACCATGAAAGATGATAAACTTGAAAAAAAAAAATAGATTTCACAAGAATATTGTGCATAACTTCTTGCCCATTCAAATACGTCAAATCTTTACGATCCACTCAGAATCATATATGATGTCAATTCTCCCAAACATTAGAAAACAAGCCTAGTATACATACGGGAAACTGTTTATTTAAATTATCAACCAATCTCATAAGATAATGAAGCAACCTCCAACCCCTTGATCAAGAAGCAGTTAAAAAGTTATCTTCACCATTGAAACCAGCTTCATTCTTGTTAAAGGCTCAGTTCTTCCTTCCTTCACATAAGATAATGTGGTACCCATGCCTGAATCATCATTCATCATCACCGAAACAAATGTCAGCATTTGTGCTTGGATGGAGAAGAAATATGCCACGCAAGGTGATAATTTAAGGAGTGAAAATAGAGAGACATACGTTGACTTGAAAGGGGCACTTGTAGCTCCAACGGATGTGTTAAAGGCAACTTCTTGAAATGGCCCAGCCATCTTTCCTCGAGGAAACCAGCCGAGGTCACCACCCTTCTTTCCTGATGGACATTCTGAATATTCTTGTGCTATCTGTAAGGACAGCAAGACTATATTGCTGATGAGTTATCATAGAAAACAAATATTTCTCTTCAACTTTCTTTCATGTGGCAGAACTTGTCATGAGAAGCCATAGTTCATATACAAGTCATTGTTTTCTATGATACAAATTGAGCTGGTATGAATGAAAAAAGATAAATATATAACGGGAAAAAAAATCAATGCAGCACATCCTACAGCAATTCACCTTTGCAAACTCTGCTGGTGGCACCTTATCTCCATTGCTAAGCCAACCATCCTGCAGCTTCTTGTATGCCTCATTGATCTTCCCTTGCTTCTCACATAATACATGTCTTGCTGCAGCAAATAAAAAGCCAAGGGGAAATATCAATACAAGAATAGAGTAATGAAAGTTTTTTTTTTTTTTTTTTGATGAAAGGCCAAACGACATTAATAAAAGAAATATAAAGTGCATCATAAAGGTTATACCAAAAAAGGAAACAAAGAAAATAAGTTAGCAAATACATATGAAGAAGGACCAACTACTACAGTTGAACTAGTAAATAAGGGGAGAAATGCCAGAATATCCTCCAAGACAACATTTCATGTTCCTTTCATTTGACTAGCCATTTGAGCAAATTGCTTAATTGTTACTGAAGTTGTTGCTATGAGGTCCCAAGAGAGAAAAGAGAGAATTTAATAATCCCAGAAGGTGTGGAACGAAGACACTTATAATTAAAAAGACGATCCCCCATTTGAGTAATGAAAGAAAGTGATTGTACAGCTTTCTATAAGGTACTCAGACATGAAAGAAGTCGCTACCTTTGACATAGGTGCAGGTACCCAGTCCATCTGCACCCTTCCCACCTTTTCCCTTACCCTTAGAAGCATTCTCATCACTTCCACTTGCTGCCTGTTTCCCCTTTCCCTTTGCGGAGTCCTTAGGCTTTGAATCCTTTCCCATGCCTCTCAGCAATTAATTAATTGTGTTTTTTCACTGACCAAGTAAAGCAAAATCTTTTAAGTTAAAAAAGAAAAAAGTTAACCCAGAACTTCAAGTGACAAACAAAAATGAATCATAAGCAAAAAGGATAATTCAACTAATCATAAAACAAGAAGCTATAAGTTTTAAAAACCATGGTAAATTTTTTACAGCATCTTATTCCAAATGGAGTTAGGAAAATCTATCAAGCTATCATAGATACAAACACCACCACTTTAGCAAAGCAAAAATGAATAAAAAAAACAACCGCAAATCATTTTGAGGCCCCATTACAACCTTGTAAAAGCAGAACTAGGAAACAGACAGCATCATCAGAATGATATGTAAACCATAAATAAAGATATTAGTTAGTTAGTTAGAGGATTAGTTATATTAGTTAGTTAGTTGTTAGTTAGTAATCACTTTGAGGTGTTGCCTATATAAGGCATGTAACCCTTCATTGTATCCTATGCTTGAGATTTTGAAAGATGTGAAAGATGAATGAATGAGGAGTGCAGCAGTTCTGCCTCTCTTCCCTCTCTGTTTCTCCCCTTTTCTTCTAATTTCTACAACAATCCTATCAGTGGTATCAGAGGGAGTCATCCTCCGCTCCTCCGCTGTGAATTTTCTTTGCAACTCTTGAATCAGCCACTGCCATTCTCCTTCCGGCAAGGACTGAAAGTCAAGAAATGATCCAGAACAACTATCCTAACACAGAATTGATTGCAGGATTAAAATACATAATTCCCGAGCTGTTCTGGAAAAGAGTCTCCGACGTCAGACAATGTAAATAGTTGATACATATACTCGTGCAAGATAAAACTCTTGTCATCAGTTTCATGCCATACATTAAATAACAAAAGAAAGCTTCATGCTGCAGTGATGTGGAGGACACCATCTCATAGATATATCGAGACTGAGTTAGCAGTTATAATCCAGGTAATCAAAAAAAGACCTACATGAATTGTGGTCATTGAAGATTCCTCCTTGTCAGTGTAATGGTCATCCCACAAGAATGATACTACAGACTCCTGACTGCAAGTCCAAAAAATCGTGGTTATATTTGATCGAGGTCAAAATCCAGAAGTTATATACTAGACTGATGGTCATTTTTCGTAGAAGTTGACACTACATGGCAGATTGACCAGATCTTCCCATCATTAAAATAGCCGCCACAAAAAAAAAAAGAAGAAGAAATCCAAAGTATGATAGTGCCTCCGCCCATGTCATGATAATGATAGAAGCAGCACATCAAGCAAACCAGAAGCGCCAATGCCAGTTGCCAACTAATTAAGGAACCGGCCCCGAAAGAAGTAAGAGTGCCCTAATTAATCAAAGCCATAGACGTTCCCACAAACCCTAAACTGAAAATCCAACATAACCGCTACAAGAAGCGGTATTCCATAATGCAAAAAGAATTCAACGGAAGCACATTTCCAAATGCAAAAACTGGAAAATTGTGAAGTTATGACTAATGGCAGCTAACACCGACCGCACAGAAAGCTCTATAATCATTCCAGTAAGCATATTTAAATCATTCCAAAGAATCAGCGCCAAAGTCCAGAGAAAAGTAAATCACGGAAAGACAAAGTAAAATAATTGAAGACGAAAACTCAACAGAATGATTGGAAAACAAAGAATCTAGAAATTGTGTTTACTTCTCAGTACTCACCTCTATCTCCAACAGAACTCAAAGTTGGAGAGATTCTCAAGCGCGACAAAGCAGAGGTCAAAAGGAGCATGAGAACAACAATCAGCTTCATCGACTAGAGTATCATCTGGCCATTTACATTATTGCCCCTGACAAAAGGGTTTAGGGATATCTGCGTAATTATCCGGGGGAACGATTCTCTGGATTTGAGAATCAAGGTCTACTGGGCCAGCCTTTCAAAGGACTGAGTCAGTCCTTGTAGAGTCAGGGCCTAACGGGGCAATTCTTTAGAACCCAAGGTAAAAAAAAAAAAAATTGTTTTTCAAAGTCTAACCCGATAGCATCAAAGCTAAGGCTAATTTTAAAGGGCTCAAAAATTACTATTCTAAATTTTAAATTTTTTCCTCCATTTTTTTCAAAGAAATATAATTAGTAAATTCTAATAATTAAAATTTTAATTTATCAAATAAATGTTGTTAATATTAATATCCAAATAATATGAATCATCTGACAAATAAACACATTTATTAATTCAAAATAAAAAACAAATTATTGTCTACAAATAACTCACATAAAATATAAGAAAAATACTAATAAGCAACATTAGTATGATAACTATCATTGTCATCTTTTTCACCACTATTATCAATTTCAAAAACATTTGATTGTGCTTCACTTTGAGTGTAGGCTCTACTTTATGAGTAAGAATATCATAAATTTTTTCTTCCGCGTCATGAACATATCCATCATCTTTATTTGCAACAAATAATAAACCAAATCATAAAATCAGAGTATAGTTACTATGTATTTGTACTTAAATGGATAAATAACTCTATAACAAATACAAAATACATATAAATTAGTAAATTACCATCATATTTGAATCCATGCATCCAACTCTTAAGTCTAAATAGCCTAGGTAATTTAAGAAAAAAAAATATTAAAAGGGTCTAACGGGCCTGCCCTTTTAAGCCCAAAGCCCTACAAGACCAATTTCATTTATTTCCTTCCATTGCCAAGCTCGACCCTTGAAGAGTCATGGCTTAAACGAGCCAGCTCGATGAACTCGTCTCAATTTCCCAACTCTAATGATCTTTGGGCCATTGCAGTGATGACTAGGCCATCCAGACCTGAGATGTTCAAATTTCTCACCAAAATTGTTGCTTGATAAAGACCAGAATCAATGCGAAGCAATGGAAAATACAATAAAATGGTTTATTGAAATACTAAAACTGTGGTGAAGTCTCATGGAACTTTTTTTGTCATATTTTTTAGATGTGAAAAGATACAAATGCCTCATAAACTTGTCAACACAGGTATAAAGACTTGTCAAATCATGCTTATGAATTTGTCAAAATAGACTCATAGACTTATCAATATAGGCACATGAGAGCTTTTTTGTCTTTCCGTATATGAAAAATATGACAAAAAATTCTTACGGGAACTGTAATTTTGATATTTCATTGAACCATTTTATCATATTTTTCCTTATTTAGGATTAGGTGTAATTTTCCAATCAAATAGCCCATATGAAATAAGAGTAATATTTTTTTTTCATTGTGATGAAAAAATATTCGGAAAATTGGAAAAGGTCCCCATTAAAAATTTTCAGTACTTAGCAAATTTTGAAAATACACGATACTGATACTCTAGTTCAAGTCTTTCTTACTAATAAAATTTTTAATGGGATACTTTTCTCCAAATTTCCCAAATTATTATTCTTAACTTCAAATCACATATATATTTCTTATTTTCTTAAAATATTTTTTTATTATTATTCTAATAATATTTCTCTTATTTTTCCAAATTGATTTCCAATATCAATTTCTTATTTTGAGAAAGGGTTGAAAATTTGAGAAGGTATTGGGGAAAAAAAACTGATGAAGTTAAGTAGTGACTTTGCCCTTTGGAATACACCAAATCACTCTTTTATCTTATCGCCAAAAAATAGATTATTGAGAGAAAATAATTAGCTTAGTTTTAATTGTCTAGATGATTTTGCGGTATGTGAGCTGTGTAATGTCAAGAATGACTTGAGTGAGTCAATTAGCATTTATTTTTTAAAACTTGTGAGCGGTGTTTAGGGGTGCTATGAATTGGATATGTATTGTGCAACTACGGCCAGCCACACATGGAAAGAGATGGATAATTAGGATTGGGAATCCTTCCTAGAAGGTTGCCTAGCTATCGCATTCCCTCTAATTCTATGTATGTATTCCTGATTATTGTTTCTGAATGAATTGACCAGTGTTATTAAACCCAATCGAGATCGGCCGCTTCGGCTTGAAAATTGGTAAATTGGTTTGGTCCAGTCCAGGCAATAACTTGATTTAGTTTTTTTTTCTAAAATCTTTTTTTTATTTTCTTTATAATTTTATATTAGTAACCCTGAAATCTTCACTTTCTCACCAATTTAGTCTTGAGTTAGCTCTGGTCTGACCTATTGACTTTTGACTCAGTAACTCGATCAGTTTAGTTTAGTGACCAGTCCATAGTTTAAAAACCTTGGAATTCACATTTCACCAAAAAAGTTTTTTTTCTTCCATATTCCATTTTTTAAAAAAGAAAGCTTAATTATGCTTACTTTTACTATTCTAAATGACTTAAGGTTCTCTATTGTTTTTACAAATTTTTCCCATTTCCTAACTCGACCGGACCAAATTGAATTTGGCGACTCGATTCAGTTTTCTCGCGTTTTTAATCTGTTTCAATCATTTTTTTAGAAGAAAATGACATTAAGGTTTACTTTAAGAAAAATAATATCATAAGAGTCCAGAACTTGTTAATGGTAGTTCATCCATTTGTCAATAATTGCTCTCTCACTTATTATTAACGACTTTTTTTATATTATCTATATTAATTGGGATCTTATTTTCCATTTTTTCTTGTATGATATTCTAGTCTATCGGTTTGGCTTGACTGAGTCAAAAAAAATACGCGACCAAAACAAACAAATGTTTGGGTTGAATTTTGATCGGTTGCTGATTGCAATCAATATCAATTATAATAATTCTTTATAAAAATTCGAACTATTTAAAGTACTTGTATATTGAAATGAGATAATCAATGGCACTGCTAACACTTGCTAAATTATGTAATTAACTTAACCAGGAAATATATTCATTAATTTGCGATGAGAGCTTCATGGATCTCGAAAATACAAATTACTCCCACAGATGCATTAAATAAACAGCAAAAACAGGATCCTGTAATTAAAATTGGAATTTTTAAAAGCGTCTGATGACTTTTTTTTCGTGTGCGAGGCGGGCAATAGGGACTACTCTCCGGTTCTTGATATCCAGGATTTACATTAAAAACCAGAGCTAGTATTAGAATATATCACATGGCTCCAGGCTAGCCACATTAGTCAGGTCATCCCAGTGAAGGTTACTCCAAGAAGATAATTTAAAACTTTATGTCCTTGAAGAGACATAACATTAGCTGCTTTCCTTTAAGGAGGAGGAGAACCATCTTGAAAACTACTCAGATTCAGAATCTAGCAATTGATATGCATCTGATGGCTCAAAATCAGTCATAAAAGAAGGTGGTTTATTATTGGACCGATTCCGGAGCCGATCTCTTTCTCTCTGCCTTCTTTCTTTCGGTGTTGGTTCCTGTCAAAATGAAAGGCTTACACAACGAACCTTGCCTCTACTATCACATAACATGCCAAACTCAAAAACAACTTCTTAGTATTATATACCACTCTGCCCTTATTACAAGTCTATTGTGGAAGAAATTTTTTGTCCTAAATATAAGTCTGTTTAGAGGGATTTTAATGATTTTTTTCAATCTTACCCATATTTAATTCTCATTGGAAAAAGAGAAAGGGGGGGAGAGGTGAGAATGATTAGTAAATGTAGAGAGAGGAAGAGAGAGAATTTTAATAAGGGTAAACTTGAAAATTTATATCAATTTAAGACATTTAATGACTTAATTGTCATTCATTGATATGTGAAAACGGACTTGTAATAAGGACTAAAGTGGATTGTATCCTAGTCCTAAGGTCTAGGAAAAATATTAGCTGAATTGGAGCGCCATTTAGAAAATACAATAGGCAAATGAAACCGACAGTTACCTCATGTCTAGGTTGATCGGAACCATTTGATTTAGCCAAATCAGCTTGTTGGCTTCTCCGCAGCCAGATAGTACCCAGAGAAGCTAATGCTCCCAGAAGCAGAATAGGACCAACTCTAGGATCCTCATGGTAATCATAGAGTCCAGCAAGAATTTCCAAAACTCTCTGCTTCATATTTTTCAAAGGAATCTTTTGTGCTGTTCTGGACCAGACAGGTTCAGAATCATCTTCAAGAAGCCTAGGGGTTTTTAGCGTCTACAAAGGCAACAAAGTAAGTACAATAAGCAGTACAGATTACTAATGGCTCGCTGACATTCATTCATGACTTAAAAGACTTACAAAAAATGGTAGATCTCTTGAGTCACCATCTGTTATGATCCCTGCAATCCATTTGGTAATCTGCAAAAAGAAAAGGCATGAGAGAACAGCATTTCTCTGACATAGTTAATTCTCACAGTATAAAAGATAATATGTTCACAAACATCGTTATTATATAGAAGTGTGAAATGACTCAAGGCAGGTAAATCAGGAATCATGCAAAGTACAAAACCTGTGAAATGTCATCTGCACCATTGTACTTAGCTACAAACTGGCCTGCCTGATCCTGATCCTGATCCTTGAGAAAATCTTGAAGTAGTAATGAGTTCCATTTTGATACTTCTTGATCCCTCTTATCTAGAGTAGTACTATTCCTCAGGTAACGAACGACAAATAAATGAGGTACATCATTCATACTCCTCCGTTGTCCACAAGTGTCGTAACTGGCCGTAGAACCAAGGTAAAAACGACAATAGTCCTAATAGAAGATTAATTGTGCATTTATGTTAGAAGCTTGGGGAGGAAACAGTTGCAAATAACGTGAAAAAAGTATCTTTATCCGGACAAACTAGTATTGTGGTTACCATTTTTTAATGATTCAATATATCTTGGCATTGATAAATCTAGACTATAAAAATTAAGCAAAATGTAACTTTGTTCATTTATCATTGTCAAACAAAATTTAGAAATCCTCAAGAAATGAATCATATCAGTATCCATCGGGTTCATTGACAAATGCTAAAAACACTAAGTAAACTTATCATAGCAAGTAGACAATTAAATTTAATTAGAGCTGAAAATAAATAAAAATAGAACAAATTAGAGGAAAAATATCACCTGTTGTTTTTCGCCATCCAGCCAAGCAAATGTCAATCGCTTTCTCTTAAATGCATCCACAGCTGGAGCTAAGGATTCATCTTCATATGGCCGATCTGACCTGGCATGCTTTGATAATGTTTCTTGAACCCTACACATAGTCTATGGACTTGTATAATTTAATCTGCTAAGCTTTGAAGAATAGATGCTTCAAAAGACAGATGTTTGCCTTTGTCCCTCAACATAATGATAGTTGAATAACCCACAATGAATATGCACATTATTAGGAATTTGAATAGCATTAAAGTAACCCAACAATGACAATCATGACTTGACATTCTCAACGAATCCAAATAAGAATAGCTCTCAATTTATACAGTAGTAACACTGTGGACACACAATAGAAATTTAAAAAGAAAAGAAAAACATACTTCACGCATTTTGTTCAATTCTGGACTTATCCTTCCCACTGCAATAGCACAATACCAAATGACTGTGTCGTATCCAGCACGGGAATAGCCATGGGGATCACAACCTAGCTCCATTGATGTCACACTCCTCAATTGTGGAAGCTCTGAGAGGGGCATAAAAATATTACTAACAAAAGGGACTGAAAAGGGCCTCCAAACGACTTATAAGTCATTATGATTAGACCATGAATAGAAGAAAAGTGTTGCATCTATTAGAGAGGAAGCAAAATATCTCTCTCGTTCTGATGCAATAGATGCCAAAATCTTTTCCAACAAACATTTGTGAAAGTATTTGAGCAAGAATGAAATCTTTTATTTCACAAAGTTCTTTGATTTAGTCAAACAAAAATGGAAGTTATAAACATCAAATTTAGTGAAAGATCAATTCAGTTATAGAAGCTCCAGCCATATCACCTCCCAATCCTCCTTTCTCAACAAAACCACAAAAATGAAGGAAATTTGTTTAACAAAAGGTAGTTAATCATAGAAATGGACAATCTATGGATCCAAAACCATAAATCTGGCTTACCTTGCTGTTTATTATTTTCCATCAAATTCAGAAATACTGAATTGTTAATTGAACCTACAAACCATAGATCATGGCATGCTTACTGAGATGAAGATAAGAATACAAGTAAAAGGCTTCTCAGGTAATACAACAAAGAAGAAACAAACCATGATACACGACAGGTTTGACGCCTGGGTCTTTAAGAAATACTATAGCAGGTGCAGATTCTACCCCAAATCTGCCATAAAAAATGAAGCAGAATTTGTCAAAATGCTTTATGCTAGCTCTAGAGATAAAACGTAAGCTGCTAAAAATATTTGAACATTCATAGAGCGGTTCCTTCTTTATGGTCAGAGATATATGTAGAATGAATTTTTTAAGTGCGAACTTAGAGAATTAAAAATTCTCACTTACGCTCCCAACCAATAAGAAGACTCCTCTTCCCGCCAAAGAATTAATGCAAATGAAGCAAAACCCCAATAGTCTTTAGCTGCTTGTCGAATAAATGGATACGCACGCTCCCCTGTTGTCGAGAACAAGATGACTTTTACCTATAAAACAGGCGTACATGAGTATTAAACAAGTAACTTAGACCAAGATAACAAAAATAAACGAAGGTCTACTGAAGTAAGGATCACATAAAAGAGAATCCTTAAAGATTATTTCTTCGACTATAGATCAGGTATGGATTGGCCACAAAATTATGCCTCTTTTGAGCCTTATAACTAAAGATCAAGTCTAAGATGGCCATAGAATACAACATACCATATAGTTAATTCTATTGGAAATTGCATCAGTATGCAAACACCAAGCAAGGAAATTCAGTAACTAAGTTTTCAAAGATGGCTCACAATTTCATAGCCATTAGTGAAAACAAAGTGACAAAGTTCTCATGATGATAAAGGTCATCAAACAAAAGCAAACCAATTGACAAAAAATTATTGGGAAACCCATTTTGCAGGTACCAATCTTTTCTTTAATTTTTAATTTGGTACCTGTACTTTTCATTATTGCAAGATGGTTTTCCCAAAAATATATAACAAATAATATAAAGAGAACTGTTATGAGAAATACAGAATTAATAATATATAGAAGTTAAGAGAGTAAAAGGAATAAATGCAGATTTTTTTTTGGGTAAAAGAATAAATGCAGAAGTTAATATTTGACCTGACATAATGAAAGAGAAAGAAAGTAGTACCTTACGTGGACTAGTTTTTGCCAGGAAATTAGGCACCTGAAAACGTAACAACACAGTTTCAAATAGCTTCCAATGGGTAACCACAAAAACTCGAACAAGCAAGCAAAAACCAATTATTGGACAATTTGAGAAAAAAATATTATTCTAAATCCATGAATAAAAGAGAATACATATGGGTCTTTATAGAGGCAAACCTAGAGCTGACCCTAGAATCTAATTTCATCTTATCAAATCAAAATAACTAAGATATAATATATCCATATCTATTAAATATCAAACTTAATAATAAAATAACCATTAATCTAAATAATCCAAAATAAATACACAATATTCCCACACTCCCCTTCCAGTTGGATCATAGGTGTTAATCATGTCCAACTTGCTTATACAAGTTTCAAATGCAAGTATGAGCAATCCTTTTGTCAACCCATCCTCAACTTAAAGATTTGTTGAGTGACATGATACATCCTCTTACATCATCATAAGTAGGGTTGATAGCCTAGAGAAGAGCGTAGATACAAACTTTCTCCAATATTGCGTAGCGCGAAGAGGAAGACTACAGATTGGAATAAAGATTACTGGATGTTTTGGGAAAAACTCTAGTTGTCGAGATTGAGCCCGTTATTGGGAGTGATGATCACATACCTAGTGCTCGACGATGTGGGACTACGCTGATTGTCAAGATTGAGACTATCACTAGGAGCAATGATCATAGACCTGGTGCTCGACGTTGACGGACTGGCCAAACAACCACTGCCATAAGCTTTGATGAATACGTACTAGAGGGTCAAACTAAAACTGCCTGAAGCTTCAAACGACACTGTCAGACTTGAGAAATGCTAATTTTGAAGCTTTGAATGACACTATTGAACTAGATAAACGTCGATTAATTCTTCGGACGTGATGAGGGGACTGACGGACGTTGGGTATGAAGATGGTGGAAGGCACAACTGGATTATGTTGAGTGAGGCAGGATTCAATTGATCTAAGAAATAGCTTGTTAACACCTATTCAAGTGAGAAGTTATATTCTCCTAGACATAATAATCGGGCTTTTCAATACATAACTTGGGCTAGTGGCAGAGAGAAATTCTAAAAACATGAAGAGATAAGAACTTAAGCGGCACTGACCTATGACAAACACGTTCATATAATAAACCACGTATTGAAGAATCGAACACATATGGATGGCGAGCAGTGTAGAGGTCGATGTACGGACGGTCGACAAACTATGAAGAGGTCGACTCTGTTGATAGTCCACAATACTGACAGGGACAGACTAACCTGTGATGACACGAACAAAGGACAAACTCTAATGGCACCGACGATGCCGAGAAGGGGTCGACTTCGTGGTAGTCGACGCCACTAGACAGATGAATTAATAGCGCCAATCGACAAAACGGATTTTGAGAAGAACTCCGATTATTCTTGTTCTTCTTTCTCTTCTTCATTTGCTTTGATACCATGTGGACAATTTGAGAGAAAAATATTATTCTCAATCCATGAATAAAAGAGAGTACATATGGGCCTATATATAGGCAAACCTTGAGCTAACCCTAAAATCTAATTTAATCAAATCAAATCAAAATAACTAAGATAAAATATCATAAGATATAATATAGTAATATAAAATCCTAAGATATATTAAATATCAAACTAATAATAAAATAAAAATTAATCTGAATAATCCAACATAAATGCTTAAATCAAAATTAACTAATTGATTTAAATGATGCAACAACAAAAAATATGATTAAATAAAAGTTAGGTGCTAAACCCATTTGTTACAGATTTGTAATTCTAATTCTGTATAGAAAGAAAGAGAGAAAGAAGACTAGAACAGAATTCAAAGAAGCAAAACAGAACAGAGAGGGAGAAGAGAATCCCGTGATGCTCTTTATTCATTCATCATAAAAGCATATCATACAATAGAGAGTCATATGCCTTATATAGGCAACACCTCAATATCTATTAATCCAACTAACTACCATTAGTTACTAACAACTAACCAACTAACTAATCCCTTCCTAACTAACTAACCTCATTAGTTTTTTATAGTTTACATATCACCATTGGATAGAGAGTTACAAACTTTGTACAAATGATTGGACAGCTAGCTTTCAACAACAAGCCTATCTTTCAACTATGGGTCATGAAAGAAGGCAGGATTGCTAATAAAACAAAAAAGAAAATTATGTGATTTGTTTTTTTGATATTATTAAACAGTATCCGGGTCCGTGTTCGTGGTTGTCCATCCCAGCACAAGTATCTCTTCTAGGACTTGAACTTAAGACCCAGAGGGATCAAGTAGGGCTTCACACCGCTAGACCAACTCTAAGTTGGTATTATGTGATTTGCTAGTCTTATGGTATTTATATGAAAAAAGGAAAATTTATCAATTCACTACTAAAGGTATTCTTTTATTCATGGAACTGTTGATCACATTACTGCTACAGTGACATAAAGAAGTATGCTTTCAAAGAAATTAAAACTTCCTTTCGCTGAATGATGTGACATTTATGTTCAAGAGATAATTACTCTTGCCACTTAACTAAAGATGTTCCCATATTCAATGAACTTCAGTAGATCACACTAATATTACAGTGGCAATGGAGAATACTATAACAGATAACTACAAGATCAGGAGCCTTTAGACACATTACCAATGTCTCCTTTGAGTAGTACATAATTTGAGGTAAATGCAGTACAGTTGTTGCAAACCAATTTGTAACCTCGTCTGCAGTCAAATCGCCATCAAACCTATCACAGAAATAAATGTTGTAGCATTTCTATTTTTTGGACAATGTAGATTTAATAACTATCCAAATTACACATAATGTGTAGTTGTCTAAACACAAATAATCTTCACTAAATTATTAAGTCTAAAATTTTACAAAAGTAGGTAATTTTGAAACCCAGATCCTAACCAAAGGCTCACCTAGTGATGCAATTTGCAGATTGACATCCACGGGGAATAGTGACAAAACATGGAATACCTGTGCACAATTTTTATAGGTTAGAAAAGCCACATGTGCTCCTTCCAAATATAGTGATAATCTTTTATAAGAAAAAAGTTTAGGTGAGTTCGGTCCAAGGAGACCACCAAGGTTAGGGCATGCTTTCGAGCTCAAAGAGTGCTTATAAAGGTACTTATAAATCACCTGCCAACAAGGTTTTCACATCGGCAGGATTCAAACTCACAACCTTATGGTTCTAAGCCAACCCCTTTACCAACTAAACCAACCTTTGGAGAATATAGCACTCATCTACTTTCTAAGACACAAGATGTGTTGTGTTTAAATCAAGAAGGACAAGTGACAATTTGTATGCTTCCCACCATCCAGTTTCTAGTAAACATATTTCCAAGGATGAACAACAAATATAAAACATTTGCTTCTTGCAAAATTTTAATTATACTTTCCACTCACATACAACTTTGTTTTAAAATAATTCATTCAGAACATGCAACAAGAAGCTGCAAAAAACAAGAACCTCATGCAAAAGTACCCACACCTTAATGCACCAAGCAAACTGGCCATAAAGAAATCTGGATAGATCTTTCACACAAGTTAACATAAACAGACCATAATCAGAATGAACCATAAGATCATTGTTGTCAAAAACTAGCGTAAAAACGTAAAAAGTTACATTTTTACTTGAGTGATATGTGTTAAAATGCAAGTAAAAACAGTCCTTAGTAAAACCAGATAAAAACACCGCGTAAAAACTTGCATTTGTATTGTTTTTACTTAAAACAAAAAATTTTAAAAAAATGAATTATGTGCTAAGTTTGACATGTAGTTCGTCTAGTTGTGAGTGAAACTGAAGTGCCTTTGACAAGATATGATTTTATTCTTGAAATATGAATTATGTTTCATTTTAAAAAAGGGTTAAGGTGCAAAAATACACATGATCTTTTTCCCCAGGAGCGCCCAACACCAAGAACTTTTTTTTGAAGCAAAAATACGCATGTGGTTACCATTTTTTAGCAAAAGTCACATCCCACCGTTAAGTCACTATTCACCGCTGTTATGTTACTGTTCACTTTATCTCTTTCTCTTTCATCACGGTGAACAGTGACTTAACGGTGAGATGTGACTTTTGCTCCAAATTGATAACCACATGTGTATTTTTACTCCAAAAAAAGTTCTCAGTGCTGAGCGCTCCTAGGGAAAAAGGTGATGTGTATTTTTGCACCATAACCCTTTTAAAAAATGATATGAGATGGATATTAATTCTTTTTCTTTGTTTAGGTTCACACATAGTAAAGAAATCATTTGAAGCAAAAGACTATAAATGATGTTATTTTTGTGATGGTCAATTCAAGATTAGGCAAGAAAAAGAAAGTTCAAAACTTCCATGCATATAATTTTGATGATCTTCCATCCGATGATGATTGGATAGTGGAAAATGAAGAAGATTGAGAAGATGTAGACAACTTAGATGTTGATGTCTACGATGAGGAAAGCTTGATTGAAATTGAAATGAGGGAACTTATGGATAGTCATAATGTGGACATTCCAAGTTTTACAAATGAACTTGTTATAAGAGCAAGAGAAGAGGACATTGAAGACATGCAACTGATGCAAGATGATGTGTTTGATTTGAATCAATTGATATAATTTAGGAATTTTTAAAATTTATTCTTTTGATGTTTTGAAACTTGGTTGTATGAGTTGTTAAACTCTTTTTGTAATTTTGGACTTATGTTTTATATAGTTACATGACATATATCTTTTAAATATGAAGTTGTTCATTGAATTTTGAGTGATTTATGCTTTTTTTTACATGCATATACATATAATTTAATATCCTAACCTTAAGTAGTAGAAACTTTATGTGTCGTGTCATTTCTATGATTTATGTTTCTACCACCCCCTTTTGTTTCTACAAAAAAACTCGATTTTGATAACATTGCATAGGATGCAATCTCCTTATTATGCACAATGAATTTACTTTGTTTTAGGTAAATGATTGTCACAATGAATTTTCAACAGGATTTGGACAACGCCACTCCTTATTATGCACCTTTACACAATCATTCATATTTACATGTATCAAGAGTTTCAAAAAAAATTGACAACTAAAACTATAGAACAGATCTTTTGATAAAATCAAGTTAGATTACAGATAAATAAATAAATACTCCATTCAGGAACTCACCATTTCTAAAAAAAGGCTTTCCGGTTGATCTTTTATCAGCAAGGTAAACAGCAAGTTGTATCTCACCAAGTTCGACCACACCAATATTTGCAACCATATCCAATGAAGAAGCTAATAGTAAAGAAAAGAATCAGAAAAGGTCAAGTCCTGAAAATGTGACCAACATAACAGAATCTTTTGATTTCAAGGAGATTTTGATATGTATGGTGTAGAAAGTAAGGTGTAGAAAATAGAAAATATTAGAGTTAGTTAAATAGTTGAGAAGTTAGAATTAGTTAGGAAGTTAGTTAACAGTAATTAGTTGGCATTAGTTGTTATTGATAGTTAAGAATTAGCTTTTGAAGTCTAAGGACCAATCCTATATATATGGAAATCCTAGACTATTGTAATGGTGTTGAATATGTGAATGATGAATTACACAGTGGTGATCTGTGTTTCTGTTCTCTCCCTCCTCTGTCTCCCTCCTCTTCCCCTCTTCTTTCCTCAATTCTTCTAAATCTTTACACTAATCCTATCAGATTTATTCCACGTTTAAAATAAATTTATAACATCAAACCTTGTACTCCTTCAGTAAAGAAAAAAATGCACCAAAAAAAAGGAAATGAGTAAATTTCCAGCTTCCATTCTTCCCAATAGATGAGAGACAAAATGATCGCTGAATACACAAGAAACTTATTCACTTGATTCTCTTAGCATGAAGCAAGCTTGCACATTCACATATTAGCCTTCCGCAAAGAGGGGAGTTTTCTTTCTCCTTTTCCTACCATCAATACAGTTCTTAATTTATTTTTATTTTGGAGGCAGGAATTTAGACACAGTAATCACAATAGATTTGGTCATACATGTTATAACATCTGAAGGTTAGTTGCTGGTGGGCCACTCATAAACATTTCAAATGATTTGTAAATCAAAGCGACATGTTGAAATGTTTTTGTTTTCATTAGGGATACAATACTGGTAACCACATTACCGTTAGAGGAGAGATTTTTAGGAAATTAATTTCCTAACTCATTGCCTCATGCTTTCTCTGTTATTTCCCGATTTGTGTATATATGTTCTGCTCGTATGTTATGTACAGTTAAAATAAGAGAATATAATATACTTCTCTTGATTTGTTCAAACCAAAACAACATCTCACATGCATGAAGAGAGTAGCTACATGAAGTTCATGTTCAAGATACATACCAATTTTCTTCCAATCATCAGAAAACTGAGCACAGCGTTTGCTCCCAGATGAATACAACTAATCCGAAATTCAATCAGCATAAGTAACAAGTCAGGAAGTGTAAAGAATAAGAGAGTTCAACATATAGTTTCTATCAAACAAACAACAAGCAGCCTTATCCCACTAGGTGGGGTCAGCAACATAGATTACACAAAACCATTGTGCTCTATCAACAACCAAACAAGGTTCAAATTATGAATGCTAGAAACACCGATTATACCAAGTCTTTAGCATAGATATCAATCAAACCTATCTTTCAAGGATAACAAGAGTAAACAGAAAACTAAATGTTGAAAATTAATGCGTGGCTTTAAAATTCACATAATGGAACAAAGTACAAACCATAGTTTCAACTATTTTCAAAATCATTAATCAGCATATTGGAAATATTGTTCACCAACCTATAGCTACATGTTATCATTATCTATTTCATTTCCTTCAAATGTTTAAGTAAATGAAACAAACAACCCCAAAGTTGGTACAGACTTGTAAGTTAGAAGAGGCCCCTATAAAAAGCAGACAGCCACTTTTATCAAGTTATTAGAAATTAGAATAATATAATGCAATGCTAATATCTCCAAAAAATTTATGTAATTTATGTAATAGGCTTAGCAACGGAAAGCTCATTCTGGAAACCATAACAGTGATTATGTTTAGCTTTTTTTTTATTCCAAAAAGTACAATTCACGTTGAAGCATTTAACACCAATAAAGCATGCTCAACAAGAGTAACTATTTCCCATATCCATCCATAAAGAAGCACCATAACCCAAAGGTGAAGAAAGAAAAGTACAAAATTGCATATGAAACTAAAAGTCCGTTTTTTAAGCTTAAACTTTGTCATTACAAGGAAATGGTGAGGAGGAATAATAATGAGAGAAAATAATGATGTGAAACACTAGTTATTTCAGTTATCTTATGTCAGCATATTCTAACAAGTTTTTATACCTGAATTAGCCATGGCTTTGTATCTGGAAATAAAGACTGGAAGTCACTGGTTGTGATGACTTTATAAGAGGGATCAACAAACTCTGAAATGTAAAGTGGACTATATGAATAAGAATTTACTTCCTTATAAATGCCTATCTTTCATATATTTTACAATTTACAAGACTCGACTAACCAAAAGAAGGGGCATCTAGTAAAGGGAAGTCCAATGCTGAAGTATTTTTCACTGCATAAAGCTTGCTGGCAGCCTCAATAATATGCTACCACCAAGCAATTTGTCAATTAAAGAGAACATATATAAGCTGACAGTAAACAGGGTATAAAAAATATCTTGAGACAGCTCTTACAAAATGGAAATGATATTCAAAGGAACTATCCTGAAAAAAGTACTCACAAGTTGCTCGTCAATGCCAAATAGATCATAGTCCCTCTTCCACGTGGGATTCATCAGCAACTCATAAGCATATCGAATCTGCAAACATAATATGTTGTTTGTGAAATGATATTATAGCATTTAGGCTTCTTGTAGTAGAAAATGCCAACTTACAAAGAAACATGGGAAAATTACATTTGGGTCCCAAGAACCAGAATTAATTACAAAAAGATCCCACACCAGAATCCCATTACAAAAAAAGTCCCTTAGGACTTTTTTATAATTAATTGAAAAATTCTCAATCCGTATTTACAACTAGAAATACTATATTAATAACTGAAAATGTCATATTAACAACAAAAATTCTCAATCTGTATTTACAACTAGAAATACTATATTAATAACTTAAAATACCATATTAACAATTTAGAATTTTTGTTGTTAATATAGCATTTCCAATTGTAAATACGGTTTAAGAATTTTTCAATTAATTACAAAAAAGTCTCAAATGGAATTCTAGTACAAGACCTTTTTGTAATTAATTCTAGTCCTTAGGACCAAAATGTAATTTTCCCCAGAAACATTTTACAGTTCTCATTAATTCAGATCCAGTTCCTTATAACATGAAATCCAAGACAATTTCGGGGGAATGGCTCATTGATTCCTCTATAGAGTAATGAAGTATAGAAAACTAGGTGCATGTCAATTTTCAGCAGATTAAATTTCAATTAAGCAATGAAATCTAAAATAATGGACACTCCTGGCACTCTTAACATACACATCATGAGGCCTGAACCTCATTTTCTTTGCACAAAATCTCACACAAGCATGAACACATGTCCTGACACACTCAGACATATGGTTAGACAATGTTTCCCCAAGGAAACAAATTTAGCCAGCAGGGTACAGTATTCAACCCCTCCCAATAGTGCCATCTCCTCTTGTCTAACTGCTAGTTAAGTAGTGCAAGTAAAATCTTTTTTCTACGAAGCTGAACTTCATAATATTAAGTCAGCATGTGGAAATCTCAGAGTCGACAGATTTGTTTGGGTCAAAGAAAAAGAAAAATGAGATATAAATCAAATCCATGTCCTATTTTAAATGATAGCAATGTTCAAGACAAGAAAATCCTCTCGTGTTTTCAGTCAGTAATATGTAATCAGCTGAATTTGACTCATAACTCAATATCAGTAAAGAAATCAGATCACAAAATCAATAGAATTATCTTTACAAAATACAGACTAAGTTGAAACTATATAGAAGGATGCTAATAGTGTCAGAGTCATATTTAAGTGATAATCCCCATCCTATAACACATACTAATTCTTTTTCAAGAATTTTTAAAAAACTATCTGGAGATAGTTTCACTGCAAATTCTGTATCGAAGTGTTTTCCTTCTCATAGCGAAGAGTCTTTGCGGCAAAGATTAACATTATTAACAGAAAAGATCGTTCATAGATGATATCTAGAAACCAACCTTTAGAATTTGAAGAGTATCTGGAGCTTCCAAAGCCGAATTCCTGAAAGAATGAGTAACTAGAATGCTCATGAAAAACCATCAAAAAGGCTAACGCGTAAAACATTTTGCATGTTCTTAATGTACTCCTTTAGTTCACCATATTCATATATTCACATGTTAAATCATAGGCCAAATGAGAGAGGAGACTGGGAGGCAACAATTATATCTAACACAGCCACACACTTCAGTGAGAACTGAGAAGTAAGAATACACCATATATAACAAGTAACGCCTTAATTACCATTCAGATTCGAATTTCTCGTAGGCCTCCTTCACTTTCTCAGCCGAGCTATACCTCTCGATTTTCAAAACTACGATCACCAAAACGAAGGAATCACGTAAAAGTACAAAATTCATTAACTAAAACTGTGAAACTTGTGTGCATAAAAACAGAGTCCAATTGCCAGAAATAATAGGATTTACGGTCGTAATGGGAGGGAGGGAAGGATTTGGGAATGACAAAGAGCTGATAGTACACGGCTCCAGCAAAGAGAATCAGAGGCAGAGAGTAGGCTCTGATTATCGAAGCCATTGAGGAAGAAGTCTTCTGAGATGGTGGAGTCGAAACCCTAGCCATGATACGCCGGGACGAATCACGGTGAGGGAAGAGAAAAGGAGTGAGAATTCCGGTGGAAGCGGGATCAGTTCTGCAAGACACTGCACACTACTCCGGAATTTCTTAATTTTCTCTATGCGTGACAATGACGATGATTTTGAAGAAACAAGGCTGTACCATATCTGGACTTAATTGATTTTTAAGTAAGTTTTTTTAACTTTAAATTTTGTTAAAAACATTTTTCTGCTTATTTAGATTAGCGTTTTGAATGTAATTAATTATTTTCATGCATAGGATTTGTTGTTGTTTTCTATCTTAAGATTGATGGACGGATATAATTAAGTAAACTTAAGTTTTATTCCATAAGAATTAAGAAAAATTTACTTTCTTAAGATGTTTTTGTTGAACAACCCAGCCTTTGATGGTGGTGAAGCAACAATACACTCCAGGCAGAGAGGAAAAAATACGATAACCTTTATTGAATGAATATCAAAGTTATACACCCTCTGTCCAGAAAAGCTGAATGACTCAATATATATATATATGACTCACCCTGACTGATGACTAAGCCTAACTGCCTAACAACCAACGACATTACACAGACATTACAGAATTCAATATTTAATTACAATTAATCATATACAACTCTAACACTCCCCCTCAAGTTTGGGGTGCAAAAACGTTAACATTCCCTAACTTGATTAATAACTTTCGTTGTATATCTCCGGAGACTGATTTAGTTAACAAATCAGCCTCTTGCTCATGAGACCGGACATGGACAAGATCTATCACTTTCTCCTGCCATTTGTCACGAATGAAATGGCAATCTACTTCGATGTGCTTGGTCCTTTCATGGAAGACAGGGTTTGCTGCTATATGTATGGCAACAACACTATCACAATGAATCACCACAGGTTTTGTTTGTTGAATCCTTAAATCACGCAGCAAGCCTAATCCCCAAACAATCTCGGATGTGGCCATGCTGAGAGCCCTATACTTTGCTTCAGTTGAAGGCTTTGAAACCATGTTCTGCTTCTTTGTCTTCCACATCACAAGAGATCCTCCAAACTTTAATAAGTATCCAGAAACCGAACATCTTGTAATCCCACAAGAAGCCCAATCTGAATCACAGAAACATTCCAAATTAGGATCACCATTAGAACTCAAGTGTATACCAAGTCCAACTGTACCCTTCAGGTATCTAAGGATATTTCTAGCAGACGTCATGTGTGTCTTAGTTGGTTTTTGCATGAACTGGCTAAGGGTTTGCACACAAAAGCAAATGTCAGGTCTAGTCATAGTTAAGTAGATCAATTTACCAACAGAACGATGATATTGCTCTGGATTTTTACACAAATCCTGAACATTGTCTTTTCCTTCCTGAAAAGGCATTAATTTCAAGTTCTATGCCATAGGAATGCTTAAAGGTTTGCATCCACTCATCCCTGTATCAGACAATAAATCTAAGATAAACTTCCGTTGGGTTAAGACTACTCCTGTTTCAGACTTAGCTATTTCTATGCCAAGAAAATATTTCATATGTCCTAAATCTTTAATCTTAAAGTTTTCATGCAGCAAACCTTTGGCATAGCTAATTCCCTCTTCAGAACTACCAGTGATCAATAAATCATCTACATATACTAAGATAAATACCACATCATTATTCCAATCCATGGTAAAGAGAGAATAATCACTTTTACTTTGTACAAAACCTCCCTTTACAAGGACATGAGAAAGCTTACGATTCCATTGCTTGGAAGCTTGCTTAAGTCCATATAGAGACTTCTTTAGCTTACACACCATATGCTCCCCCTGACTTTCAAATCCCTGAGGTAATTTCATATATACCTCTTCCTGTAAATCACCCTGCAAAAAAGGCGTTAGACACATCCATTTGATAGATATTCCAAGAGTTCATGGCTGCCAGTTTTAGTACTAGTCTAACTGTGATCATTTTAACAACAGGTGAAAACGTTTCATGATAGTCAATGCCTTCTCTTTGACTATATCCCTTGGCTACTAACCTAGCCTTATATTTATCTACATTACCACTAGAATCATATTTCACTTTATACACCCACTTACAACCGATTGGTCTCTTATCTTTGGGCAGATGCACTAGCTCCCATGTTTGATTATCTTCCAAAGCTTGCATTTCATCCTTCATGGCCTTAACCCATTCAAGATTAGCAACTGCTTGTTTGTAGCTAGATGGTTCAAAAATAGTGTTGATCAGCTGAAATACCATCATAAGAAACAAAATTATGCATAGGATAAGAACATTTTGAATCAGTTTCAGAAGCTAAAAGAGTGCACACATAATCGTTGGACCAAATTGGTGGTCGTCTATCTCTTATAGGTCGTGTTGTATCCAAAACATTAGGACTTTCAGCAGGCTGATCAGAGGTGTCATGATCAGTCTGTTGAGGATCCTCTCTTTGAAAAATATCACACTTATCCTGAATTACATTTGATGGTGTGGAAGGAATTTCAGATTCAAACCAGAACATCTCTCTTAAGCTTGGATGTATTTCCTCTTGGCGGTTTGAATCTTTAGACCTGAAAGGAAACACCTCCTCTGCAAAACTAACATGGCGACTTACAAACAACATGTTAGATTTCAGATTTAATAATAAATAACCTTTCTGATTCTCTGGGTAACCTATAAAGACATAAGGAATAGCACGAGGCTGTAGTTTATCATGAATTTTAAGTTCTGTAGCATAAGCAAGAGTACCAAACACCTTCATGTGTTTGAGATCAGGTTTATGTCCATACACTCTTTCAAATGGAGTTTGAAAATCAAGCACTTTAGAAGGTAATCTATTAATCATGTATGCTGCTGCTTTCACACACTCACCCCAATACTGGATCAGAAGATTTGATTGTAACATTAGACTCCTTGTTACTTGCATAATAGTCCTATGTTTACGTTCTACAATTCCATTTTGTTGTGGTGTATAGGGACATGTAGTCCCATGCACAATGCCTTTTTCTTGAACAAGCATCCTAAAGGAATTACTTAAAAATTCACTCTCATTATCAGTCCTTATTTTCTTAATTCTCATGTTGAATTGAGTTATGGCATAGACAATAAAATGACGAATATATGTAATTGCATCAGATTTATGTTTCATCAAGAAAAGCCATGTAGCTCTAGAGTAATCATCAACTATTGTAAGAAAATAAGTAAATCCTTGATGGGTGGGTGTCCTGTATGGACCCCATATATCAATATGTATCAATTGAAAGCATTGAGTAGTCTTAATACATGAGGAGGAGAAAGGAAACTTGGTTTGCTTAGATTGAACACAAATGTCACATCTATGATTTATCAACTCATTGTCAGTAATTGCAAAGTTCAAACGTCTTATTACAGAAAGGGGGGCATGGCCTAATCTCCTATGCCACAAACATACATTAGCTGATTTCATATGATTCGTGTGTTTCAGTGTAGCATTCATTACATGAGAAATGTGTGGGACTTTAAAAATGTATAGTCCATCTATCATTCTACCAGTCATCTTCGTCCTTCAATGTAGAAGGTCCTGTAAAACACAAAATCAGGGAAGAAACAGGCCACACATTCTAGTGCTCTAGTGACTTTTGAAACAAATATGAGATTGAGTTTTAATTTTGAAGAATATAACACATCAGTCAGTGTAATATTAGGGGCCATATTAATTGAGCCTACGTGTGTAACAGGTATCCGCTATCCATCTGGAATTTTAATGGATTTAACAGGGCCAGTATATGCAACACATTTATCCAGTAAGGAAATATCACTAACTAAGTGTGTGGTGGCTCCTGAATCTAATATCCAATAAGAGCATGCAGAATTTTTAGATAGAGTTTTAGCCAAACCTGTACCAGTCAATGCGTGCACAACTGATGCCTCATCCTTTTGAAGCATAA